>CM064504.1:59928035-60386967 GCA_032716605.1 Paralithodes platypus | reverse complement strand
TTGTGTAATCGTATTTTTATGAGTAAGATTTCTACGCATCTGATTAATTTTCTATACATGTGAGTGTTTGTGTAATATTCTGCTTGAAAGTGTATGTGCCGTTACAGTATATATGCTTGCTTATGTATGTCTGTGTGTGTGTGTGTATGGGTGTGTGTGTGTGTGTGTGTGTGTGTGTGTTTATGTGTGTGTGTGTGTGTGTGTGTGTGCTAATGGAACTATTGTGTTATTGGATAAAACACACCATATTCTGTTTTTCTTGTGTTTGTGCACATGTGTTATTATTTTGTGTGTACAGTACACTATGCAGTACGTGTATTTTAGTTTTGCGCGTGCTTATATAATGCTTGTGTCTGCTTTTGTGTTAGTGATAAAATGTATATATTTGTTCTATCTTCGTCTGTTTGTGTGTGTGTGTGTGTGTGTGTGTGTGTGTGTGTGTGTGTGTGTGTTTTCCTGCTTTGATTCACAATGTGTGTATATTTGCCTGTGTATGGGTGTGCATACTAGAGGGAAAGTGTGTGAGTTTGAGTGTGTGTGCGTGTTTTTGCGTGTGCAATTAGACAACTAGGCTTTTGCTTAGCAGAGTTATTATATCAACGAGTTAAATATTGGTAACAAGTGGATTAAAACTGGTGTATATTGTAAGTTTGTGGAAAGCAATTAAGGAAGTGAAATGCAAAGAGTAGTAGTTATGTGGATAAAATATGTATTTTGACATGCAGACGCTCTACATTGTGGAGGAGAGAGTGCAAATTATGGGCTCTTCCGGCAGCCCTAGTACTGCAGGAAAATATGTGGCACAATTGGAGTAAGTTCCTCGGAATATTTGTTGTGACAATATATTTAGACAAATGCAAGGGATGCAACATCTCTTCGTATCTTTTCGTAGTGGAGGAAGGTCCTGGGTGTGTGCAGGGTTGTTGATTAATATAATAGCTCTGAATTGTGTTCAACTGCCTCAATGCAACCTCTCGACAGACGTGAACAGTAATCCATCTGACAAAGCACATGACTTGTATATACTGTATTATGCTCAACTGCTCGTCAGTGATGAATTTTCGAACTCTGTACAGGAGTCCTAGTTTATTAAAGGCGTGTTTAGCAACGAATCTAACATAAGGTGTCTAGTTTTGGCTAGTATCAATGTTACACCAAAAATGTCAATACTAGAGGAAGTTAGAATATTTACATAATTTCAAAATATGTGGGACTCCGATGCTGTCTGTTAGAAAACTGAATGTAATAAATGTATATTCCTCAACATCGCAAACGGCTTAGTAACATCTTTCCTTCTTCATGTTTATCCTTCTCATTCTTATAAAACCTTCGAATGGGTTTCCTTTCCATTCTCTCGTTTATCATGCTCCCTTCTCTCCTAGCCCCTTCCTTCTCTACTTAGTTCTTCTCTCCCCCTCCTCCCTTCGTTCCATATATCTTTCAACTGTCGCCTCTCTACCCTCCTTCACCTCTTCTCTGGTCTCATATTTTCTTCTCTTAGCTAGCACTGCCCGATTTTCTTCCCTCAAACCGTTCCTCTTTATGTTTGTCCTACTGCTTCTAATGTTTCCTCCCACCTTAAGTAGCATGATTCTTTTCCTCGTTACCTTCAATTATTTCCTCTCCTTTCATCGCCCTTCTCTTTCCTTCTTCCCTCACACCTACTTTCTCACTTCTCTCTCCCTTCCTCCTCATCTCATCTTTACTCTCAATTCTTGTTGGTCTTCTGTTATCCCTTAACACCTCTTTTCTCTGCTTTCATCTACACTCCTGTCTCTTGCTTCTCACCTCCTACTCATGTTTTTTGTTCTAACTTCCCTCTTCCCTCTAATTTATCTGCAACACTTCACTTTTCCCTCTACCACATCTCGTGTCATCATCAGCCTTCCCTCTTTAGTTTTCATCGCCCACAAGCCCTCTCTCCTCCTTCTCTCCTTTCCTTCTGTATCCTCTATTCGTCTCTTCATTCCTTTGCTTCCTTTCTTTATAGTATGTTTTTTCTTCTTTCTGTCAATAAACCCTACCAATAAAATGACAAGTGACCACTTCAGCAGATTGGCGCTGCTTTCCCGCCTTCAGGCCCTTTAAATGTCGACACTCTGGCTTTATCTATTACTGGGTAGCCTTCCAAACAGAAAGAATATGCGCTATTTTGACATTTCTATGCCTACCATACATTTCACCCATTGAATACAGTTCCATACTATTAATGTAAGTCATTGATAACCATGGATAAAGTAGATATATAGTTATAATGGGGCTATTGTCGTCGGGAAGAGAAGGGCGACTGATTTACGACAATTCAGACTTTTGAGAATGTTGAAACTCCGTATCTGCTTTACAGTATATGGACATTTACTTGACTACCAAGCGATATGGGTATTGGATACATGTACATATTATAATATGCACAACGCATGAATATAAACAACACTTAACATATTTTAGAGATTAAATTAGTATAGAATTGAATCTCTGATGAACGAGAAGACCGATGTCGATTCTTGGTCGCTTAAGGGAGCCCACCTCGCTTTTTTTCTCTTTCTCTCCCTCTCTTTTTGGTTTGTATCCTTTTGGACCCATTCAGCCTACTGTTTTAAGACGTTTACCCCCATCCAGGTGTCAATTTTTCCTGGTGAGCGGTAACGAGCCAGCATATATATATATTTTTGTTTTGACAGCAAGCTAAACTTGTACATCTTTCGATAGAAAAATTTCTCCGGCGAAGCCGGATTTCTCCATATAATGCTGGCTCGCTATCGCTCGCCAGGAAGAAATCGACATCTAATTGGGCTAAACGTCTTAAAACAGTTGGCTGAATGGGGCCGAATGGATACAAGCCAGAGAAAGAGAGAAATGGAGAGAGAGAGAAAAAAAACCGGTGACCCCCCTTAGACCTACTTTACAACTAAAAAAACACGGGATCTGACTGTATTTCTATTCGCCTCTATTCTCTTCTATCCTATTACCTCTATTTATTAGTGGCCCCTCCATCATTGACGAACATGCCTATTACATAAGGCATCCTCTTCAAACACTAATCCGCCGTAGTTGTGAATCTACCGCGCAGAGCATTTAAAAACTGAGGAGCCTTCATCATGAGCGCACGCGACCTCACTCATGGCTTCAGTCATTATGAATTGGGTTCTCACTACGAAAAAACTTCGTAAAAAATAAAAACAAAAAGAAAATAAGAATAACTATCCAATAAGCTTTCCATCATATCGTGGATGTACTTGTGTGGATTTCTGACCAGACGCTGAATCAGGCGTCATTCCTCCTTCTTTGCTCTGCGCTCCGCCTGCCCGGACGTACCTTTCAGGCTCCGCTGGTTCCGCATTCGTTGCGTCCCTAGTGAGTTTTTTCTCATTTGTTTACTCTGGGATGTATCGAGTAAGGTTAGGATAGGCGTAGCAGGAGTGTCCTGGGCTGGTTGCCCGCAGTGCAATGTATTTTGGGTCGTATGTATCTATTTCGGATGTACCCTCGTGGTCCTGTTGTGGACACGTGAACTTTTCACAGTTGGGTTAGTTGGTGTTGCAGGCGGCTTTCATTACGCGTTAATTATTGCTGCCTTTTATCCTTCTGATGAGGTAAGCTGTGTGTTTGCTGACGTTCCCAGCGTAGTTTTCTTCACTTAGTGAAGTTTTTTCTGGGTCCGTGTCAGGCTTCCCGGGGTGGGAAGTTATCGCTTCGGTGGTGTGTTGGCGGTGGTTCCTGTTGTGATATTCCAGTGTGTGTTTATATTTCAACTATTTTCCTGCCGTCTACCTAGGCCTAGCCAGCCGCTCGTAGCTTTGCCACATGTCTAGTGATATTATTTATTTTTAAATATGCCCTACTGTGTCATGTGTATCCGGGTTTTAGTTGTGTATTGGCTAATTCCTCGGACTATATTTGTTTCCTGGTTTAGTTGTGTATTGGCTAATTCCACGGATTATGTTGTGACCTTGGTTAGTCGTGCGTGTCTCTCCTTGTGTCGTATTGTTCAGATGGTGTCTGTTCTGGGTGGGGTTTGCCTTCCGGCGGGTTTTTCTCGGTTTCACCATGAAAAATCCTGACCGATGAGCAGTGTTGGGCCACACGTCGTTTTTAACTCTGGCTGGTTCCCCGGCGAGGGGAGGTGTCTGTGGCTCTCCAGGACTGCGTCTCTGTGGGTGCCTGGTTTCAGGCCTCCTTTAAAATTCCCGGCGGGATGGCTGTACCCATCCTTACATATATATTTAGTTATATATAAAGAAACAACGTTCTTGAGAACACTCGTTTTTTATAGGTTTTTCTACCTGGTTTACGACAACCACATGGAAAACCTAGCTGTTGTTTAGGCGTTCCTCCCCGGCGATCTTTTCAAAGAAGTGGGGTCAGGAACTTGTGGGGTTAACTTTTAGACTTCTCACCCGGCGGGTGCACCTGAGCAGGGTGGGATAAACGACTTAGGTCTCTTATAGTTAACCAATCCATTTGAGTGATACTCTGTGTATCGCTGCCTTTACTCTTACGGCAATTGAAGGTTCAGTGAGGTTTAAACCAAATCGATTTCCACACCCGGCGGGTGCCCCTAAGTAAAGGAACTAAGGAATTTATAAACAAATTCAATTTCTATTAACCTTAATTGGGTGATACTTTCAGTATCGCCGCCTTCTATTTTTACGACGATCGTTTGGGACAATTCGTTAAAAAATCAGATCTCGTATATTCCTGCCCTAGGCTATTCTACTAAAATATTTCAAGGGCCGGCGTCTTTATGAGGGGGGCTTTGTTACAAAATTGAATCTTGAGACAGTCACCACCTCCTACAGACTATAAGTGCCATACTGGACCATTATATCAGAGGGTATTCTTCATGTTCTTTAGCTAAGAAGATTTGTTTAGCCTCTTTACACCCAGCCGCGTGGCGAGATGTGTTAGCTGTGTCTTTGCATCCCGTTACCCGGCGGGTTATTAACACTTGTATGCGAACACTTGGGTTAACCTTATGAGCATTAATTCCTGGAAATTTTTCTTTATTTTTCCAGAGCCGAGCTCCGGCGGACCAATACAGACCCGGCGGTAGTTCCTCACACCAGTCTCTGTCATGGCTAATGTGGCCCCAGTTTTTGCCCTGTGCATTACCCCTACTTTGCGCGGGTATCCCAATTTTTGCGCATACCCTTTGCATAAGGTGTGTTAGATGTCTAGACCGTTCAAGGGGTCTCTGGGTTACACTTAATTGTTCATTTTGCTCCCAATTAGCCAATAAAGTCCTGTGTGACAATGACCAGACCGCGGCGGTAGCGTTGAGAGAGGTCAGACAACAAATGTCGGCCTATACTACCATTGTCGCACATAGTCACTTCAATGTGACAATGTCCCACTTTGGGATAAGTTGCTGTCAGAGCACCCTCCCCCTAAACGTACCTCTAGAGTAAGGGGTTTTAAGCCGACAGAGACTAGCCAGGGTTCTGTATCGTCTGTGGATACGTTTAAACGCCCGAGAGAGCCTACTCCCCCGGCAGCCACCTCCTCGTCGCAGGCGAGATCGAGGTCAAGGTCACCCCTCAGACAACGGTCTTCAAGTCGGGCCTCTTCCCCGGCTAGTAAGAAGTGCAAGACTGAAGCTTCCCCCAGTGGCCATGGTGGTGATTCTTCCAAACCTAGGTCTAGTTCGCGGTCACACCGTAGCCACAAATCCTCCAAAAAGGATTCCCATAAGAAGTCCTCTCGACATTCTACTAAGTCTAGTGCATCTCATCGTACCTCTACACCTGACAATGTTTCTGTTACAAGCTCAGAGTATAGTGAAGCGCCTGTCCCTAAACAAGATTTACCTATTGATATTTTAACCCTAGAAATGGAAAGTTCAGGATATTCAATAATTGAGAATGTTTCAGACTCTCAAGAGAGCGTAGGCCAGAGCCTCGGTGTTTGGCGGTTTGCTCAGCCAGGGTCTGACCATCCACGTCCGACTCATACGAGTCACACAGTAGCCGATGTCCACAGGGACGCGGCGACCCCATCCTCTATCCCTGATTTATCTTGGAAACAAGGTGCCCCTGCCTCGGCGGGGTCTTCTCAGGAGGATCGGGAGGAACAAGATGAAGTGTCATTAATTTCAGATAGGGAAGGACAAGGGTCAGGCTCAGGCCTGGACGCCGCCCATGATAATACTAATTCACCTGAAAGTTCTGCACCTAACCAGTTTGTTACAGCACAAGAAATTGATGGGTTACTTACTCATGCTCTATCAAAATTCTTTAATCAACAACGAGAAAACTCCACAATGGACTTGGGGGCTCCCTTGACAGGTTTCTGCGGTACGGCCTCTGATAACGTCAATCGATTTATCTAAGATTCCTAACCCTCCTACTCTGTCACCGGCAGGGAGCTCTAAGCCAGCTACGGCGGCATTCACTATGTCAAATGTCAGGGTCATTACGGATGTTAATCCACCCCCTCTAGACAAAGCGCCTCTTAGAAAAGTAGCTATGCCCCTGCTTTATGGGCCAGACGAGTCATGGGTCCCTTTGAACCCCTCTAAGCCAGAGCTTGCCCAGCCTACCTTGTCAGGGGAACTCCCGGTACCACGTGAGTGGTTTATCCAGGGAAATAAGTCTAAGAAATTAAGGGCATTGGATGCCTTGGGTAATGTTTTGGACGTAAATATCAAGGCTATACCTAGTTATTATCATCAGGATTATTTTGTTTATGCATCTATACCTGCTTTACCCCCTGCCTCAGCTTCAAAACTTTTTTCAGACTGGTCTAAGCTGGATGGGTTTAATGATATTAAGGCTCTGTCGGCTATTACTCCTGAACTAGATTTACAGACCGTCACAGACGAGACAGCTAATCCAGTGTTGAAGGTGGGACAGTTGGGACCAGGACCTTGGGTGGATTGGGAGGTAGAGGCTCAAAACTTTGCAACCACTTTCACTTCTAAATCTTCCCACCAGATCCCTCAGGATACACATTCATGGTTCTCAATGCCGGTAGGTTCTGCCGGCGGAGTTCCGTCAGCTTTATTTTCTTTTTTAGCTGCCCCTAAGATTAATCTTTGTGAACTAAAGGAACCATTCATTACCCCTACCCCTTCTCACCTAGACAGAGAATTTTAGGCTAAGGGGAAAAGCTTTCCGCCTGTTTTCACAGTACATAGTTTCTCAACAGGTGGCTAAGTCTTTACTCAGGTCTACTCAGGCAATCGCAGACGCGGATGCTCGAAGATCAGTTGAATTATCCCGGCGTCTGATTCTTTCGTCGTCAATTCAATCCTTAGGTGACATACGCACAGCCTTACTTGAGGCGGTGCGAGCACGACAGGATCTTAGGATGTCATTAGTTCGCAAGCTGCCTGATCGCATTGCTAACCAGGTGGTAATGTCCCCAGTACTTACACCTTCTTTAATGTCCCCTGATGTATGGCGAACAGTGTTTAACATGGCACAGGCCGTGAAGCACAGTCCCGCACAGGCTAAGAAACCCGCATTTAACTTCCCCAAACCTAAGCCTCCTACTAAAGCTCAGCCAGGGGGTTCTAAGCCGTTTCTTCCGCCTAAGTCCTCCCAATCCCCCCTGGGTCAGTTCAGGCATAGACAGAGAGGGTTTTCAGGACAGAGGGGACGCGGCCAGTATAAGCCGGGGCAGGGCCAGTCTTCGGCCCACACCAGCCAGCCGGCGAAGCGTCCAACACCACCAAACCCACCATCAAAAAACTAAAGTCTTTCTCACTCCCAGTGCCTATCTTAGAGCCGGAGGAACCGAGGGAAGTACAGCCGGCGAACCCTTGTCTGCTAACTGGGTCGTTCCGAACGTGTCACCAAGCATGGCCGTTAAAAACCTGGGCACGGATGGTGGCACGCAAAGGCATCACTTGGCAGTGGCTCCGGCGACCTCGCTTACGTCAGCCGACAACGGCAAATTGTGTTTCATTAGAGGTGGAGTTGCTGGTCCAGGAGATGATTGCCAAGAATGTCTCATCATCCCGGTACCTCCAGATTACCCTGTATTCACGTCAAAACTGTTTTTGGTTCCCAAACGGGACAGTGTTCAGATGAGGCCGGTCGTAGACCTGTCGTATCTGAATCTTCACATTTACAACGAGTCTTTCAGAATGTTAACAGTTCATCAAATCAGGCTAACACTTCCGCCGGGTGGCTGGATGTGTTCCCTAGACCTGACAGACGCCTATTGGCACGTGTCGGTCAACAAAAGATTTCAAAGGTTTCTGGCCTTGAGGATCAGGCACCAAAATTTTGTTTTTCAGAGGATGCCGTTCGGTTTGAACCTAGCACCTCGATTATTCACGAAACTAGTCCGGCAAGCCCTGATGCCATTGTTAAAACAGGGAATCAGAGTGTTGTGGTATCTAGACGACTGGCTGGTGGTGGCAGAGACACAACAATTATGCATAAAACATGTCAATATCATTTTAAATCATGTCAAAACTCTAGGCTTCAAGGTAAATCTGGTAAAGTCAAACCTTGTTCCCTCAAGAGTAATTCAGTGGATAGGGCTGGTCTGGGACACCGCCGCTCTCACTCTGAGTCAGAGTGTGGACAATCGCAACAGGTTTCGCAGGAAACTGTTCAGGTTTCTTCACAGTCTGACTACGACACGAAGAGTCTGGGAGTCTCTGGTCGGCTCTCTCAACTGGATTCAGCTAACTGTCAAGTTGGGCCGGTTGAAAGTAAAACGATTAATATTGGAAGGCAACAAATATCTTACCGGCGGGAAAATTATGGCCCATACCAAAATTAATCCACACCTTACTAGCGGTCATGGGCGAAGAGGGAAACATTGCACTCAATCATGTCATGGACCTCTCCTCCTCCAACGGTATGGGTAGACACGGATGCGTCAGGCACCATAGGGTGGGGATTTCAGTCAAATCAGGGGCACCAGGGTCAGGGACTTTGGTCCCACTTAGAAATCTCTCACATAAATGTCAAAGAGTTACTAGTCCCCTTGTATTTCCTTCAGGCTCACGGCCCGGCGTTACGGGGCAAGTCAGTGGCCTTCAGAATGGACAATCTGAATGCAGTTCACTGTATTCAGAAACAAGGGTCAACGAGGTCAAGGAAGTTGCTACTCGTGTCGGAAGAGATTTTTGTTCTAGCCACCAGTCTAGATATTTATCTTCACGCATCTTATCTCCCAGGCGTAGCGAACGTCTGGGCAGACGCTCTGTCCCGGAGACAGAGCACGACAGTAGAATGGGAGCTCAAGCAACCCATCATTTTCGACCTAATGATTGCGGAGCTCTCCCATCCACAAGTGGATCTTTTTGCGTCCGAGGAGACTCACAAGCTCCCTCTATACCTCACCCGCCGGGCGATAACGCCGGCAGGGGGGCCAGACGCCCTGGTGACAGACTGGAACAGATGGAGCTCCATCTATCTGTTTCCGCCGCCAGATGCGTCACTAATGTGCCACGTAGTGAACAAACTACGAGTTTATCGAGGCTTAGTCTCGCTAATCGCGCCCCTGTGGCCGGCGCAGGTGTGGTGCCAGCAGTTAATAATGTGGTGCCCGGACCCGGTATCGCTCCCGGTCGGGTACTTCCACTTAGACACGATTGGCAACCTAGAGACCTCGCTGACTTTTGCATTATGGACATGCAGGAGGCCAAGTGGCTAGCACCATACGGTAGGGATGTGACCAATAAATTGCTCAATCAATATACTCAGTCTACTAAGCGACAATATCAATCTCATTGGAAAGCTTTTACTTCTTGGATTGTTAGAACGGAACAAACTGTACCCTCAGTGGCATTGGTTTTTAATTACTTGAACTATCTGTTTGAGCAGAAACGTTTATCTGTGGTTACTTTGAAGAATCACTTAACTGCGATTAGAGTGCCCTATTTCGACCTTACAGGTCTATCCATACCGGTGGCGGAGGAAACAGGATTTATGAGAGCGTGTTTTAAACTCCGCCCACCTCCCCGTCAGCTCATGCCTACTTGGTCTCTGGACAAAGCTTTGTCTTTACTTCATTCTCGTCTGTATCAAAATACTGCAGACTTTGCTTTAATCTTAAAGAAGGCAGTTTTCCTTTTGGCTTTGGCCACCGGAAACAGAGTGTCTGAGCGAGCTGGCGGCGATGAGCAACACACCTAATTGTCTTAGGTTTGGTAGACTTAATGATTCAATTTCCATTGCACCCTCCCCGGCGTTTGTAGCCAAGAATGAGCATAGTGCACACGTGTTTTCTGAATTCACGGTGCCGACGTTAAAAAGGGGAAAGGTGCATCATAATTTATGTCCAGTGCAAGCTCTAACCAAATATTTGAGAATAGCTCCTCATAACCCCCAAGGTGCTTTATGGGTAGCGAGTACGGGTAAACGCTTACTTAAACGGCGATTAGCCTCTCTTCTGGTAGAAGTCATTAAAGAGAGTAATCCCGGCGTTGTGGGTAGGGCCCACGATTTACGCAAGTGGGCGGCCTCTTTACGTTTCCTGAAAAACTTTTCAGTTGAAGATATTGCGTCCACACAGTTGTGGGCGTCTAATCATACGTTTCTCTCTAGATACTTGTCAGTTGCTCTAGACAAACCTTCCTTACCATGTATAGCTTTAAGGCAGAGGGTCTAGGTGGCCCTGCAGTCACTTATGTTTATTTTCAAGGAAGGGGGGGGGGGGGTGCAGTCAGTTGACATAGGACACCCTAGACCCCGCCGGAGTATGAGAGCTGTGATACAATTTAAGGTTAAAATGTGATATGAAAATTTCTCTGCGAGAATTTGTGCTAGTACAAAGTTTAGTACAAAACAACGGTGTTGTTATAGTAGTTTTAGCTGCGAAAGCAATGTAACATTAGTTCAATGGAGTTCATTAGCAATTGATCTCCACATGTATTTTGGGGTTTATGATGTGCACATATAAACTTATAACTTATTATTTTTGTCACCACTCGTTGAGTGGGGTGCCTTTTGTAACTACAGATCTGTGTTCAGAATCTTCAGGGTTACCTATTTTTGTCAGGCAGGCTTCTTTGAAGCACGCACCTGCCTGAACCCCCTTTTTCTTGTATATTTCCGACCTACGCCGTATTAAATACATTTTTCAAAAGTAAGAATACTATGTGGTTGTTTTTATTATCTGCTTTTCTAGAGTTATGATATGATTACGAATGTCCCCCTCCAGTCTTAGATATCAGGCATGTTCGTCAATGATGGAGGGGCCACTAATAAATTATAGGTTTGACTCCTGTAAGGAGATAAAGAAAACCTAATATTTAGTAGTGGCCCCGTAATCATTGACGACTGGGGCCCTCCCGACCGTCCCCTTCCCATTCGTTGATGTATTAAGGATTTTGGTTTACTTGATATGTCAGTGAAGGAGGAATGACGCCTGATTCAGCGTCTGGTCAGAAATCCACACAAGTACATCCACGATATGATGGAAAGCTTATTGGATAGTTATTCTTATTTTCTTTTTGTTTTTATTTTTTACGAAGTTTTTTCGTAGTGAGAACCCAATTCATAATGACTGAAGCCATGAGTGAGGTCGCGTGCGCTCATGATGAAGGCTCCTCAGTTTTTAAATGCTCTGCGCGGTAGATTCAAACTACGGCGGATTAGTGTTTGAAGAGGATGCCTTATGTAATAGGCATGTTCGTCATTGATTACGGGGCCACTACTAAATATTAGGTTTTCTTTATCTCCTTACAGGAGTCAAACCTATATTCTCCTCTTCTTTCTTCTCGTTTCGCCCTTACATCTTCCTCGCCCCAAGTTTCTAAAATGATCATAATAAGCAGCCCAACATCCCGCACCTGAGTCCTTTCTCTCTCTTTTAAAAGTTGTTGGTTCCTGGGTTTCTTGGATAATTAATACCCTACTATATTTCTTCGTATGCCTCTCTCTCTCTCTCTCTCTCTCAGTTTTTCTTTCGAAGGAGAGAAGGGGTTAGCCCGTCTTTTAGGGATTAGTGTCCCTGTGAATCCGAGCTACAACTACTCCGACTTTTCCTATTGGTCTAGTTAGAAGCCTTCTACTCTATTCTCTACACACACACATAATTAACTTACAATACTATTAAGGACTCAACTGCTACATCATGCGTGGGAAGCAAGGCTTTGGCCAACTCTATAAATAATACCATCGCTTACAGGTTAAGAGACACTGCAATTGGAGGAATTCCAGGCGGTGGGGACCGATAAAGGGAGTGTGGCTGCAGTGCCCAAATAAGCCAACTCCTAACGTGCAATGCTCGACCAGTCCCTGTCACCGTTTTATGGTGCATCTGGCTGGACTGCTCTTAGGTGAGAGACCTTTACTGCCATGTTGGTTGCCAGGCCAACTAAAATACCTGGGTTTGTCTACTGGAATAATATCCCTCGATCACTTGATTCTAGAGTCTGGCCGTTTGAAGGTGGTTAGTAATACTTAGTAAGGATTCAGGCTATCGCTGTCACTCCTTTTGGAAAATCAGTGTCTTTAGAACATGAGTGCTGCTCAGTTAGGAGCTGCGGCACGTTGAGACTGTACGTCCTCGGGGAGACCTTTGGTTTAGTATGACAGACATAACAAAGTCAGAATCTAGAACAGAACAAACACCATTGACGAATAGGCGGATGCGGATAACATGAGAATAATTCACCAACACCCTTTTTATAGCATTGCATTGGTCATTAGTTTTCCTTGAAGTTAGAAGTTTAAAAAGTATTTGAACTGTTAGAACAAATTTAATACCATGTCAGCTAATAGTACTACGAAACTGAAAGCAACTTGCGCTAAGTGCAAGAAGCTAAAGTGGTGTATCGACTTCTAAGACGATGCACATGCCAGCATCCACCATGATAGTCTCTGTCTTTGAGATAGAAGGCAAACTCATGAAGGAGGTAGCTGGGATTAACCCTGCTCAGGTAATTTCTCAGAAGTGTGACGTAATTAGCAATGTGGCCCCATATGGTTACCGGCACTTTAAACGGCTCTCGCCCGAAAACTAATTGATGGATTTTAAATTTCATGTTACCAATAGAAACTACAATTAATACTTAATATTATGTTAAGAGCAAATTACACTACTGTAAATATTAAGTCTTTGAAAAAAAATAAAAAATAGTGAAAAAAAGGGTCAAAACAAGTATCTCATACATTACATAAGCTGGATTAATTTGGTTGCAGGGCCGTGGAGGGGATGGCTGAAGGTCTTGGGTGACAACAAGGCAGAACTCTGGGGCTAAAAAAAAGTTTGATAGGAAGGGGAAATTTGTAGTACACATTTGGGATTATGGACCCCATATGGTGACCGGACCGGTTGGTACAGGAAAGGGGAGGAGAGAGAGCGGCGGCTCACACCCTCTCCCAGTCGTAGGACGATGCGGACTGACTGCTCGTCTTCAAATTTTCGTGCCATCGGCCTCCGGCCGTGAAATATTTGCGAAAGACCTGTTTTACGCATTTTTTTTGGCCCATATGGGCCCAATAAGCCTGAGCAGGGTTAATGAAAAATTAAAGCAAAGAGACACATAAAATACAATTTTAAAGAACAAAGTTTCTGAAGTATGAAAATAAATAGAAGAGTTGAAAAAGGTAATAGATAGCCTTAGAACTGAAGCTATTGAGAGAGTGGCAGCCATTCCTTCAAACACCAGCACAAGTTATGCAGGTGCAAATAAGCAAAATAAGAATTTAGTGCCAGTCAAGGAGGCAACAATTGAAGCAACAACTACAGAAGAGGCTGCAAATCCTGCTACAGCTAGTGCTAGTGACACTCGCTATGCTTGGAGAGAGGCTACACGCAAAAAGAACAAAAAGACCAGACAGGAATATGAGGTTAACACCTCAAATACATTCAGTCTTCTAGATCATGCCAAAAGTCAGTATGACTTCCATAAGTCCTCACAGAACAGAGGACAAAAGGATCGTCAAGTGCAGAGTGGGCAGCGAAATGTTAAGCCTACTATGCATCATTCAAACACCAAAAGGACCAAACTTAACATGTCAAGCAGGTTTAGTCTCGTTAGTGACAAAGAGACGAAAACAATTTTGATTGGGGATTATCAGGTCAAAGGACAAGAGTCTCACTTTGTTAAGCTTCACCGAGATGTGAGAAAGGTGAAGAGCCTTGCAGGTGCAAGGATTTCCTAGATTACAAAGGAAATGGTAAAATTTGGTCCAAGACTAAGGTGAATGCAATAATAGCCCAGGTCAGTGGTAATGACCTGTTTCTCAAAAGAAATAGAAGTCGGTACCACAGAGTCAATAATAAGAGAGGTCACGACTCTGGCTGATGAGCTCCGACTCAAGACAGACAGAGGCATGATACTTGGTATTTTGCCCAGAATGTATGGAGGGGATTGTGCTACCAGCAAAGCAATAGGCTTAAATGATAGGTTAGCTGACCTGCGTACCCAGAAAGGAGTGAGATTTGTGGACCCATTTGACGAGTTCTATGGGAAGCGCAACCTCTACCTCCGTGACGGTGTGCATTTAAGCACTAGCGGTAAAATCAAACTTGGTGATTTCCTAAATCACCATCTTTACAGCTTGCCGAGGGCAAGCAAAAATGTAGAAAGCATCTCCCAGCAGGAAAAGAGCAAACCCTCACGAGCAGTTGATCTCAAACTTCCAGAAAAAGGTCCCACAAAAGAAGGAGTTCGTCCCTCTGAGAGCAAGAATACCTCTCAACAAATGGCAGATTTCCCCAATAGATTCAGAGATGTCTCACAACTCCCTCCAGACTCTACATCTCAGTTGCCAATTTCTGAACCATTAGATAGTGGTTCTTCTACTTCAGGTGAGGATTCACTAAACATAGGGAATTGCAACACCTCTGATAGTGTACAGAGAAATAGTGTGCAAGAAAATGCACTACCCCCAGAGACCCCTTTCTCTTCGGGAAACAGGGTAAGCTAGGGGGTTCTAAGAAAAACCTGAATGCCTGAATTTAATGCCAGGTCAATTAGGAATAAATTCTCCGAACTTCGGGCATTGTAGTCTACAGAATGCTTTGATTTAGTGGCTATCACTGAATCCTGGATTCACAGTGATACCAGAGATTATGTTGAGGAATATGAAATACCTTGATATAGAATGTTCCACAAAGACCAAACCATGCAGGAAGGGGGCGGAATTCCTTTGTACATCAGAGATTTTCTAAACCCAATTGACTGCAAGATCAGGTCAGAACATGAACTGATTGGAGTAGACCTCAATCTAGGTAACTCTATCTGTAGGATTGTTCTGGTGTACAGGCCTCCACATCAAAATGTTGAAAAGGATGAGCTTCTGTACACAAGACTGAGTGCTGTTATCAAGGGTAAAACCAGTGTGATTTTAGGTGACTTCAATTGCCTAGTTAACTGGGAAGCAAAAACGACCATTACTGAAGGTAGGCGTCTTGTGGACTTTACTAACGATAACTTTTTGACCCAGTGGGCGAACGAGCCAACTAGAGGGAACAATATACTAGATCTTGTGTTCACCACTGAAGATGAAAGTGTAACCAGCTTATCTGTTGGGGAATCACTTGGAGGTAGTGACCACAATCTAGTTAGGTTCTCTCTTCGCACCTTTAGCAGCAGACTCACCAATCCTCAGAGTGCAAAACTAGATTTCCGTTGTGCAAATTTTGATGGCCTTCGGGGAAGCTAATCTCAGATCAGACTTGAGGGTGAGAATGTTAAAGCGATTTAGTGCTCATTCAAAGAGCAGTTTATGGATCGACAAGCTGCATTCGTTCCTACTAAACTTACCAAATCAAGCTCAACCCATCCAAAATGGTTCACAAGTGACATAGCTTCAGCAATTAGAAAGAGGAAGGTTGCATACAGAAAGGCTAAAAGAAGTCAAGACCAAAGATATATTGATTCCTTTAAAAATATGTGTAGAAGAGTGAAATCTCTTATAAAGGAAGCAAAGCAGAATGAAGAACAAAAGATTGCAACCCTCTGCAAAGAGAGTCCTAAAGAGTTCTTCGGCTATGTGAACAGCAGGAAACCATTCAAAAGTAGCATTGGACCTCTAAAGGATCCAACAGGCCGACTTCAAACTTCTGACACTGATTTAGCTATATCCCTAAACGACTCTTTTGCCTCAATATTCACAAAGCAAAATACCAGTGACATGCCAAGTCCAGGACTAGTGCATGAGGGTGAAGTTCTTAGCAGAATTAGATGTACTCCAGAGGAGATAGCAAAAAGAATAGATAAGTTAAATAGGTTCAAGTTGTTACGATCGGGTCTCGTATAAATCAGTGGCTCTTATACATTGGACTAGACTGGCATAAATGCAACAACGGAAACGCTATATCCAACCCCTGATATATAATCCCGTCGAACAAAGAACACATTATACCCTCCAGAGTTATATCTGCGATAGCGGGGTATCTTAACTCTCAGTATCTATGTGCTTCTACTATAGGCTGATGTTCTCTGAAACAGCCTATTACCTATAACATATGGTTGCTTAGTTATGGTACACAAGGAAAAGATAGTTAACTTAATTAAATCACAAGAGTGATCTAATGCAAACAAGAAGAAGGTTTACTTAACGTTACTGTAATCAATAATATCTGTCACTCCTTTATGAAAGAAAGTGTTGTAAAGTCCTCAAGCACCGAACAAGGAATCTTCTGAATAATGTCGGATGCTACTAAGAAGAACGTATCGGAAATGGAACCACAAAATAGCAGGAGGCAGGACAATGCACGTGTAGGCTAAATACACAAAAAGGCTGGACCTATAATGTTATTGGACACAAGAATATTATAAGCGGTGCAACAGTAATAATGCTCGCCACGAAAAGTAGTACTCCTATTAACAAAACCGGTCTATGCTGGTTGTGTCTCTCTACAGCAACCTAGACCTCAAAATGCTTGTGTAGAAATAATGGGTATGCATAAAAGAGCATATGATCTAATCCAGCTAATGTCTACCCGGGTTAATAAAGTCTAGCTGGGATGCGCAAAGGTACAGAATTCTGGTGGAGCAAGGCAGCTCCTAGCCTAGTGTGGACCTTGGGTCTGTGCGGCCTGATTACGTTAATATGAAGGGGTGCTCTCTTGAGGATTCTCGATCACAAGTATCGAGTATCCTCCTGGCGACCCTCAAAAGTAAAAGCAAATAGAGTTAGAACAGTGTTGGGTGGATTAGGCAAGCAGCCCTCACGCACTACACAGTCTAAACTCCAAGGTACACAGACAAAAGATCCACCCAGGTAACCCACAGCATCCGTAGTGTCGTGCAGCTCAAAAGTAGCCTACACACAGTGAAAACACCAACAGCAAGGTACCTGATCCCTAGTCTAGCATTATTTAACCCTGTAGAAACATTAGTGATTGATGGAGACAGTCCGAGCAATACAATCTCCCAAAAAGACAATGACTATCTTCAACCTTAGCCTAGTACATAAGAAATGTGAGATCCAGCATATAATACAGTCTGGCCACCAATTCAAGGTGTGGATGCAGAGAACCAGAGGGGGATTGATATTAATAAAAGGTGAGGAAGTAGTGGAAATGATAGAGGCAGTAGGAGAGAAAGATTCTAAGACAAGAGTGTGGAACAGTTCATGGAAGATGCTTAGAGTATGCTGTCTGGGACGGATGTGACCAGGATATTTCCAGGGACCGCATGGCTGGAGTCCCAGTTCGCAGGAATGGCACGAGGGCGCGCGACAGTCGCCCAGTAAGCAGCCGCCTAGTAGGCCGTGTTAGGCAGGAGGCAACGAATCCCGCGAAGCCTATGTAAGGGGGCCAGCCACGCGCCACACTCACCACCAAGTCACACCACCTGGTCTCTCTCTCTCTCTCTCTCCCGCTCAACTTCCCATCATTCAACTACTTAACACAATCTTTCAATTGACTAAATAAAATAGAAAGGATTGTGACAGACGAAAACAAAGAACAGTTCTGAACTGTCTGCAACTCAAGCTTTCTCGAGAAGGAAAGTACACAATGATAGGTAGACTGCATCTACATTCTCTGCCCTGGCGAGTCCTAGCGAGTAAGCCATGCGGTTCTGGGGGAAGCGGTGAGCGTCACACCCCACCCAAGATTTTTAAGACGCTCCAACTATGAGCTCTAAATCTGACACACAGAACCCATACAAAACTCGCCACTCCTAGTCACCCAGCGACAATGAAATGTAAAGCACAGTTCTCTTCAAAATAACGCATTATAAAAATGAACAACCCCTCCCAACACAATAGATTAAATTACATAGTTATGCTCATAAGAGCGAGCTTCACTAGCCCAGCCTTCTGAGAGGAGTACAACTCAGAATTTCTGCTATAACATACTTAAAAAAAAATGAACTATCAAAGAAAGAGTTTTTATAGGATTTTTATATTTTTAATATGTTTATGGCGGCTGCACTACAGGAGCAGCCTATTTTTTTTTATTCTATACCAACACAGCAACTCCTACTTTACGACCCAATACGCTGGGCTACCCACGCGAGCCAACAAGCACCAGACGTATACATACTAATCAAACCAAAGTAGGAGGCTACCCTTGTGATGATCTACCCCGGGTCTTCCACCCTCGATAAGCAATCTGCAATCACATTCTCAGAACCGGCAATATGGCGTATGTCTAGGTTGTATTCCTGCAACATTAATGACCACCTGGTCAGCCTCATATTCCGGTTATGGAATTGATTCAGGAACTTGAGGGGGTGATGGTCGGTGTAGTTCACCACAACTGGTCCATAGGCTGGAACATACACCTCAAAGTGCCTGAGCGCTAGCACAATCGCCAGCAGTTCCTTCTCAACTACTGAATAGTTCTTCTGCGCCGAGTTGAACTTTTTTGAGAAGCTGACTGGGTGCTCCAGCCCATCTTCATCTGATTGCATCAGAACGGCACCAGCCCCCACACCACTGGCATCAGTTGCCAGCTGGAATGGTCGGCTAAAGTCCGGGGCCCTGAGGATTGGGTGAGTACACAACAGGTGTTTTACTAGCAAAAAAGCCCTCTCACACTCAGGCACCCACTTAAACTTTCTATCTTTGGCCAATAGGTCCGTCAGAGGAGCCAGCACAGTAGAATAGCCCTTTATAAAGCGGCGGTAGTAACCAATCATGCCCAAAAATCTCATGATCTGCTTCTTGGTGGACGGCCTGGGGAAGTGGTTAATAGCCAATATCTTGTTCTGTGGGGGGCACACCTGGCCCAAACCCACCATGAACCCCAGATACTGCACGGTAGCCCGCACAAAATCACACTTTCCCAGGTTGACCACCAAGTTTGCCTCGCTCAATTTCTTAAATAAGGATTCTACATGTTCACAGTGGCTCTTGAAATCGTCATCGTAGATAATGACGTCGTTCAGGTACACGGTACAGTTCGGAATGTCAGCCACCAACTCGTTCATCAAGCTTTGGAAGGTCGCTGGTGCGTTCTTTAGACCGTACGGCATGACATTACAACGATATGTAGCACCATCCAACACAAAACCACACACCTCTTTCGCCCGTTCAGACAAAGGCACCTGCCAGCAACCTTTTACCAGGTCCACCTTGGTCAAGAACTTGGCCCTGCCAATCTTGTCTACACAGTCATCGACCCGGGGAAGAGGATATGGGTTGGTGGGAGTCAAACCGTTTAGCCTGCGGTAATCAACACAGAAGCGCACCTTGCCATCCGGCTTAGGTTGCAGCGTTACGGGAGATGTCCACTTTACCGCCCCCTTCTCGATCAGTCCCTGTTGCAACATATACTCCAACTCCGCCCGGAGGGCCGGAAGTTTAATAGGGGGCACCCTATAGGGCACTGATTTGAAGGGTGGGTGGTCTCCGACGTCAACGTCGTGCACCTCATGAGTAGTGAGGCCTGGGTGTTCCGCAAATACAGTAGGGTATAAACAGAATAGACGCTCGACAGCCACACGCTGTTGCTCAGGTAGGTGTTGCAAAGCCTCATGAGCCGCCTGTCTCGTGTTTCCCGCCCACTGATCTGCAGAAACATGATAATCCCAGTTGTCATCCACCTGCGCATGACTGTCCCGTTCTCCTTCTCCACCTTGACTGCTGAAAGTCATCACGGGGACAGTGAGAGGCTCAGGTGGGCGCCTCACATACTCCTTCATCAGGTTGACATGACATAACTGATTCCTCTTACGCCTGTCTGGAGTGGCCACCAGATAATCTAAGTCCGAGAGCTTCTCTGCTACCCTATAAGGACCAGCGTACTTTGCGGATAAGGGGTGTCCTACAAGAGGGAGTAGTATCAACACCTCCTGACCCACGTGAAACTCCCTGAGTTTCACCTTGTGGTCGTAACTGTCCTTCATGAGGGCCTGAGAGCCTACCAGATTGCGGCCAGCCAACTCCAGACTACGCAACATTCGTTCTCTACTCTCAAGTTCGACAGCACCGTCACTATACTTTAGAACCTCCGGGTCTTCTAGCTGCAATTTGAGAATATCTGAGGGAGCTAGCCTGTCTAAGTGTTTGCGAAACAACTCATGCCCTCCCCCAACATCGAACTTTGCATCCCGTTGCTCTCTCCGTGTATACCGTTGCTGCCTCTGAGTCTCTTTAAGCCCTGCCTCTACACTCTCAGTGACAGGTGGTGGTGCTTCTCCAGACTCTAATAACGGTGCTAATACGGAGTCCCCGAGAAGCGCTGCTAGTACTAGACTCTCCACCGTATCAGCTTTCAGCACCTTCTGGTGACCGTTCCTCCGCTTGTTTGAAGACTGTTGGTTAGGCTGTGACTCCCTGGATGCGAGAGATCTGGTTACAACACACGCCATTGGTTGTACCTGACACTTCTCAACCCATTCCTGTTCCTCCCTACTCACGTCGGCCGGCTCCTCGGCAACGACTAAGGGTGAAACCTTAGAAGCAGGCACCGCAAAGTCATTGCCGAGAAGGAGGTCGACGCCCCCAACAGGCAATTTCTCCACGATTCCCACATCCAGTTCGCGAGTTACACCGTCAACTTCAAGCTCCATTCTAACAAGCGGGTATGACCTAGTTGCATTAACTCCCAGCACCACAACTACCCGCGCCGTGTTTATGGGTCTACCAGTGAAATTCTTCAAGAGTGTCTGAGAGGCACCTGTGTCACGCAAAAGCTGTACCCCGTGCTTCTTGCCCCCCCACTTCACGCAGCCATGCCCTCTATGGTCGCAAAAGGCATCGCGGACAGGGTTCGAGCCTTCCGGATCCTTCTTCACTGGTGGTGCTCCATCCTCTGATATTATGCCTCCAGCAAACACAGAAGACTTCTGGAACATCCCAATGCTGCGAGCCAATGACACAGCTGCCATGGGAGGTCTGCTCGGACAAGCTTTTGCCATGTGCCCCTCTTTGTGACAGTGATAACACTCAAATTTCCCCTTGGACTTATACTGAGGTGTAAAAGTCCCCTGACCCATCTTAAACGGGGCGGTGCTAGGTTTGTGATCAGTCTTGGTGTCATTGCTTTTAAATTTATGTGTGTCCATATTCCGGGGAGGGGGAGGGTAACGCTCCTTAACGCCTACATAGTTTCTCTGTGCAGAGCCGCACCCCCGAATTAGTGACAACCGACGATCAGCCATCTCTGCTGCTTCTACGAGAGTTCTTGGGTTCTTCTCTTTAAGGTTTAAAGTCAAGTCGCCGCCCGTACACTTATAAAACTGCTCTAGAAGCATCAACTGTTTCATCTCATTAAACATAGTTGTCTTCTCTGATCTGAGCCAGTTTCCCATAGCGTCGGACAGGTCCCGGGCGTGCTCCAAGAAGGTACTGTCTCGCCCCTTAGTCACACCCCGGAACTTTAACCTATATGTCTCGGGTTATAGCTCATATGCCCGCAGGACAGCCTCCTTGAGCTCCTCATCAACAACGCAGAACTCCAAAGGCAGTGCATCGTAAGCCTTGAGCCCCTTACCTACGAGTCTAGAGGACACAAGGGCCGCCCACTTAACTTCAGGCCACTGATGCTCCCGGCACTTCTTCTCAAATCTATTGAAAAACTCTGTGACACCAGACTCGTCAAATACAGGGACCAGTTTGAGAAAGTGCGACAGAGACTGATCATGCGCACGGTTTCCAGTACCGAGTCGCTGTCCCGTCATCTCAACACGAGACTTCTCTAAATCTATGTCGGCACAGTATCTTGTAGATTCTAGTTCAGTCCTAAGCTCAGCTTCCCTCGTCTGTTGCTGCATCCTAGCCAGCTCTTTTCTCTCTTCTATCTTAGCTAGCTCTTTTCTCTCTTCTATCTTAGCTAGCTCTGTCTGCTGTTGACTCTGATGTTGCATCTTTGCCATCTCGAGCTGAAAGAGCATCTCCGGGGTCAAACCTTGAGGAGGAGGAGGAGATGAAATGATGTTAGAAATACCCGGTGATCCCCCCAGGGGCAAACCACCCTGCCAGTCACTACCCACCTGCGGAAGCGTGCTCAGGGTCGGTACTCCAATAGGAGGATTGGGAGTCGAGTGAAGGGGAGGCTCGGCCAAAGGGCTCTGAGCACTCACCCTACCTCGTACGCCAGTCACCCCTCCCAGCACACACGTCATCAGGTCATCCTTGGTCATGCCACTAGTACATACATGACCGATAGCTGCGGCTAAGCACTGGAGACCGTACCGACTCACACCCACCAACCGGTCGGAAGTAACAGGCCATTGTAAAAAATTCCTTGCATCCTCCTCACTGTTCACCAAGTTAACAACCTGCCCATGCTGCTGCTCCTCAGCTTCTACATCACGTACTGTGTCTTCATCCTGCACTGATCCGCTATAAGACATGATGCTCACTGAAGATTTTTCACTTTGATACACAAAAAAGAAGTACCCCAAACTCTTACACCACAATATTCACAATAAAAAAATCTCGGAGACAGCTTAAGTGCTATATTACTTTGCTAAAAAAATAATTCTTGCATGTCCTCAAAACATATTCCACAAAATCAACAAATGTTCACTGCCTAAACTGTGAGAAAAATCTGCACAATAACCTGCAATTATATGTCAGTTCACCAAATCCTGAGCTAGGTCGCCATTTGTTACGATCGGGTCTCGTATAAATCAGTGGCTCTTATACATTGGACTAGACTGGCATAAATGCAACAACGGAAACGCTATATCCAACCCCTGATATATAATCCCGTCGAACAAAGAACACATAATATTATACCCTCCAGAGTTATATCTGCGATAGCGGGGTATCCTAACTCTCAGTATCTATGTGCTTCTACTATAGGCTGATGTTCTCTGAAACAGCCTATTACCTATAACATATGGTTGCTTAGTTATGGTACACAAGGAAAAGATAGTTAACTTAATTAAATCACAAGAGTGATCTAATGCAAACAAGAAGAAGGTTTACTTAACGTTACTGTAATCAATAATATCTGTCACTCCTTTATGAAAGAAAGTGTTGTAAAGTCCTCAAGCACTGAACAAGGAATCTTCTGAATAATGTCGGATGCTACTAAGAAGAACGTATCGGAAATGGAACCACAAAATAGCAGGAGGCAGGACAATGCACGTGTAGGCTAAATACACAAAAAGGCTGGCCCTATAATGTTATTGGACACAAGAATATTATAAGCGGTGCAACAGTAATAATGCTCGCCACGAAAAAGTAGTACTCCTATTAACAAAACCGGTCTATGCTGGTTGTGTCTCTCTACAGCAACCTAGACCTCAAAATGCTTGTGTAGAAATAATGGGTATGCATAAAAGAGTATATGATCTAATCCAGCTAATGTCTACCCGGGTTAATAAAGTCTAGCTGGGATGCGCAAAGGTACAGAATTCTGGTGGAGCAAGGCAGCTCCTAGCCTAGTGTGGACCTTGGGTCTGTGCGGCCTGATTACGTTAATATGAAGGGGTGCTCTCTTGAGGATTCTCGATCACAAGTATCGAGTATCCTCCTGGCGACCCTCAAAAGTAAAAGCAAATAGTGTTAGAACAGTGTTGGGTGGATTAGGCAAGCAGCCCTCACGCACTACACAGTCTAAACTCCAAGGTACACAGACAAAAGATCCACCCAGGTAACCCACAGAATCCGTAGTGTCGTGCAGCTCAAAAGTAGCCTACACACAGTGAAAACACCAACAGCAAGGTACCTGATCCCTAGTCTAGCATTATTTAACCCTATAGAAACATTAGTGATTGATGGAGACAGTCCGAGCAATACAATCTCCCAAAAAGACAATGACTATCTTCAACCTTAGCCTAGTACATAAGAAATGTGAGATCCAGCATATAATACAGTCTGGCCACCAATTCAAGGTGTGGATGCAGAGAACCAGAGGGGGATTGATATTAATAAAAGGTGAGGAAGTAGTGGAAATGATAGAGGCAGTAGGAGAGAAAGATTCTAAGACAAGAGTGTGGAACAGTTCATGGAAGATGCTTAGAGTATGCTGTCTGGGACGGATCTGACCAGGATATTTCCAGGGACCGCATGGCTGGAGTCCCAGTTCGCAGGAATGGTACGAGGGTGCGCGACAGTCGCCCAGTAAGCAGCCGCCTAGTAGGCCGTGTTAGGCAGGAGGCAACGAATCCCGCGAGGCGTATGTAAGGGGGCAAGCCACGCGCCACACTCACCACCAAGTCACACCACCTGGTCTCTCTCTCTCTCTCTCTCTCCCGCTCGCCTTCCCATCATTCAACTACTTAACACAATACTTTCAATTGACTAAATAAAATAGAAAGGATTGTGATAGACGAAAACAAAGAACAGTTCTGAACTGTCTGCAACACAAGCTTTCTCGAGAAGGAAAGTACACAATGATAGGTAGACTGTAGCTACATTCTCTGCCCTGGCGAGTCCTAGCGAGTAAGCCATGCGGTTCTGGGGGAAGCGGTGAGCGTCACAAAGTTATCTGACCCAGATATCTTTCTTCCCCGAGTCGTACGAGAAGTGTGAGACGAAATCGCACCTTTCTTGGCAGACATCTTCAATAAATCACTAGAAAATGGAGAGGTTCCTCAAAATTGGAAACTGGCCAATGTGACCCCAATCTTTAAGAAAGGGAATCAAGAATGTCCCAAGAATATCGGCCAATTAGCTTGACTTCTATCATAGTAAAACTCTTAGAAGAAATACTAGTAGACAAGATAGTTGACTACCTAGAAATCCACAAATTAATTACAAATTCCCAACATGGATTTAGGTGACACCGATCATGTCTTAGCAATTTGCTGGAATTTTTCCATGAAATGCTGCGTGAGTATGACGAAAGTAGAGCCATAGACATCCTTAACTTAGATTTTCAAAAAGCTTTTGACAAAGTGCCTCATTGCTGGCTAATGTCAAAAGTGAGTGAGCTAGGTATCAATACAGAGGTCACAAATTGGATAGAAGGTTGGCTAACAGGTAGACAACAACGAGTGGTAATCAATGGTGTTTCTTCTGAGTGGACTGCAGTCACTTCTGGAGTTCCACAGGGATCTGTCCTTGGCCCACTTCTGTTTATCATATACATCAATGACATAGATATCGGTCAGTTGAGCGTGATCTCCAAGTTTGCAGAAGACAAAACACTTGGAATGAATGTGAAAGACTCCAAAGGAGTTAAACAGCTCAGGATGGACCTCAACAGACTGGGTGAATGGTTGGAGACATGGCAGATGCCTCTAAACTTAGAAAAGTGCAAGGTGATGCATATCGGCCAAGCAAACCCCAAGTCAGGCTATTCACTATTGGGAAATCCTCTGGAAGTGACTGACTTGGAAAAGGATTTGGGTGTTCTGATTAGCAGTGACCTAAAGTTTTCCAAGCAGTGTATTGAGTTTGACAAGAATGTTCAGAAATTATTGGGTTATATTAAGAGGCAATTTAAGTATAGAAATAAGGAAATAGTCCTCACACTTTACAACGCTCTGATACGGCCTCTCCTGGAGTATGCTGTTCTATTCTGGTCTCCAACACTCAGGAATGATATAGAGCGACTGGAAAGAGTACAAGCTAGAGCTACAAAGCTTATTCCATCGCTTAGAAGAATGAGCTATGAGGACTGGATGAGAGCTCTTGATTTCTTTCCGTTGGAGACACGCAGACTACGAGGTCAGCTCATTTAAGTATTTAAAATACTTAAAGGGTTTGACAATGTGGATTATAGCAAAATGTTTAGCCTGAATATGAACACAACAGGCAACCATGGCTGGAAATTAGAATTGAAAAGGTTCAGCACTAATATTTGTGGAAACTTTTTCACATATAAGATCTGTTCTACCTGGAACAAATTTCCCTCCGAAGTTGTAAACAGTTCTTCAGTAGAGCAGTTCAAGAAGAGAGTAGATAGTGTTATGCACACACTGTAATGAGTGTAGTGCACTAAACAGCCTCTATCCTTCCACTTTGAGTATCTCCTCGGAATGGACCGCAAGGTATCCGAGATACTAACTATTCCTTGTAACTCTCTCTCTCACTCATCACGTACTTATATTTGTTGGTATTGTTGTACTGTACTGTATATACTTTTACACATTTTTGTGTTCATTCTTCCCACTGTTTTTCTATACATCAATATTTACTTTAAGCCAAAGCTAAATATTTGTGCATGAGTCTCCAAACTATGCTAAGCCAATTATTATGTTAGATACAACATTGATTTTTATAACACAATTCTTTATAATGTTACGATCCAGGTTCTGCAGGACACGGGGCTCTTCATCATTGGACTAGATAAGGCTAAATGCAACAACGGTAACACTAGTTCCAACCCCTGCCTTAACCACTGGAGAACAAAACACCTATACCGCCCTGAGTCGTGCCTGGACAACGAGGTATCCTATGACTCGGTATAAGGTGCACACTATAGGCTGATGATCACTGAAGCAGCCTATACTCATACAACATACGATTACTTTATTAAAGTATACAAGGAAAAAGATAGATAGCGTAATTAAATCGCAGCAACGATTTAATAGCAAACTAGAAGAAGGATAATTAACGTTACGTTAAATAATCAGTAAACTGTCACTCCTGTCTGAAAGAAAGTGAAACAAAGAAAGTCCTAAAGCATCATGCCAGAATCTTCTGCAAAAGTCAGATGCAACTAAGAAGTACGTCTCGGATTCTGAACTGTGTATTATTACTGTGGGAACATATATAGTGTAGGGACATACGGTGTTATCTGGCACAGGTGTAATTATAAAACAGTCGGCAGTCTAAACTCTAACCACAAAAAGATGTGCTTTCTCCCACCAGGCACTAGACTGCTCCGGTTGGGTCTCTCAGCAACAATCACGACTTACTATAAACAGAAGGATCAATAATGCTGCACACATATACACAATGAGATTATAAACCCTAATCGGGAGTCTGCCAGGTGGACGAAGTCTAGCAGGGGAGTCGTAGGCTAGGCTACCTGGGCCGAGCCACCTCCTCGGTAGCCTAGTGTCGTTCTCAAGTCTGTGCGCCTAGTTACATTAAATGACGGGGTGCTCTCTTGAGAGATCCAGGTCTCGTGTACCTAGTTCTCTCCTAGCAACCCTCCTAAGTCAAAAGCTAATGAGCTAGCACAATGCTGGGTGGACTAGGCCAACGCCCTCACGCCAACACAGTGCTAGGCTCTAAGGTACACAGACAAGAAAATAACCTAGGCCTCCGCAGGTATCCGGTACAGTTGCATAGGCTCACCGAAGTCTATGCTCATAGGAAACTGCAACCTGATAGCCTCTCCCCAGTCTAGCATCGAATGACCTGGCAGACACCCAAGAAAATAAGGTTGGGGCAACACGATGAGTATGTCAAACCTCCCCAAGCCAAAATGGATAACCCTCTGATCCAAAATGCCTAACTAAGTACATATAATATCTCTGAGAGCTCGTTGTATAATACAGTGACGGATATATGAAATCAACGTCAATGGGAAGGGCAGTTAATTAATAGTAGGATATACAGAGAGAAGAAGGTAAGCAGTGGTAGAGAAAGTTCGCAATAGGGGGGTGAGGTGGGCTGATAGATTGCAAAGGGATGATAGCGTTACACAGCACTACGAGGAGCTCTGAGGGAGACACAAGGACAGGAGCCCGCACCACCGTCCCAGGACCGCGGCCGCCAATCACAGACGACTACGTCACCAGGCAGCAGGGCTGCAGAAGGCGCCAGCAGCCAATCAAGGGCGCGGGAAAGCGCGCGAGCGGGAAAACTCCTCGAGTGAGGGAGGCAACACATACCTACGCACGCACACATTACCACCGCGCTCTCGCTATTCTCTCTCTCCCTCCACAATGCATCTTATATTCTACTAATGATATAAAATACTTCCCGTAGTTACAGACGAAAGTAAAGACCACCACGGGACTGTCTGTAACAACACGAACACTATGAAAGAAAGAATAACATTCTCTGATAACTGTAGCCCATTTCACTGCCTGGGGAGTGGGGAGAAGAGGATAGGGAGCCAACCGCTGCCCCCTCGTGGTCGCTGGGGAGCTGACGTGCGTCACCCCCCCCCCCCCCTATAAATATATGTAGCCTATTTTCCTCCAAGCAACCCACACACTGACTCAACGGCGAGGGTTCTCCTGCAAACAAACCCTCCCGTGACAAACAATCAGCCAAAACATTATCAGTGACCTTAGCATTAAGGTGACAGTTACAAAGTGGTGTACAATCTATCTTATTCTAGTTACATTGTAGTTTATCTTATTGTACCAGTACCTCCCTACAATCAACCTAGTTGTTCCCCAATTCGTCCCTCCGCCACGATCATTTCAAAGTCCAAGTCTCTCACTCTTGTCCTCTGTAGCGGGGAGGACCTTGTACCCCTGAGACATAGGAGTGCAGACCTGAGAAGAGAGAAAGAGAGCCGGCATCTCATCCAAGTTATGACTTGGCTTCTATGCTGGCGCTTTTTCTCCGATATTTGTTCAGATAATCTGGCATAGAAGACACTTGCAGAAGGTCCCATACCTCCCGACGATGAGAAGACCAGAGGAGTAAAGCTACCTTGATCCCTGTTCAAAATTCTTTCTTCATAAGCGCGTTTTTTCTCACTTTCGTTTCTCAAGTATGCCGCCTTGTGTCCTCGCTCACGATATGTTTGTGCTCTTGGGTTGAAGATTCTGATGTCGAAAAAAGCCCCCTCGTCCAAAAACCTCGAACACTTACGTCCACTCTTGCTTCATTTGAAGTATTTGCAGTATTGTGGGCCAAGCGCTGTCCGTCCATAGGCAGAAGTTCCGGTTCGATTCTGACATCATGGCACACCTCGTCCAGCATTTGTGCAGTGATGTCTCGTACTTCATCATGCCGGATACAGATGAATCCTCCTTTCTTAAAGGTCATACAGTGGTCTGGGTTGTTTATTCACCGCAGGCACATTTCAGCGGCAGTTTCGAAACAGGCCACCCATACCTCAAGGCTACGGCATCATTGAATTCTTGATTATTTAAGCTGAAGCCTTTCTCCTTTATTGGTAATGATGTGAGCCAATTTGAAGCCCCCGTGTCTTGTGCCATCTCAACTCTCATTTTCAGTTCTTCCCTACATCTGGTCTTAATTTGTTCTAGGCTATGTTTCTGTCTCTCTTCTCTGCTCTTTGTAATTTCCTGTCTTGCATTTCGTTGTTCCTCTTCGTCCACCTCATCATTTTCATTTTGCTCCCGTATTTTTTCTGTCAGAGACGTAGTAAGTTTAAGGGAATTTTGGTACTCCTGCAGTGCCGCCTCCACTGGGTTTATGATCCCCATACCTCCGAACCTTGGCGGAAGAGCTAATAGCCACACATCCAACTTGTGTCCCGGCAGCAAAACAACACCTGGCACTGATAAACTGCCCAGTTCATCACAAGACTGACACTTCTCTTCGTTCTTTCCGGCAACGGGACCTGGCAAAAGCCTTTCACTAGTTCTACCTTCGTGATAGGCGATGCAGCCCCGATGCGGTCTATGGTGTCGTCAACTCTCGATAAGGTATAGGCGTCTGTCAGGGATAATGCACACACACTCTCGCAATCAACACACTCACTGATCTGCCACTTAACACAGGTTGCAAAGTTACAGGCAACGACCACTCACGACATTCCTTATCCCTCAGACCCTTGGGCAATGGATAGGTGTCTGTCAGGGATAATGCACACACACTGATCTTGCCACTCAACTCAGGTTGCAAACTCACTGGCAACGACCACTCACAATATCCTTTATCCCTCAGACCCTTTTTCCACATGTCGTCTAGCTCTGTTTTCACGACAGGCTTTTTAGCAGGATTTATACGGTAGGGAATTAAACTGAGCCTCGCTCTGTCTCCAGCCTCCATGTCGGATTCTACCCCGTACATCAGGCCTGGAGAAGCAACAAACATGCGGATGCACTGCCCCAGCCTAGTAAACAACTTATCTCGCAGAACATGCCTAGTGCCCTCCCACAACCCATCCGAGACTGCAGCTTCTAACCTGTAGTCTCCCTCCTTCTCCACCTTCGTCCCTAGAACAGCCAGGTCATGAGAGGGACAATCAGTACCACCTGTGCAGTCGCCCCCATAGTTCATTATTGCTAAGGCTTCCCCGCCGATACCGTACATACGCACCCCCGCATTCCGTACGACTACATCTGCCTGCGCAGCATCACCGCTTTTAGCGACATGGCCAGATACAGTCGGTCTATGGTAGGGCTGTTGCAATTGACTAGAGCAGCATTGGGAGGCTATGCGACGACCGGGCACTTCTATGCCACAGCCAACCTCACCAATCTGCTCAAAGTCCTCCTTTTTACCACCACCCTTGGCAGCCATGGGTCGACCTTGACCTGAGAACCATGTCCAAGCCTCGTCGCCCACCTTGAACCACCGAAACAATGAGGCTAACGGTCTCCCAACATTCCCGTGACCTGCCCGCGGAACATCTTGCACCGCCTGAGTTGTGAGGCTCAGGGGCTCGGCATGGCCAGTGGGATATGAACCGAGCTGGTGCTGGAGCGCTGCACACTGCTGCTCAGGCAGGTGTTCTAGCGCTTCCACAGCCACCAGACTCGTGTCCCCCGCGCACTGCTCCGCCGAGACATGAACATCCCTACTCTCCTCCACCTGTGCCCTACTGCCCCCCTCTCCTTCTCCACCTTGGCCGCTGCAGACCAACACAGGGACAGTAGGCTGCTCAGGTGGTTGCCTCACAAACTCCTCCAACAAGTTCACATGACATGTTTCCCCGTCCTCGTGTTTGATAGCCCCGTTCCCACAACTCTCCTCCAACTGGGAAGTACTAAGTCGCGGAGTGCTATCACGCCCAACCATGTCACTAGGGGTGACAGGTTCTAGGGCCACTCCGGAGCTCACCTCTGGGTCAAGTACTAAGCCGCTAAGGAGAGCCGCTGGAGCAAAACTCACAAAACTCCCAGCTTCAGCTTGCTCCTTCCGACCATTCCTCCGCTGGTCTGAAGACTGAGACAATAGTTGTGACTGAACTGACGCGCGAGAATGGGTGACTGCACAGGCCATCTGTTTAAGCTGACACCTCTCGACCCACTCCCGATTCTCCCTATTAACGTCGGCCGCCCTCTCGGCAACAACTAAGGGTGGAACCTCCGAAGTGAGCACCGCAAAGTCGTTGCCCAGAAGGAGGTCGACGCCCTCAACTGGCAAGCTCTCTACGATCCCAACATCAAGTTCACGACACACACCATCCACCTCCAGCTCCAACCTAATCAACGGGTATGACCTGGTAGCATTGATCCCCTGTACCACAACAACCCGAGCCGCGTTTATAGGTTTGCCTGTGAAATTTTTAAGAAGTGTCTGTGATGCCCCAGTGTCACGCAACCATTTGACCTGATGTTTTGTATTCCCCCAGCTCACAAGCCCGCGCCCTCGATGGCTGCAAAAAGTGTCTTGGACAGGTGTCGAGCCCTCCAAACCCTTCTTCACAGGCTGTGTCCCCGCAACTGACGACCTACCCCGGGCAGACGCAGAAGAGCTCAGAGACACCCCCATGTTGCAAATCAAAGACACAGGCTTAGCAGGAATATTACTCGGACATGTACGTGCAAAGTGACCCACCTCCTGACATTTAAAACATTTCACTTCACCACTAGACTTCCCCCATTTAGGTGGTGGGGAAGGGCCCTGCCCTTTTGAAAACGGGACGGCTTTGTGTTTGTAGTTATAATGGGTATCATTGCTCTTACTTTTTACAGTTATTTTGTGCTTCATTGACTTTGGGGGGTGGAGTGTTATGCCCCTTGTTACCTGTCTCACTACGATGAGCAGACCCGCACCCACGAATCAAAGAAAGCCGGAGGTCAGCAAGCTTAGCTGCCTCCTCTAAGGTCTTAGGGCATTTTTCCTTCAGGTTTAATGTCAGGTCGCTGCCTGTGCACCGGAAGAACTGCTCCAACAAAAATAACTGCTTAACCTGATCAACTGTTGTCGCATTCTCAGACCGGAGCCAGTTCCCCATAGTGTCAGTCAGTTCCCGGGCATGTTCAAGGAAAGAGCTCTCCTTGCTCTTTACAATGCCCCGAAATTTCAACCTGTAGGTTTCTGGTTGCAACTCATAGGCCCGGAGCACAGCCTCCTTTAACACCACATAGTTAGTACAGTCCTCCAATGACAGCGAGTCATATGCCTTGAGACCTTTCCCAACAAGCTTTGATGATACAAGGGCTGCCCACTTAATCTCCGGCCACTTATGCTCCCGACACTTCTTCTCAAACCGTGCAAAAAACTCAGTCACACCAGACTCATCGAACACAGGGACTAATTTAAGCAAGTGCGATAAAGACTCAGACCCACGATTCCCAGAACCGAGATGCCGCCCTGTTGTCTCCACCCTAGATTTCTCAACATCCATCTCAGCACAGTACCTAGTTGCTTCAACCTGCAACTCTGCCTCACGGCATGCTGTCCTCTCCTCAGCCTGAACCTTAGCCATCTCGGCCAGAATCTTAGCCATCTCCTCTCCACGCTGGATCTGAGCCATCTCAACTTCACGCTGGATCTGGATCTTAGCCAACTCCAGTTGCAACAACATATCAGCAGTCAAACCCTGAGGGGGAGGAGCAAGTATAGGAGACCCACCCAGTGGCTCACCCAGGGGCAAACCACGCTGCCAGCGACTATCAGATTGCGGAAGCGTGCCAAGGTCTGGTAACCGAGGGGGCGCGATAGGAGTAGAGTGGAAGGGAGGCTTGGATAAAGGCTCCCAAGCCCCCGCTCCACCCTGCAACCCACTGCCACCACCCAACACACAAGCCACCAAGTCACTCTTAGACATGTTGCCAAAGCCAACACGCCCCAGGACCGTGGCCAAACAACGCAGACCATAGCAATCAATCCCCTCCAACTGACTCGCTGTTACTGGTATCTCCACAAACTTCCTCGCATCAGCCTCACAATTAATAACTCTGATGCCATCATTAAATTCCTGCTGCTGCTCAACACCCGTAGGCTGTACTGTCTGATTATCCCCGTTAACTGAGCTGTTGCTAGACATGGTGTATACTGAGAAGTGTGCAAGTTTATAAAAAAAAAAAAGTATCTATAATCTCTTATGCAAGCACCTATTCACCTAAAGTTATATGAAGCCTCTTTATGTGTTATACTGCTTGCCAAAAAAAAATCTGTGTCCACTGTATTCCTCAATAAAAAAATTACCACTATACTCCCTCAGTATTTCTTAAGTTCACAAAATCCTAAGCAAGGTCGCCATTTGTTACGATCCAGGTTCTGCAGGACATGGGGCTCTTCATCATTGGACTAGATAAGGCTAAATGCAACAACGGTAACACTAGTTCCAACCCCTGCCTTAACCACTGGAGAACAAAACACCTATACTGCCCTGAGTCGTGCCTGGACAACGAGGTATCCTATGACTCGGTAAAAGATGCACACTATAGGCTGATGATCACTGAAGCAGCCTATACTCATTCAACATACGATTACTTTATTAAAGTATATAAGGAAAAAGATAGATAGCGTAATTAAAACGCAGCAACGATTTAATAGCAAACTAGAAGAAGGATAATTAACGTTACGTTAAATAATCAGTAAACTGTCACTCCTGTCTGAAAGAAAGTGAAACAAAGAAAGTCCTAAAGCATCATGCCAGAATCTTCTGCAAAAGTCAGATGCAACCAAGAAGTACGTCTCGGATTCTGAACTGTGTATTATTACTGTGGGACCATATATAGTGTAGGGACATACGGTGTTATCTGGCACAGGTGTAATTATAAAACAGTCGGCAGTCTAAACTCTAACCACAAACAGATGTGCTTTCTCCCACCAGGCACTAGCCTGCTCTGGTTGGGTCTCTCAGCAACAATCACGACTTACTATAAAGATAAGGAACAATAATGCTGCACACATACACAATGAGATTATAAACCCTAATCGGGGGTCTGCCAGGTGGACGAAGTCTAGCAGGGGAGTCGTAGGCTAGGCTGCCTGGGCCGAGCCACCTGCTCGGTAGCCTAGTGTCGTTCTCAAGTCTGTGCGCCTAGTTACATTAAATGACGGGGTGCTCTCTTGAGAGATCCAGGTCTCGTGTAACTGGTTCTCTCCTGGCGACCCTCCTAAGTCAAAAGCTAACGAGCTAGCACAGTGCTGAGTGGACTAGGCCAACGCCCTCACGCCAACACAGTGCTAGGCTCTAAGGTACACAGACAAGAAAATAACCTAGGCCTCCGCAGGTATCCGGTACAGTTGCATAGGCTCAACGAAGTCTATGCTCATAGGAAACTGCAACCTGATAGCCTCTCCCCAGTCTAGCATCGACTGACCTGGCAGACATCCAAGAAAATAAGGTTGGGGCAACACGATGAGTATGTCAAACCTCCCCAAGCCAAAATGGATAACCCTCTGATCCAAAATGCCTAACTAAGTACATATAATATCTCTGAGAGCTCGCTGTATAATACAGTGACGGATATATGAAATCAACGTCAAGGGGATGGGCAGTTAATTAATAGTAGGATATACAGAGAGAAGAAGGTAAGCAGTGGTAGAGAAAGTTCGCAATAGGGGGGTGAGGTGGGCTGATAGGTTGCAAAGGGATGTTAGCGTTACAGCACTACGAGGAGCTCTGAGGGAGACACAAGGACAGGAGCCCGCACCACCGTCCCAGGACCGCGGCCGCCAATCACAGACGACTACGTCACCAGGCAGCAGGGCTGCAGAAGGCGCCAGGAGCCAGCAGCCAATCAAGGGCGCGGGAAAGCGCGCGAGCGGGAAAACTCCTCGAGTGAGGGAGGCAACACATACCTACGCACGCACACATTACCACCGCGCTCTCGCTATTCTCTCTCTCCCTCCACAATGCATCTTATATTCTACTAATGATATAAAATACTTCCCGTTGTCACAGACGAAAGTAAAGACCACCACGGGACTGTCTGTAACAACAAGAACACTATGAAAGAAAGAACAACATTCTCTGATAACTGTACCACATTTCACTACCTGGGGAGAGGGGAGAAGAGGATAGGGAGTCAACCGCTGCCCCCTCATGGTCGCTGGGGAGCTGACGTGCGTCACAATATATATAAAAACATATTCTTTAAGGGTACCGACCCGCTATTTTTTCTTTTCTTTCTGGGTAGTAGCCATTTGACCCCATTCAGCACAGCGGGGTGTTTTAGCCAAAATAGGGCTGTTTACGTGATCATTTTCATGCCTAAATAAGACCAGAACGTAAAACAAGTACCTTGCAATAACCGTGCAACGCGAGTGCAAAAGCAGTAATTCGGTACTTTCAGTACATAATTGAGTATGTAGCGAGTGAGAGAGGGAGGAGGGAGCTGAGATTTGTGTCAGTAGGTTCGCCGCGGTGGTCTGGAGCAGTCATACGCTCGCTAGTCTCCTGCCACCACTTGTCTCTCTCTCTCAGCCACATTACGTGCTGAAATTGCCACTCGACCTATGTCGAGCGCCGCCACATAGTCCAGCTTTATTTAACTCGACTTATGTTGCTCGCCGCTAAATAAGGGTTAAGATGTTTATCCTCATTCAAATGTCAATTTACACCTGGCGAGCGATAGCGAGCCATAATATTTTGGATTTTGTTTTAGACAGCAGACGTAATTTGTATATTTTTCGGTAGAAAAATTTCTCCGGCGAAGCCGGATTTCTCCATACAGTGATGGCTCGCTATCGACCGTCAGGAAAATATCTATACCTGACTGGGGAGAAACTTCTTAAGACTGTGGGCTGAATGGGGTCAAATAGATAAAACCCAGCGAGAAAAAGCAGGTCGGTCCACTTAAACATGTGTACACTGTTAGCTTGATTCGCTTGAAGAATATACAAATTCCAACTTAATCTTTGCCACTGTAATGGATATGTGTAGGTGAAACAACATTGGGAGTGGTGGTGGTGGTCGTTGGGGGGCGGGGGGGGTCTACGCAACATGACTGCTGCCTTAATGTTGTAGGTAAGAATATGCGGTGACAGTTGTTGGGGTGACAAACATATCTTCTAATTTGTAATGTGTCCAATGAAGTGTCTCGGTGTTGAATGTCCAGAACAATAGGTGCTATAGTTCATTAATTGTAGGTAGGCAAGAAATCGTAACCCCTTAACCTCTGTAACACAAAAAGGGCTCGAGCAAATGGGCTGTAAATTTCCATTTCTATTCTCTGGCCGACTCTTCCCAAATGGTTGATCCCGAGGACTAACCTCTATAACTCAGAAATGACTAGAGTACTTAACAATATCTAAGAGCAATACCCCATTAAGGGGGAGGTAGTCTCTTTTTCTGGATCCCCTTCTCATGCTTAGCATATTAGTTTTGAGATTTTAAGACGTTCGTTCCATTAGTTTGGCGATCTTGAGACCTTCGCCCCATTTCTTTGTCAATATAAAGACCTTTCGTGTCATTTAAGTGTAATTGTTTTCCTGGCTAGCTATAGCGAGATGCCTCAGCTAACAAGTTGCGGTGGCTGTTTGTGGGTGTGAGGAACCTGTATTTTATGAGATATATATTGAGCCAGGTTCACAGTCCTTTCACTGAGTACGGAGGCTTTTAGTTTTGTTCAGTGCTGGGAAGAAGTCATCTTGTGCCATTCATTGCTGTACAGTTACAAGCATTAATTCCTGCCCACCTCGCATACTCTGACTTGAGTTTCTTTCTATTTCTCAAGGTGAATACTGCTCCGTAAGGGGAGATGGGTCGTTTTTATTGGCTCATTTATGTGTTTTGTATTCATTATTGTATTAGCTTACTCCCTAGACCTCCATCAAGCTTAAAAAACAACCGCCCAAGACCCTTTAAGATAAATTTGTAAATTTGTCGATAGAACAAATTTCCCAACCGATGGCCGGTTTCTCTTAAATTACAGGCTCGCTTTCGCTCGCCAGGCAAAATATTACCACCTATTTGACACGAAAAGTCTTAATATTGACAAATAAATGAGGCGAAAGGTCTTAAAATCGCCAAACTATTGTGCCGAACGTATTTTAATCTGAAAACCAATGGGCCTAAACATGAGGAAGAAGGGAGACCAGAAAAATAGACCATCTCCCCTTAACACACCTAAGATGAACATAATATTATATTCAAGCTTGGTTCAGATGGGCTTAGTAATAAAATCACCTTACTAAATACGCCAAAACTAAATATAGAGTTGGGGAGGCAGACAGGAACTTATGCTCGTGACTGTGCCTTCACGATACTGTTTTCTCTTGGTGTAATTTTTACACTTCTGTTTTTCCATGATGTTGTTTGGTCAAGTTGGCGGCAGGAAGGGCGGTGTATCTCTGTGTTATGTTCTGAGGGATTGTGTTTGTATTATGTCTATCTTCTATACTTTTCATCATAATCTAATTTACTCCGGTACCCAAACCAAGGTTAATGTGAGCCCCTATGACAGAGTTGATAGATAAGGTTGTGGAGAGTACCGAGAATATACGGAGTAGACGGAAAATTGCTGAAAGCAGTGAAAAGCATGTATGAGGGTGCAAAGGCGTCAGTATGTGTGGAGAATAAACAGAGCGAGTTCTTTGATCTGAATGTTGGGTTAAAGCAAGGGCGTGTGATGTCCTCATGGCTGTTCAATATATATATATGGATGGAGTCATGGAAGAAATACAAGGAAGAGCAGTGGATGTTGGTGTACCTCTGATAAAGGAAGGAAACAAGTGGAAGTTGCCTGTACTGCTGTTTGCCAATGGTACAGTTCTGATGAGTGATAGTGAATGGGAGTTGCAGGGTCTGGTAAATACGTTTGGAACAGTTTGTGAAAAAAGGAATCTGAAGGTAAATGCAGGGAAGAGCAAGGTTATGGTCCTTGAAAGGGGTGCAGCCACAGAGTGTGAGGTGAAGTTGAACGGTAAGGCTATGGAGAATGTCAGCTCATTTAAATATTTGGACAGTGTGTTGAATATAGATGGGAGTATGGATGAATAATGCGGGAGAGGTTGGAACAGGGGAAGAGGGTTGTAGGAACGCTGAAATCAGTAACAAGAAATAAGGTGGTCAGCATGGAAGTAAAGAAGTCCTTGCGTGACAGTGTGGTAATCCGACATTGACTTATGGGAGCGAAGTATGGACGTTGGTGAAGAGACTCAGACCAAGAGTGAGAGGGGTGGAAATGAGTTACTTGAGAAGTGCATGCGGAGTTACATGGAGGGATAGACAGACGAATGAGGAAGTACGAGAGAGGTGAGGTGTGGATGTAGATGTGCTGGAAAGTGTAAAATGAACACCTTGAGATGGGTTTGGCCATGTGGAACGTATGGAAAGCAGAGAATGACTAAGAGAGTGTACTAGAGTGAGGTGAAAGGACAAAGAGGGAGAGGTAAACGGAGTGAGAGGTGGAAGGATGGAGTTAAGAAGTATATGAGTGAAGGCGGTGCTGGATGGGAGGAGGGGCGTCGACTAACTGTGGACAGATATGCAAGGGGTCGTTTCGTTTGTGGCCACCCCTTCGGGTATCACGGCGTCCGGCAATAGATAAATAGATAGTAAAGACGTTCCTGTATATTGTACATTTCGTTCTCACTCTCTCTCTCTCTCTCTCTCTCATTTTACTTAATCTAAATATATCGATATATATTTCTACGTATAACCTATGCCCATCTATCAGTATATACATCACATCAGTCTATCCATCTATGTATCTACCTATATATCTATCTACCTATATGTCTATCTATCAATCGCTGTCTATCTCTGTCTCTACCCTTCCCCTCACTGTAGCCTGCCTATCAAGCCAACTGCATCCATTTATACATACAAGCCTGGTCCTCCCCTATATTAAGAGCCTCTCTCTCTGTTCCTATGTGTGTATATATCTGCTGGAGTGTTTTTAAGCTTGAATCCCTATCTATTCAAATTATTCATATGTAGTTGTCTCATAAAACGGTAGGGTTACAGGAGATTGCGTGTTTGTAAGTGTGTGTGTGCGTATTTGTAGTTGTGTGTGTGTCTCTTCATGTTTACACACACACACATATATATATATATATATATATATATATATATATATATATATATATATATATATATATACGGCACTACTTCTTTGATTTCACATGGAACGATTTTTTCTTCCGTGGGCGGGGACCCTCAGAGAGTGCCAAGCGCATTACTGAGGTAATCCGTCAGGGCATCGAAGCATACATCCCATTCTCCTAGACTAACTCACAAACATCTTACTTTACTCAAGCTTGTTCTACTGCTGTCTGCAATAAGGAGAAATCATTCAAACAGTACCGTCGCCTTCAAACTCAAGAATCCCGAACTTTATGTGTCTCTGTCCGGAATCAAGCCAAATCTATCCTCTTTCATTAATAACAAATGCTCTGAACTTTCCAAAATTAGCTCTTCCCAAGCTTTCTGCCATCTAGTCAAAAACCTCTCCAACAATTTCACTTCCTCGTCTTTCCCTCCTCATTTACACTATGACGGTACCACCGTCACCTCTTCCTCTGACAAAGCTGAACTCTTCACTCAAACTTTCACTAAAAAACTCTAACTTGGATGATTCTGGCGCTATTCCTCCCTCTCCATCCCCCTCTCACTTACTTATGCCCAACCTTATAAGCTCTTCTAAGGATGTACTCTCAGCCCTCTCTGGGTTTAATACTAAGAAAGCGTACAGACCGGATGGTGTTCCTCCTGTTGTACTCAAAAACTGTTCTTCCGTGCTGACTCCCTCCCTAAGCAAACTCTTTTGTCTCTCCTTCTTGCTGGAAGTTTGCTTTTAATCAACCTGTCCCAAAGAAGGGTGACCGCTCTCACCCTCCACCTATCGTCCAATTGCTCTCATTTCTTGCATCTCTAAAGCATTTAAAAATATTCTTTACTCAAAAATGTCTTAAGCATTTACCTTGCCATAATCTACTTTCAGATTGCCAGTAAGTTTTCCTTAACACTTACCCTGCAGGCATATTTACACCTGATTCCGCTATATTTGGGCTCATTAAGGCACTCCTGACTGATTAAACAAGTGTCTGAATAAATTGAAATGTATTCAGCCAAAAACTAAAAGAAAATAGCTTCAAGATGACACCAGAACAAGCTTCGTAGCACACAGGATTCACCCGCAGCGCTACCATAGACATTGGCAAATATTCGCTAATTATGAACAATGTCGTGCTACATTTGCCTTTGGCAGGGCTGCATTGTTTCGCGAGATGTGAGGCCCGAGTCTCAGTGCCCCAGCAGGTGTGCTGGAGAGCGGAGGGGAGAATCCTACACTCCTGCTCTCTTACACTAGTTCCCACAGGCTTTAACCCGTACAGCCCCAGCGACGCGCCTGGCGCGTCGGCGATGTATGTAACGCACAGCCCCAGAGACGCACCTGGCGCGTCACCCTAATTGCGCCGACCGTAACCTCAGGTGTAGCCACTCAAGAGGGCTCAGATTTGTATGGGAACTGTGTACGTATCCCACGCAACCGTGCCGATGGTTGAAAACTCTCAAAGTTCACGTGCGTGCGCGTGAGCGCGCAATAACCTGGTTTTTTGGGGTAATTGCCTTCAATTTTTTACTCTTGTAAAATACGTTTTCGGGGGCTCTGTAGGACCATTCTTTAAGCTTTTTGAGCGTTTTTTCATGGTTTTTCCTTCATTCCTAACCCATTCGCTATTCTTTCTGGAATAAAACCATTTTTTGAAAACCGGCCGGGTTCTGGTGAACAAACATTACAAAACTAGCCGGGGCTGGACGGGTTAAGAGGATTTATGAGCCTGTAAATTGCCTTATATTGCCAGAACGTGTCAGAACGTTCCAGAACGTCTCCTGCAACCAATGGGTTAAGGGTCGCTCTACTGGTTATCTTCTTGATTATCTTACTATCTCTTGGTCATCCTCCTTTTGGTACTTCGATGAGATTTACTTTATTGCACTAGACATATCAAAAACCTTCGATAGAATCTGGCACTAATCTCTAATTTCCAAATTACCCTCCTTCGGTTTCTATCTCTCAATCTGTCCCTTTGTCTCTAATTTCCTTTCAGATCCTCCATAGCTGCAGTTGTGGAAGGCCATTGCTCACTTCTTCAACCCATCAACTTCAGTGTTCCCCAGGGTTCTGTTCGATCTCCACCTCTCTTTCTAATATTTATTAATTCATCAACGGTACCTATAATCCTATCTACATATATGCAGATGGCTCTACCTTACACTATTCAATTAGTTTTTCACATCAACCCAGCATGCAATCACGCCAAAAACTGACACAACAGGGCCATAAAACGTCTATTTTTGGTTCTATCAATTATTTCTGATTGGGGCAGAGACAATTATGTTACTTTCAATGCCTCCAAGACTCAATTTCTCCCTCTATCTCTCCATCACAATCTTCTGCAAGACTATCAATTATTCATCAACAATACACAAATCAACCCTTCATCTTCTATTAAATTTCTAGGTGTATCTTCTTCATCCTTATTGCGATCTAGAGTTGACCAGGCTCAGGGTGTATCATGAAATGCTAACAGTCATTAGAAGAGTTAAAGAGTTAGAGGTAAACGTGAGCTAAAATCACATATTGCCTTTCATAAATTATGTATAGTTAAACAAACAAGAACTTTTGCGTGAGGCCCAATACATGAGTTTCCTCTCCAGTAAATGATAATAGGAAGAGGAGAGCAAGTAATTAATGGAGATAAAAAGTAGAAGATAAATATATAGATTAATTAGGAATGGACAGATATAAATTACATGCCAAGGGAATTAGGTGAGTAATTGTGTAAAGTCAATATTTCCCTGAGGTATAAAAAAACACAATCTGTAACCAACGTGGAAATAGTTATCATAATGACCTTGGTCGGCAACTCATCTAGGGAAGACAACCTTATACAAATCCGGGTGGATGAGACTCGTCAGCCTTGGTTGGTAACCTGTCTAGGGGAGTAAACCTGATACAAATCCGTACTGCTTACCTAAGGGTAAGGCAGGTTAGTGGATGGATTAGCCGAACACCACTGTAGAAAAATAGTGCTAACAAGATACACAGATTGCCTCGGAGTCGGACGGATCCTAAATTGAGTGGTCAATCCTGTAAGTCCTTCACTAAACTGGCTCAGGTTGTCCCTCTCACAGGGAATAGGTCCGCTTGGGGGCATTCTGTGTATGGCCACCCTCATTAAGGGGAGTAAGGCGTCCGGCAATAGATAGATAGATAGAAATTACTATTTTGTTCATGTTTTGTAATATATGGTATGAACATGTTCTAAGTGTCCTAATATAGAAACATTTTACAATATGATCAAAATGTATGTGGCCTACCACCATTGTTACAGCGTATTTTACAGCTAAGGAAGGATTTGTGGCAATTATAAGGGCATAAACCGTCTCCATTAACCCTCGAACTTTCATGTGCCCTTCCTAATCTAATGATAGCTATAATAAACTGTCAAAATGCGTCATAATCCTCAAGGGGTTAATGTTCAAGCTAATTTAAAAAGTAGATTTGAAGTTTTACAGATGTTCATAACTTTATACCCACACTGTATATTAATTAACTTACTAATAAGTAATTATGTCAGCGAGTATCATGGTTGTCTTGTTTAACATTTTCAATCAGAGGGTTGACAATTCATGAAATCATCTGCTGCGTCATATCATACGACTGCAAAAATAATAGTCTTGTCCGTGGTTATACATAAAACTGGGATGCATTTCAGGATAGCTATTATATAATAATTTATATATATTTATATATAATGTTAGTTTCCTTCATAAAACTTTATCAAGCATAAAACAGTACCTCCAAGACCCCCTTTCGCGATAAATTTGTGCATTTTCGGCAAGACCACCTTTCGCTATAAAATGTGCATTTTTCGGTAAACACATATGGCCCGGTCGAAGGCCGGTTTCTCCTAAATTACAAGTTTGCTATTGAACGCCAGGACAAAATCGACACCTAAATGGCACGAAAGGTCTTAAAAATTGCCAAATAATGGGGTGAATATCTTAAAATCTCAAACGTATCAGGGCTTACCGTACAAAGGAGTACAAAGGAAATCAAGCAACAACAGATTAAGTTCCAGAAGCTTGGAAGCTTGCAAATGTAGTTCCGATCTTCAAAAAAGGTGATAAATCGATAGCATCCAATTACCGTGTCATTAGTCTCACATCAATCATAGGAAAGTTGCTAGAGTCCATTATTGCTAGGAAAATTAGAAGCCACTTAGTAAAATTTAACTTAATAAATTCTTCTCAGCATGGATTCACTCAGGGACGTTCTTGCCTTACTAATTTGCTTAGCTTTTTCTCAGAGGTATATGAAGCAGTAGATAGTGACAAGTCATATGATATTATATATTTAGATTTCAGTAAAGCTTTCGACAGAGTCCCTCATGAGAGATTGATGAGAAAGGTTGAGGCACATGGAATAGGAGGGCCGTTGTTGGGATGGATTAGGTCATGGCTAATTGGTAGGAAACAGAGAGTCAGCATAAATGGTACCAAGTCAGAGTGGGGAGCAGTCAAAAGTGGTGTCCCCCAGGGATCGGTATTAGGTCCCCTGTTGTTTCTTATATACATAAATGACCTAGATTTAGGTATAACTAGTAGGATAAGTAAATTCGCAGACGATACTAAAATGGGGAGATCAATTGATTCAGATAGCGATATAGAGTGCCTCCAAAGGGATCTAGATACCTTACATGATGGTCAGTAAATTGGCAGATGAAGTTTAACATTGACAAATGCAAGGTATTAAAGATAGAGAAGATGCAAACAAATGTTAAATATAAACTAGCTAATTTAGAATTAGAAAATTCAGACTGCGAGAAAGATCTAGGTGTGTTTGTTAGCAATGATTTGAAGCCTAGAAAACAGTGTATAAGCGTTCGTAATAAGGCAAACAGGATTCTCGGGTTCATCTCTAGGAGTGTGAGTAACAGAACTGCTGATGTTATCTTAAAACTTTACTTGTCATTAGTGAGACCCCATATGGATTATGCTGTCCAATTTTGGTGTCCTTATTACAGAATGGACATAGATTCATTGGAGAGAATTCAGCGTAGAATGACAAAAATGATCCATAATATTAGAAATTTTCCGTATGAAGAAAGGTTGAAGAAATTAGGTTTACATTCGTTAGAGAGACGCAGAGTTAGAGGGGATATGATAGAGGTGTTCAAGGGGGTTAGTGGGATTAACAAAGGGGACATGACAAATGTACTAAAGCTCAGTGATAGCGTCGTACCAATGGTTTCAAATTAGATAAATTTCGTTTCAGAAAAGATATAGGCAAATATTGGTTTGGTAACAGAGTTGTAGATGGGTGGAATAGGCTACCAAGTGATATAGTGGGATCAAGAACGATAGGGAGCTTTAAGAAAAAATTGGATAAGCATATGGACGAGAAGGGTTGGGTGTGAAGGGGGATCAGCCGGGTTGGGCCAATCAGCGCTCTGCAGACCCCCGTAATCCTGCGTTAATCTCTAACCGGTTTGGTAAGATGATCCTCAGGGTATTAGAGTGTTGAGCCTATAATTGGGCTTTGTAATTGGGGTTGTGTGGGACAGGGATCTGCCTTGCTTAGGCCAATCGGCTTTCTGCAGACTCCCATTTTCTTATGTTCTTATGTTCTTATGTTAACAGATCCAGCGACCCTTCAAGGCTGCTTGCCCTCCAGAACACTGATGGTCAAGTGTTTAAACAGTAGTTCAGAGGGGGTAAGGGAAAAATGGAAAGGAAAGACTGCCCTGGAACAAATGTCCGTGGCAGGATTAGATGTTAGTAGGGGACAGTTTTTAGTAATATAATATAGGTGAACAAAATAAATACATAAATACTTTATTCATCTACAAATGCAGTCAGTCGTGGATTTAAGGCAAGGTGTTTGTCTAGGCGAAATTTAAAAGAATCAACAGTGGTGCAGTCTATGACATCTCAGGGAAACCCATTCCTCAAGTTGACAACTCGATTGAAGAAGAAATTCTTTGACTCATGTGAGTTAAAAGATTTACCAATAATTTTGAAACCGGTTCCCCCGCGTGTAATTTAATTGATCGATGGAGAAATATTTATTACAGATTATATTGTCAATGCCTTTGATGATTTTGAACACTTGAATTAAGTCGCCTATTAACCTGCACTGTGTTAAAGGAAATGGATTTAATTCTCTAAGGCGGTCCTGGTATGGTTTGTTCTTTAGGCAAGGTATCATTTTGGTAACTCTATGTTGAAGTCGTTCTAGCTGGTCTATATCTTTTTGGTAATAAGGGCACCAGGATTGAACGCAATATTCTATTAGAGGGCAGACTAAGGAATTGTAAAGAGTTAGGATTACATTTTTGGATTTACGCTCAAATGACCTGCCTATAAAGCCATTTATTTTGTTTGCCTTCTTAACAACTTCTGAACATTGTTGACTCGGTTTTAGGTTACTCGATATTGTTACTCCTAAATCAGTTTCTCTGTCTACACTCTTAAGCTGGATGCCATTCATTGAATAGTTTGTTTTCTCATTTCGGTTTCCGATATGGAGTACTTTACATTTATCCGCATTGAAACACATTTGCTAATTTTGAGCCCAATGTGACTACTTATCTAAATTATGTTGCATATCTTCAACATGTTCATTTGATAGTACGCTATTTGAAATGTTTGTATTGCCAGCAAACTTTGAGATTGTACAGGAGACACCTTCATCTATGTCGTTAATGTAAACTAAGAAGAGAACTGGCCCCAGTATTGATCCCTGGGGTAACCCACTACTTACGCTAATTAATTTGGATGCTGTACCGTTAATGACTACTCTTTGCTTTCTGTCACTGAGCCAATGTTCTATCCATTTCAACACACAGTCTTGTATTCCATGCGATTTTAGTTTTATCAATAAACGTTTGTGGGGAACTTTGTCAAAGGCCTTTTGAAAATCAAGGTATGTCATTTTTACAGCTTTACTTTCATCATAGAGGTTGAGGATATCGTGAAAGAAGTCTAAGAGGTTTGTTAAGCCGGAGCATTTGTTACGAAAACCACCGTGTTGAGTATCTTTAAGTATGTTGTTTGCCTCGAAGTGATTTGCGAGTTTGTCTCTTATGAGCGTTTCTAGCATTTTACATACAACTGAGGTTAAGCTAATTGGACGATTGTTACTAGGTAAGAATTTGCTGCCTTTTATTAATATCAATGTTACGTTGGCGAGCTTCCACTAATCAGGCATAGTCCCAGACTGTAGGGATTTATTGAAGAGCAATGTCAGTGGTTTGGAGAGCTCATTCTTAGCTTCCTACGAGATCGTATCAGGTCCAGGCGATTTATTTACCTTGAGTTTATCTAAACATTTCAATACTTCTCTCTCTGTAATGCTGATACTGCTTAGAACGACAGAATTATCTATCTAAACCGGCGATGCTGTAGGGATATTAGTTATTACTACGGTCTTCTGTTGTAAACACTGATGCAAAGAAGGTGTTGAGAGCCTTACTAATTTTGCTTCATCTTTAGTGTAATCTCCTTTCTCATCTACTAACGGTCCAATCGTTGAAGTCACTACTTTCTTCTTCCTGATGTAACTGTATAATTATTTGGGGTTTGTGTTACTTTGATTTGCAACATGTAATGCTAGCGTGATTTTACTTTGTTTTATTAACCGTTTGGCTTTGCGTCGTAGATCTACAAATAACACTATGTTCATGGGTGTCAGATTTTGTATTTATCATTAGCATTCTTTTTAGCAAGCAGACAATCCTCAATATCTTTATTCCACCACTTAGGCCTATTATTTTCTGCTGATTTTCGTTTTTTTAATGGTATACACTCATGTACTGCATTCGAATAAGTGGAGGTAACATATCTCCATGATTGGTTTAGATCATCATTGTTAATCATAGAACTCCAGTCGATTTCCTTGAGTATTGTTCTAAGTTTACGGAAGTTTGCTGTCTTGAAATTTGGGACCTTCTCTTTGTTGATATTGAGTCCATTGCTATTGAATTTTGAATGGAAAGTGATTGTACGATGGTTACTATTACTGAATTCATCACCAACATTCAGATTCTCCATCAATTCTTCTTTTGTTGCAAGTACAAGGTCAATTACCAATTACCAATTCTTTCACCCAACCCGATCTTACAAATTCAAAAATAAACACTGCAATTTCTCTGAACCAGGACCTTTCTAGAATTAATGGATGGGGACAAAAAAATCTAGTTTCCTTTAATGCACAGAAAACCAAGTACATTCAATTTTCTAACCGACAGAATCTCACTGACTCCCATATATTTTTTAATGATGTAAATATTCCCACTTCCCCTAGTATTGACATTCTCGGTGTAACATTAACTACTAACTTGAGCTGGACACATTATGTTAGAAGCATTGCTAAGAATGCCTCTAAAAAACTGGGACTCCTGTACAGAGTTCGAGAATTCTTCACTGACGAGCAGTTGGCCGTAATATATAAAAGTCATGTGCGTTCTCAGATGGATTACTGTTCACCTCTGTGGGGTGGAAGTGGAGTGGTTGCATTGAGGCAGTTGGACAAAATTCAAAATAAAGCTATTAGATTAATCAATAACCCTGCAATCACACAGGACCTTCCTACATTATCCATACGAAGAAACGTTGCATCCCTTGCATTATTCTACAGATATTTTCACAGCAATTGTTCCGAGGAACTTGCTTCAATTGCGCCTCTCCACATCTTTCCCCGTAGAACTAGGTCAGCTGAGAGCGCCCATGAATTTACACTTTCTCCTCCACAATGCAGAACTTCTGCATATCAGAATTCATTTATCCCCAGAGCTACTACTCTTTATACTCCTAAAATCGATTAATGAAATTTACAAACACATGTCAGTTAATCTACAAATCCAGTTGTTACAAACATTTTATGAATGGAGGATGCCTTTAGGCACATGGACCTTTTTGTTTTATCTGTGTTTTTTCATTGTCTCTTTAAAAAAAAAAAAAAAAAAAAAAAAAAATTTAGGGATATTTCTTCGAGAGGCCGGTCTATATGATCTGTGCCCCATGAATATTCTTTCCTCTCACTTAAACAGTAGGCTACCATAGTGCGGTTGGGAATATGAACATGATTAGATTAATTTCGAGAGGATAATAAGTCGTAGGCGTGTGCATAAACCTTTAACCGTCCTGGTGGTGTAATGGTTAAGGTGGCAAAAATATGTGTGTGATAACCCGGGTTCGAATCCCGGTGGATCATATATACTTAATTAATTTCATTGGTGGTGAGATTAATAAAAATAATATTACCACGGGTCGGCGATCGAACAAATTGATAGAGGGAACTCTCTTGCAAGTTCGCATACAAGTCATGTCCGGAGTGTGAAGTAAGAGTATGGCCCACTTGGTAACAGGTAAATTAAAGTCGCCAAAAATTACGGCATCATGTGAGTTACTTACATCTGCAATTTGTTCGTAAATTTCTCGGTCAGTTTGCACTGATTGAGAGGTCTGTATATTAATGCAAGTATGATTTTGTACCTTTTATTTTTTATTAACACAAAGGATGTGTCTACGCTCACAATTTGGGGTGAACGAGAGAAGGATGTTCAGAACACCCTGCCTTCGGCAGAAAACAAAATGTCTACCGAGAAATGTACAAATTTATCTAGAAGAGGGATCTTGGGGATGTTTTTTAAGCTTGATGAAGGTCTAGCGAGGAAACTCAGAGATATATTAAATTAAATTAGTAAATAGAATCAGATCACAAAATAAGCAGTACCCCCTTAACCCCTTCTGTACCGGCAATGTATTTTAAAGTTTATTCTTGTTATATTTTGATGATTTTGTGAAGCTTATGAAGGATCTGTGGTAGTAGATATGGTTCACTGAGTTAGTTCGAAGCCTGTTAACTGTTGGAGGCCCTTTTTAAAACTGAATTAAATCGCCTAATAGTAGCAAGAATAAAGTTCAAAAGACCTCCAGATACAGAAGGGGTTAACCCCCAGCCCATTATTACTCTTATAGAACTGTCTCTACGTGCTTCATGATATATTCCTACAACCCTCCTCGCCTCCTTCCCAACCTACATTAAATGGGGCAAAAAGTCTTAAAATCGCTGACCTAATGGGCCGAACGTCTTACAATCTCAAAACTAATTGGGTTAAACATGAGGAAGAAGGAGGCCCAGAAAAACGACCCATTGCCCCATAACCGTACACAAACAGCCAGTTACTCTTAAAGGTCTGCCTCTAATTGCTTCATAAAATATTCCTACCACCCTCCTCGTCTCCTTCCCAACCTACATTACTACGGAATGGTCCTGTATTATTCAAAACCTTCCAGTCACCTCACTCACTCTCATTCTCTCTCACTCACACTCCCACACCCACACACTCTCTCTCTCTCTCTCTCTATCACACCCACACTCTCTCTCTTTTACATTCAAGGGGCTAGTTTTTGTTTTCTAAATGAATTTACTATTTAGTTTCCTCGCTAGACCTCCCTACCCCCAATCCCCCCCTCCCCTCCAAGATAAATGTGTACAATGTCCCGGTTCCTCCTATAATTACAGGCTGGCTATTACTCGCCAGGCATAAATCGACTGCTAAATGGCACGGTAAGTCTTAAAATTGACAGCGAAATGGAACTAAAGATGTTAAAATCGCCAAACTAATGGACAGAACGTCTTAAAATATCAAAACTAATGGGTCTAATTAACACGATGGAGAAAGGGGTCCATAAAAACGCCCCATCTCCCCTTAACCCTCCCGCATTTTTAGGACGCGATCGCGTCCTAACGCCACCCCTCGAAGAGTGCTCGTATGATGCAATCGCGTCATAATGCCACCTGTAAGTTAGAAATATTCACCAAAAATAAGTTTATGACTCGATTTTGACGCAAATTGGACTGGTAAGTTAGGCATTAGTAAGTTACAAAAGGAAGTATCTAGCAACCCCATAGCGTCCCTCTCTGAGGAGCCCGGGCCTTTGTTAATTGAATTGTCCTCGGCATTCCTATGGGCCAACTTCCAACCCCTTCTGTACTTGCTACGTGTTATTTAATTTATTCTGGCTACTATTAGAAGATTTTACTCAGTTTAAAAAGGACCTCCAGCAATTAACAGGCTTCGAATATCTCCCTTAACCTTTTTTACTACCACAGAACCTTCTTAAACTGTAGAAAACAGTTTTTAATATAGCAAGAATAAAAACATTTAAACGTCGCCGGTAAAGAAGAGGTTAACCCCCTTCTGTACTGGTGACGTGTTTTTAATTTAATTCTACCTACATTTAGACGATTTTATGAAGCTTAGGAAGGATTCATGGTAGCTAAAAACTCTACCACACCTCCCCTAGATCATGTTAACTAGTTTAATTCTTATTGGACTTAAATTTTGAAGCTGCCAGACATCAATTGCCCGTAAACAATGACTGAAAAATCGCTCGTGTGACACCGTCTTAATAGAGTGAAGATGTATAGAGACTTATAATTATGAGAACCGAAATAGCTTAGGAGGAGAAGCCGAGGAACAGACAGATGGAGAGGTTACAGAATACAGTGAGGGCGAGACAGCTACAGAAAGGTTCATCAGGGGGAAGATATAATACAAAGGAGTACAAAGGAAAGAGAGAGAGAGAGAGAGAGAGAGAGAGAGGGGGGGGGGGGGAGAGAGAGAGAGAGCTGCGTGATGAGGTCCAATGAATAAGGGGTAGTTTATCAGGGCGCGGAATCACGAAAAGGAGATAGAGGGAGTGGAGGAGGAGGGGAGACTAATTATTATAGGTCACTCATAAAAACACGATGACTAATTATATATATATACATATATATACATATATATATATATATATATATATATATATATATATATGTGTGTGTGTGTGTGGGTGTAGGCAAATACATCAATCTAAAACTATATATTGTTGTAATTGACTGTTATTAGTTTAATTACAGACAGTAAGCAAACTCTGGGCTTCCTCTAAGGGGGGTCACCGGCCTTTTTATTATCTTTCTCTCATTTTCTCTCTTTCCCTTGCTTGTATCTATTCGGCCCCATTAGGTGTCGATTTCTTCCTGGCGAGCGATTGCGAGGCAGCATAGTATGGAGAAATCCGGCTTCGCCGGAGAAATTTTTCTATCGAAAAATATACACATTTAGCTTGCTGTCACAACAAAAATATATATATATATGCTGGCTGGCTACCGCTCGCCAGGAAAATATTGGCACCTGGATGGGGGTAAACGTCTTAAAACAGTAGGCTGAACCGGGCCGAATGGATACAAGCCAAAGAGAAAGGAAGAGAAAGAGAAAAAAAGTGAGGTGGGCTCCCTTAATACATGTGCACAATGTATCAAATTAGGAAGTCCACCATGTCTAGATGTCTGGCTTGAACGTCCCGTGATATTGGCCCAGTCACTCTTTCAACTCTGGGCACTCGATACAGGCAGTTCTGCCTTTTATCTTTCTCACTCACATAGACAAAAATGGAGGGCGTAGCAGGTGGAGGAGAGGTAAGAAGTGGACAGAAACAGTCGAATTTGCCACTTGCGAGTTTCAGGCTATAAGGAAGTTGGAGCCGCAAACATCGATATTAAACAGTTGCAATAATAATGTACATTTCTGATGGATAAATGTTTATGTTGATTTGGGTTTTATATATGTATAAATGTACTACGACCGTATTTTACCTGCAAATTATGTTAAATATCGTTGTCTACAGCTCCAACTTCCTTATAGAACGAAACCAGCAAGTCGGCAATTGGTTTTCGGCACAGAGGAAGAAGACGAGCAAACGAATTATGTGTAAGAAATTAAAAATGAAGAAATGGTAGAATATAAGGATGGAGAAAGAAGAAGGAGGAAGAGTAATAGCAGTAGCCTCTGAGGATTTGGAGTAAGATGACGGAATAGAAAACATAACTAGCAAAATAAAAAGGTTAACGGGGGTCGCCTGCTTTTTTTCTCTTTCTCTCCTTTTCTCTCTTTCTCTGGATTGTATACATTCGGCTCCATTCTGCCAACTGTTTTCTCTCTTTCTCTGGCTTGTATCCATTGGGCCCCATTCAGCCAACTGTTTTAAGACGTTTATCCCCATCCAGGTGTCGATTTCATCCTGGCGAGCGATAGCGAGCCATCATTGTATAGAGAAATCAGGCTTCGCCGGAGCCATCTTTCTATCGAAAAATGTACAAATTCAGCTTGCTGTAAAACAAAATATATGTATGCTGGCTCGCTACCGATCGACAGGAAAATATTGACACCTGGATGGGGATAAACGTCTTAAAACAGTAGGCTGAATGGGGCCGAATGGATACAAGCCAAAGATGGAGCGAGAGAGAGAGAGAGAATACAAATCGAGGTGGACCACTTTAACACAGGAAGGGTGATAATTAGAATGAACAGGAGGAGGGAAGTAGGACAGAGTAAAGGAACGTAAATGAGAATATGTATAAAACTTGAACAAGAAGACCACTGAGTTAAGGGGAGATGGGTCGTTTTTCTAGATCCCCCTCTCCCTTATGTTTAGCCCCATTAGTTCTTCGTCAATATTAAGACCTTTAATTCGTGGTGAAATGACAGGGACCAGCCAACAGGAGCCAAACACAACCAAGCACCTGCTCCCGTATCCAAACAACAGCCAAATCAACCATTGCCGTATTGCCAGCATATCAAGCAGACCGAAAACCACGAAGCCCCCTCCATCACAGACACCGCTTGAACAAGGTCACATCAGAGAAAACGCGTCAAAACCCCTTCAAGTGATAGAAAACACGTCACTCCCCCTTTCCAGGAGAATGAACGGGTCCATACCCCCCCACCAGGACATACCCTACCCCCAGCCAGACCTTCTCTATTCTGAAGAGATGTTTATGAAAGTTTGCCACCAAAACCCCCAATATCTCCCTGTATTTTCTGGCTAAAGTAAACTTAACCACGGCAGCCAAGTGAACAAAGTAGAAACTCAATATCACCTGTCCTCTAGTCACCTCCATACAAAAGGAGAATTCTCTATTTTCCCCACTGTCAAAAATCCTGTTTTCATTACCCCAGCAGGCCGTCTCCAAGCCTAAAGTAAATATACGGTAAATAAATGAAGAACATCCAAGCCATCCCGAAGAAATAACCCTCATAATTTTAGTACAAATCCTAAACTCACAGTAAATCAAAAACCTCTCAACACCATGTCCCTGCTGCCCTGAGAAGACAGCCACTTATCCCTAACCAAAAAGTGAATAGAATCTCAACTGACCCAAGGAAAGTTAGGCAAAACTGTTAACCAGTTGAGTAATTCTTCTTCGGACGAACATACTTAACTGCTAGCTAACAGTTCGGATAAAGAATCCGTAGGGGCAAGCCAATCTCCCCTTAAACTTTTGACAAGAAGCCATCGATTAAACAGTCGCGTAATTCTTCTTCGGACGGACGAACCTACTTAACTGCTAATCAATAAATTAGGAAATATGACCTCTCTCTCAATGCTAACCCTTGCTCCTTGAAGAGTCTTACCAAATAGTGCAAACAAGTGTGTTGAATTGTGACTCCGAAGAAAGGAAGTAGAAGAAAGAAAGAGAGCATTGTCTACCTGGACAGTGTGCTGATACTGTGACCTTCCCCCTGGTAAAACAGGAAGGACAACTAGACTTACCACCATGTGCGCACCAGACTCTCTATGGGCTCCTACCTTTTCTACTCAAATCTTTTAAGTAACATTTGTTTTGTAAAGAGTTTTGCAGATTACAGTAAGGGTTAATAAGATATGCTAAGATTCACATTAATGTAGACTCTGAAGATTTTCCATTCTTCACTTCTCCAAGATATCCGTAACTCGATTTAGAGAGACCACCACATTTCTATCAGTGGGATAAATATATATATAATTCTTCGAGTATAGGTTCCTATATTCTTATGAGGAGGGATATAGATATTAAATTGTTCGGGAAATTATACATGCACCTATACACGTAAAACCAAAGTGAACTCTTATTCAGATCTTGTTTCTATGCTAATATCATCGACAGGGTATGTAAGTTGTAGATGAGTTGTTCACAAAGTGCTTTACCATTCATTCTCTTTTATTGACTATTATTATTCATCACGCTTCATGACTTATAATTCACGTAGTGTTCAGTTTGAGTTGTTTCTAACTCTGTATGTCACGTCGCATTAATTATCCGCCCGGCGAGGATATCTCAGCCACGCATTCATGACTATTGTATTTGTTTAACCCATTTATGAATTTCTATTCATCACTTTGACTCTTCGAGTTCTTTGAGTTAATTCTCTTGTAACCATTGCCTTAACATAAAGGTCAAACTTAAATCAAACAGTACCTTATTTACCATAACCTCAGTGCTGTATGTATGCCGTCGCAGTAACTAATATTTACACTTAGCGTGAAGCTACCTCGCCCCCGCTAAATTCCCTTCAAGGTACTATTTATTGATCGAGACTAAACCTCTCTGTGTACACTTGTTCTGTGCTTATGATAGAACATTCGATTATAATTATTTATACTATTGTATAACCTAATCCACTTTCTCCTAGGTCATCAGTTATCCTAGGACTAATTACATTCATAATTCATGTTTAGTGTTCGGTCGAAGTGCTCCTCTCCCTACAGGACTTTGGATCTCTTATTTATCTCTATCTGATTTGTACCCTTGCTAATTTAGGAATAAAACTTGTGAACCTCAATTGTGTATTCTGTGTCATTGATTATTATTGTGACATGATTTATAATATTGAAGTTAGTTATGCTCCAGTGAGAGTGTTCACATTCCCCATTCTTTCCTAAGGTGGAAAAGCGGAACCACTATCAAGCACGTTAAATTATAACGTCGCATAACACGTGCTATTTAGGTGTCGATTTTTTTCCTGGTGAACGATAGTGAGCCTGTAGTTTTGGAAGAACCGGCCTTCGGCCTGGATTTTTTTTTACCGAAAAATTTACAAATTAATCTAGAAGGGGGATCTAGTGGATGTGTATTTTTATGTTTGATGGAGGTCTAGGGGGGGTCATGATTCGAACCCATACAGACAACTGTTCTGGCTATTAGACCATAGCGGAGGCTAAACTGAGCTATTTTGCTTCATCTAACGCTGTATCTTGTCACCAACATGAGGTCGAGGACAGTTGGGGACAAACAGGTAGCTCTTTTAGTTTGTGTTCAGGAAAACAATGCTCTACCATACTCAAGTTGCTAGCAGTAGCCTACCGTCTTTCAAAACAGACTAGGGTTATCGAGCAATTCAAGTGTCCCACTTAAGTGGGACAAACATTTTATTTTGTATTGTTTAAATATATTTGTTTTTATCTGGCGAGTTCGCATTTGCTCCCATTGAACTGGGAACTCTACTTATAGCTGTATTTTGTGTGGCTCTGTGTAGAAATAGTAATCTGCATGCTTTTGCAACTGAAAGGTGTTACCACACAGTAGCAAGAGGCAAGCAACTCGAAATAGTGTTCCCTAGCTCAGTCTGCAAACTCCCCAGATTAAGCAAAAATTTAATATATTATAAATACACCTAGCTGACTATAAGCAAAGCAAAACATTATATTAATAATTGGGAACTTACAAATTATTTTTTTTTTTTTTTTTTTTAAAGAGACAATGAACGGAGGAAGGAAAAACACAGATAAAACAAAAAGGTCCATGTGCCTAAAGGCATCCTCCATTCATAAAATGTTTGTAACAACTGGATTTAAACATTTGTAGATTGTAAGTTTGTGGAAAGCAATTCGAGGGAAGTGAATTCCAAAGAGTAGTAGCTCTGGGGATAAATGAATTCTGATAAGCAGAAGTTCTGCATTGTGGAGGAGAAAGTGTAAATTCATGGGCGCTCTCAGCCGCCCTAGTTCTACGGGGAAAGATGTGGAGAGGCGGCACAATTGAAGCAAGTTCCTCGGAACAATTGCTGTGAAAATATCTGTAGAATAATGCAAGGGATGCAACGTTTCTTCGTATGGATAATGTAGGAAGGTCCTGTGTGATTGCAGGGTTATTGATTAATCTAATAGCTTTATTTTGAATTTTGTCCAACTGCCTCAATGCAACCACTCCACTTCCACCCCACAGAGGTGAACAGTAATCCATCTGAGAACGCACATGACTTTTATATATCACGGCCAACTGCTCGTCAGTGAAGAATTCTCGAACTCTGTACAGGAGTCCCAGTTTTTTAGAGGCATTCTTAGCAATGCTTCTAACATAATGTGTCCAGCTCAAGTTAGTAGTTAATGTTACACCGAGAATGTCAATACTAGGGGAAGTGGGAATATTTACATCATTAAAAAATATATGGGAGTCAGTGAGATTCTGTCGGTTAGAAAATTGAATGTACTTGGTTTTCTGTGCATTAAAGGAAACTAGATTCTTTTGTCCCCATCCATTAATTCTAGAAAGGTCCTGGTTCAGAGAAATTGCAGTGTTTATTTTTGAATTTATAAGATCGGGTTGGGTGAAAGAATTGGTAAATGTGAAGGAACTGTGGAGTGTTGAGTCATCTGCGTAGGAATGTATTGGATTATGAGTGGTAGATATGAGATCATTGATATGAATGAGGAACAGAATTGGGGCCAAAACTGATCCCTGGGGAACACCAGCATTTATTGAGTGAAATTGAGAATAAAGGCCATCTACCATTACACATATTTTTCTGTTATGAAGATAAGAAGATATTAGTGGAACTAATGATGCAAGGCCGTAGTGTGACATCTTCGACAATAAGGATTGATGCCAGACTCTATCAAATGCCTTTGATATATCCAGTGCTATTGTATGTGTTTCACCATGTTGGTCTGTAGCTTGGTTGATTTGATGCGTAAGAAGGCAAAGCATGTCTGCAGTTGATCGACATCGTCTAAAACCATATTGCCTATCACTGATTAATTTATTATTCTCAAGATGCTTAATTATGTGATTATTTAATATAATTTCAAAGACTTTACCAAGAGTGGAAGTTATAGCTATTGGTCTGTAGTTTGATGGACCTGAAGAGGCACCTTTTTTAGGAACTGGATGGATGTTTGCTTCTTTCCAGGGTACTGGGAAGCATGAGGTATGAGTACACAGACGGAATTTTTTTGCCAATACAGGAGCGAGCACCAAGGAGCAATTCTTAAGTACTATTGGAGGAATTTCATCTGGACCAGGAGCCTTATCTACCGAGAGATTCTGCAAAATAGTTTGACATGTCTGGTGTGGATCTTAAGTGAGGGAATTTCAGGCGAATTAAAATTAAGTACAGGGACATCTTGATTTATTTCATCTAAGGTTGAGTTGGTGGAGAAAATATCCGCAAGAAGGTTAGCTTTACCTCGTGGGTCACTTACAAGATTGCCAGTCGGAGATTTTAATGGTGGAATGGATGAAGCAGTAGTGAAGTTGGATTTAAATGAGTTAAGAGTAGACCAAAATATTTTGTTATCATTTGGATTATTTAGAAGTTTATTTGCCTGCTTGTGGAGAAAGTTTGATTTAGTTAGGTTTAATACAGTTATGGCATGATTTCTGATGTTTCTAAAGTAATTAAAGGCTTCATATGTTTTGATCTTGTGTATGCATTGTAGGCTATTGCTTTTTGTTCAGTTACTCTAGCACAATTATGGTCAAACCATTTAGGTGAATTAGATCTTTTACTGTACTTTTGATGAGGAATAAAAGTTTCCATTCCAATTTTTACAAAATCTTGTATGTGGCTCAAGGTGGAGTGTGCATCATTAGAAAAGAAATTGGTCCAGGGAATATCAATAAAGAAACCTTGAAGACCCTCCCAGTCTGCCCTATCGTAATGCCATTTAGTCACCAAAACAGGTTCAGAGTGGGAAGGTGTGGTAGGTGATAGACAGGTGGCCTGTATCAGACAGTGATCAGAAGATCCAAGCGGGGACCTCACTGTAACATCATAATTTTCTGAATTAGTTGTTAAAAATAAGTCCAGTAGGTGGGAATTATGATTAGGATTATCTGGTACACGGGTGGGTTGGTTGACTAGTTGAGTGAGATTAAATGAGTCTGCAAATAGCTCACATTCAAGACCAGCATCATCAGTCCTGGCTGAATGAGTGAGCCATTCAACATTATGGACATTAAAATCACCCAACACAATGATTTCAGAAGAAGCATTTAAGTTGAGGACACTGAGTTGTGAGGACAGAGAATCAAAAAGACTTTGCTCTGGAGGAGTATTTGGGGAACGGTAGATGCAACATATGTATTTAAATTTACCAGCAGAAATTAATTTGTATATAGAATAATCAAAATAGGGACAATTGAAACTAGTAACCTCCTCCAGGGCAATTTCAGATTTTGCGAAGCAACATACACCTCCTTTAGGTCTGAAATTTTGGAGCAGTTGATAACCTGGAAAATTAAATCTAGACGTGTCAGATGTGGATGTTACTTGAGTCTCTGTCAAAAAAAGGAGAGTAGGGGATTCTGCTTGAAGAAATTGGTGTACAGAATTGATGTTAGAGTGAAGTCCCCTTATATTGCTAAAGAAAAAGCTGCACCGACGAGCAGCTTTGGGACGTTGCAATGCTCTTGACACAGTCGCATGATGACGACCGGGAGGGCCCTGTGTCAATGACCCAACCCTGCCGGGGGTGGATATCCGAGGGACCACCAGGTTTGCTCTTAACAATTGTACTGCCATATTTATTGGGTAAGGTGTATGGTGTTACAATATGATATGTAGTGGGAAAAGTAGTGTTTTATGGATAGAGGATAGCAATGTAGGGCAATGTCGTGAAGTTGGATGTGTATGTTATGACAGAAAGATATGTATCCAGCTACCAAGGCCTGGGAGAGAAAATGGAATTCAGGCTATTCCCTGGGTCTCCCGAAACCTTGGCGGTAGTACTTCCCTGGGCGGGGCTGCCTACCCCTACTACCTACATGTATCCGATGTATCCTAAATATAAAATACATATGCCGTTCAAACGTATGTGGGGTATCCCAAAACTAGCAAGCTATTGTTTATGCTTCATTATGAATAGGACACAAAACCATTAGAGGTTTAGCAGTAATACCTATACTGTATATTTATGTGGTCTGTCTCGCATACAAGCCATGTTCCTCCTGGAACACAGTTTAGAATAATATGATATATAGTTTTGTTTTCTCTCAGTAGACCAGTTTTAGGCAAGAGTAAATGGTGCTTTGCAGATTGTGCAAAGACAGGTGGAGCCTATATGGTCTATTAAAATTTGTCTTATAAAGTATCTCCCAATACCATCAGTCTAGTTTCTGATACCAGTGCAAAATAGTCCAGAAATGTTGCCAGACAAATGTTGAGCATCGAATGTTGACTATAAAAGCTGTCGTGTGATACAGACTTTAGCTGTAATGGTTCCACTGGGAATTTGGTGACAGTCTGATAGCGTGTGTGTATGTGCGTGTGTGTGTGTGGGGGGGAGGAGGGGCTTCCCTTTATCAATGATCCTGACCATTATATTGATTACTGGGTCTGTGAATAGAGAGTATGCCTTCCCCCAATGAAATTGTAACCTAAGAAATGTAATTTTCAAATAGGTAATTAACAATTTGATTTGTATAACGTTAAATAAAACACCTCCAAGACCCCCTAAGGAGATAAATGTGTACATTGTTCGGTTATATATCGAACTCATTTTGTACCTACAGTAGAAACAATAAATGTTTATATGACTTTTTAGTTCATACATCTATCATTTGGACATATAAATATTGTTTTAATTTTTTGTTTAGTCACATAGTGTGACAGATGATTAGGTTTTCATTACTGTGCAAGCACGCATTATACAATATTATTATATAATGCGTGTGTTCAAAGTAATTAAAAACAAGTTTTACTATATGAAGCTAAGAAATCATACTTTACACCAAAACTAACTCAATTTAAGGGGACACTGACTGCTTATTTGGCCTATAAATTAATTAATTCATAAATTCTTAGTCTCCTCGCTAGACTTCCCTCAAACTTAGAAAAACATCCCATAGACCCCCCTCAAAATACTGTACATTTGTACATTTTTCGGTAGACAAATTTCCCGGCCAAAGGCCGGTTCCTCTTACAATTACAGGCTCGCTATCGCTCGCAAGGAAAAAATCGACCCCTAAATGGCACGATAGGTCTTAACATTTATAACGAAATGGGACGAAAAGTCTTAAAATCGCCAAACAAATGGGCCGAACGTCTAAAAATCAAAAATATAATGGGACTAAACACGAGGGAGAAAGGGGACCAGAAAAACGACCGTCTCACCTTAACCCGGGAGCTGCCGGGGGACTCTTAAGAGGTTTTACTGGGCGACTGCGGGGAGACTCTTAAGATCCTAGGCCTAAAATAACACTTTTAGAAGGCCCCAGTAGCACTTGAAATTGTTTTTGTTTTTTCCCCTCCATACCTCTTATCACTTCTCCACATCTGTCAAAGTCCCCTACTTACCCCCTTTCCCCACCCCCTTCAATTATCACCTATTTTCCCGGTTATTCCCTTATTCTTTGGTATATTTTCGTGCTAACATTAGCAAAGCCGGTTGCAGGGTGTGGTTATGTGCCTAGCGAGTGTGTTGGCAGAGGTAGACAGTGGGCTGAGGCTCTCAGTCATGCTCCAGAGCTCGCGCGAGGAGGGGTTGCCTCACTGTGCTCCACATTTCATGAATGGGCCGCTCCATGTTTATTTGCGATTTTGACCATATAAACACTATTCCCACTTATTTTATTGTTGTCACATGTTACTATCTTCATATTAAACATAAAATAAGTGCATATGGATAAGTATTAATTATATTTATGGTAAATTAACGATTTTAGTGAGGAAAGAGTCATAATACCTACGCACAGGGGTATGGTGTATACCACAGGGGCTGCTCAGCCCAGTGGTTAAGCACACATACCAAAAGGCATATTGATATACAATGCTACAGGCTACAGTTATATGTATGTTATATTTAGAAGTCTCACATAATTAGAGAGTATATATATTACACAACATCAATAGTATTTCGGACATTCTTAGAAATGAATGCTTTATTGGAGTATCAATAATTTAGAATAATTAAGCTGTGACTTATATGTTCTCCTTCTCTCTCCCTACTGTTACTACCCACAATTACAGGCTCGCTATTGTCTTGCCAGGAAAAAATACACTTAAAAGGACAAACAAATGGGGCGAAAGGTCTTAAAATTGACAGGCTAATGGCGCAAACGTCTTAAACTCCTTTGTACCCCGTTCTTATCCTCCCTCTCCTTCTCCATGTATTGCTCCGTTCTTCCCCTTCCTCCTTAAGGGGACAGTGGTTATTTTGTGGGTCTATTTACTTATATATCCATTTATTTTTTAGTTTTCTCCCTAGACCTCCAATAAACTTTAAAAAAACATTCATTAGATCCCCCTTCGAGATTAATTTGTACATTTCTCGGTAGAAGTGTCACGGCCGAGAGCCAGTTCCTCCACAATTACAGGCTCGCTATCGCTCGCCAGGAAACAAATCGACACCTAAAAGGACAAAATGGGGCAAAAGATCTTAATATCGACAAACTAATGGGGCAAAAGTCTTAAACTCTCGAAACTAATGGGGCTAAACATGAGGAAGAAGGGGGCCATAAAAACCGGCCCATCTCTCCTTATGCTTTTCCAAATCTTCCTTCCCTCCCCCCCCCCCACATCTCTCTCTCTCTCTCTCTCTCTCTTCCCTTTGTCCTACCCCCCTTCCTCCTCCTCTTTTTCCGGTTGGTCCTACACCCTCCACCTCTTCCTCCTCCCCCCTACCCTTAAGCCGGTATCACATGAGAGCTGTTATAGTCAACATTTATCCTCAACACTGGTCTGGCAGCTTATGAGGTCAACATTTATAATATTTCGACTACCTTAAGTCTATCAGTCTAGTACCATCAGTCTAGTTTCCTATACCAGAACAAACTATCTCAGAAATGTTGCCAGCAAAATTTTGATCACTATATGTTGACCATAAAAGCTCTCTTGTGATACCGGCCTTACATTCAAGACCCACACAATGAGAACTATATGCTTCACTATAGTCTATTTTTTTCCAGCTGAGGATAAATTGCCATGTTACTATCTTTGTTATTCAGCTATAAGATATATTTGTTAGCGAAATATGTTGTTAATTATGTAAACTTGGCATTAATACGACACACAACCATAGGAGTTTCATATTTTTCAACTAAGTATCGAGAAATCAGCTACTAAGGGATTCAATTTAATATCAGCTGGAAAAAAATAGACTATAGTTCTATCTATCTATCTGTCTATTGCCTGACGCCGTGATCCCCGAAGGGGTGGCCACGAACGAACCGCCCCCATGCACCTCTGTCCCCAGTCAGTCGACGCCCCTCCCCCCAACCAGCACCGCCTTCGTTCATGTACTTCCTCACTCCATCCTTCCACCTCTCATTCGGTCTACCTCTCCCTCTCTGTCCCTCCACCTCACTCTCATACACCCTTAGTCATTCTCTCGCTTTCCATACATTCCATATGGCCGAACCATCTCAAGTTGTTCCTTTTCACACTTTCCAGCACATCTACCTCCACACCACACCTCCTTCTTACTTCCTCATTATTCTGTCTATCCCTCCATGTAACTCCGCCAGACTATAGTTACGACCGCCAAATAACATGTCTTGAACTAATTTGAAACCATTGGTACGAGTTCTTTCGCTATCACTGAGCTTTACTGCTCCCCATTCCATGTGCCTCAACCTTTCTCATCAATCTCTCATGAGGGACTCTGTCGATCATCAGGACCAGGCGATTTCAGAAGTTTCAGTCTGTGAATTTCCTTAAGCACATCATTTCTATTAGTTACTGTACTTAAGCCATTTTCTATACTATCTCTATATACCTTACGGACTTCTGGAATCTGTGCCAATTCGCCTTTCTTTATTTTTCGATATATTTCCTGTACTTGGTGTACTTCCTGGAGACGATTATACAGTATATCATGCACATTAGAATACACCAGGTTTGTGTGTAACCCTTTCTGTACCGGCGACGTTTTTAAAATGCTAATTTGGCTATATTTAGAATATCTTCTTCAGCTTAAAAAGGGCCCCCAGCAATTAACAGGCTTCGATCAATCACACTTAACTCTTTTTACTACCACAGATCCTTCATAACTTACACACAATCGTCGAAGTATAGCTAGAATAGAATGAAAAACACGTCGCCAGTACAGAAGAGGTTAAGGCAAAATTGGATATCCTGTGGTTTCCTCTCTACATAAACAGGAAATTTTTTACTTCAATATTTTCTATTTTATAGATTTCTTACACTTACATCATATGGATATGGAATAGATTGAGTAAATTAACATAGCCTAGATGTGATTATAATTAATAATATAAGTGTTGCTATGGGTATGAATGATCAAAACTGGATTGTGTATAGCACACTTGTTTCCATGTGTATACAGTATATTCGAAGGTCTACGGTATTAGTTTGTAATTATTTGTTATTGTAGACTGTATTTACATAGGTAATTACTGACTTTCGTATTTATCTATCTATTAATGTTTCTTTACAGGGTCCTCCTCCTACCTACCAGCCGTACCGACCTGGCATCAAGTCGTACCACACACCGGGAGACGAGGGAGCCGTACTGTTACCAACAACAACAACATTGGTGGCAGTGTAACTTTGAGCGGCAGCAGCAGTCGGCCGGTACAGCCTATTAAACCGCTGCTGGATCTGAGTGTGGGCAAGAATTCAGTGGGCGTGGCTCACCCTATGCCCCTTCACCCGATTTTTGACCAGGCGGCTCCCCACAATGTATCCAGTCTCACCGGCAGCGCAGCGTATCTACACTGTCTGGTCCATAATCTAGGCAATAAAAGCGTAAGTGTCTTTACCTTGCAATTACAAGTTACAAATTGTGGTGGAGTGGTCATGCTACTAAGCCTTTATGTATCAAATTCAAATCCTGTGGTCAATGGTCGATATTATTGGGATGGAAAGTGTGAAAAGAAACTCCATGAGATGGGTCGGCCATGTGGAACGCATGGGAAACAAGAGTACAAAGTACAAAGGAGTACAAAGTACAAAGGAAATCAAGCAACAACAGATATAGTGACCCTTCTAGGTTGCTTGTCCTCCAAAACACTGAGGATCAAGTGTCCAAACAGTGGTTTAGAGTGGGTAAGGGAACATTGGAAAGGGAATTACTGCCCTGTAACTAATGTCCGTGGCAGGATTAGGAAGTTAGTAGGGGACAGATGGGTTAGTAACTGAGGGGGGGATAAAATAAAGTTATTCATTTACAAACGCAGTCAGTCGCGGGTTTGATGCGAGATATTTGTCTAGGTGGAGTTTAAATGAATCAACGGTGATGCAGTCTATAACGTTTCGGGGAAGCCCATTCCACAAGTTGACAACTCGATTGAAGAAGAAATTCTTAGATTCGTGTGAGTTAAAAGATTTACCAATAATTTTGCAACCGTTTCCCCGCGTGTAATTAGATTGGTCGATAGTGAAGTACTTACTACAGTTCATATTATCGATGCCTTTGATGATTTTGAACACTTGAATTAAGTCACCTCTTAATCTGCGCTGGGTTAAAGGAAATAGATTTAATTCTCTAAGACGCTCTTCGTATGGTTTGTTCTTTAGGCTAGGTATCATTTTGGTAACTCTACGTTGAACTCGTTCTAGCTTGTTTATATCTTTTTGGTAATAAGGGCACCAGGATTGAACGCAGTATTCCAGAAGAGGGCGGACTAAGGAATTGTAAAGGGTTAGGATAACTTCTTTGGATTTATGCTCAAATGACCTGCCTATAAAGCCAATTATTTTGTTTGCCTTCTTAACAACTTCTGAACATTGTTGACTCGGTTTTAGGTTACTCGATATTGTTACTCCCAGATCGGTTTCTCTGTTTACATTCTTAAGCCGAGTGCCTTTCATCGAATAGTTTGCTTTCTCATTTAGGTATCCGATATGTAGTACTTTACATTTATCCGCATTGAAACTCATTTGCCAAATTTGGGCCCAACATGACAATTTATCTAGATTGTGTTGCATATCGTCAACTTGTTCTTTTGAGAGTACGCTATTTGCAATTTTTGTATCGTCAGCAAATTTTGAGATTGTACAGCTGAGACCCTCATCTATGTCGTTGATGTATATTAGAAAAAGAATTGGTCCTAGTACCGATCCCTTGGGTACCCCGCTACTCACATTGGTCCATTTAGATGCCTTACCGTTTATGGCTACTCTTTGCTTTCTGTCGCCGAGCCAATTTTCTATCCATTTCAACACACCGTCTTGTATTCCATGCGCTTTTAGTTTTAGCAGTAAACGTTTGTGGGGAACTTTGTCAAAGGCCTTTTGAAAATCAAGGTATATAATATCTACAGCTTTACTCTCATCGTAGAGGTTGAGGATATCGTGGAAGAAGTCTAAGAGGTTTGTTAAACAGGAACGTTTTTTACGAAAGCCGTGTTGAGTATCTTTAAGTATGTTATTTTCCTCTAAGTGATTTACGAGTCTGTCTCGTATGACCGTTTCTAGCATTTTACATACAACTGAGGTTAAGCTAATTGGACGATAGTTACTGGGTAGGGATTTGCTGCCTTTTTTGAATATCGGTGTTACGTTGGCTAGCTTCCACTGATCGGGCATAGTTCCAGACTGCAAGGATTTATTGAATAGTAATGTCAGTGGTTTGGAGAGCTCATCCTTAGCTTCCTTTAGAACTCTTGGTGAGATTATATCAGGTCCAGGCGTTTTATATACCTTGAGTTTATCTAAACAATTCAATACTTCTCTCTCTGTAACGGTGATATTGCTTAGAACATCTGAATTATCAATCTGAATCGGCGATGGTGTAGGGATATCACAGAGGTCTTCTGTTGTAAAAACTGATGCAAAGAAGGTATTGAGGGCATTACTCATTTGTACTTCGTCTTTGGTGTATTCTCCATTTTCATCGACTAACGGTGCAACAGTTGAAGTAACTACTTTTTTCTTTCTGATATAACAATAGAATTCTTTCGGGTTTGTTTTACTTTGATTCGCAATATGTAACTCTAAGGTATTTTTACTTTGCTTAATTAACTTTTTGGCTTTGCGTCGTAGCTCTACAAATTTCAGCCGTTCTTCGTCATTTTGTGAGGATTTTAATCTATCATTAGCACATTTTTTAGCAAGCAGGCAGTTTGAAATATCTTTATTCCACCATTTGGGCTTATTATTATGGCCTGGACGCCGTATTTTCGATGGTATGCAGTCTTGCACTGCTTTTAGGTAAGTGGCTTCGAATAACTTCCAAGATGTATTTATGTCGTTATTGTGAATTAAAAAGCTCCAGTCAGTTTCTTTAAACATAGCTCTAAGTTTATGGAAGTTTGCTTTCTTGAAATTAGGGACTTTTTCGATGCTACTATTTGGTTCGTTACTAGTAAACTTTAAAGTGAAAGTTATCGTATGATGGTCGCTGTTACTGAATTCATCACCAACATTCAAATTCTCTATTAATTCTTCTTTTGTTGCAAGTACAATGTCAAGAACGTTATTACCACGGGTCGGCGTTCGAACAAATTGATAAAGCGAACTCTCTTGCAAGTTCGTATACAAGTCATGTCCGGAGTGTGAAGTAAGAGTATCGCCCCACTTGGTCACAGGTAAATTAAATTCGCCAAAAATTACGGTATCTTGTGAGTTACTTACATCTGCAATTTGTTCGTAAATTTCTCGGTCAGTTTGCACTGATTGAGCTGGAGGTCTGTATATTAATGCAAGTATTATTTTTGTACCTTTATTATTCTTTATTAGCACAAAAGATGCGTCGACGTTCACAATTTGAGGTTTTGACAAGAGGGTAGGGTTAAGACTTTCTTTGATATAAAGTAAAACACCACCTCCATTTCGATTTATTCGGCTTTTCTCATACATTACATAACCGGGAAGTGAATACTCTGCTAAAAAGTCTCTATCTTCTGTATTGAGCCAAGATTCTGTTATGCCAATCACATCATAATTTTCTGGAAACACTAGCTCCTCTAAATCTGAAAATTTATTGCGTATGCTACGAGCGTTTGCATAGAAAACCTTTACATTTGTTATTTTAGAACTCACGGAACACTCTCTAATAATATATTTGGTTCTTGTCATTCTTCTACATTTATGTTCATGGCTGTCCTCGGTCCTCGCTGTCTTCGGTCCTTTTCGCTGGTGGTCCTCGGTTGCCTCTGTTTTTTTCTTGGTGTTGGATGATTTATGTCACTGCTGCTTCTTCTCGGATAGCGTTTTTTGATCCATGGCTGCGGACTGCTTCGTGTTGGAGACGACCCATGCGTGCTGAACCCACAGGGTTTAGATGAGTGCCATCCTTGCGGAACAGAGTAGGCTGGTTGTAGAAGTTGTCCCAGAGGTTGATGAATTCAACTTCTTCCCTCAGACACAAATATTTTAGTCGGCTATTTGTGCTGAAGGTCTTGTCGTAGAATTTGTCAGGTGCGTCGATCTTGGGGAGAATACCTGAGATGATGATATTCCTTGACTTGTTTTTGTAGTGCTGGATCATCTTGTGATATTTCTCCATCAACTCTTCGCATCTGGTGCGCATGACGTTATTTGAACCAGCATGGATGACAAAAAGGGTATTTTCATTTGCATCCTTTGTGGTATCTTCGAAGGCTTCCACAATGTCGTCCAGTCCAGCTCCTGGGATGCAAAATCTTTTTCGTTGATTTGGGACTCTGTCGCAGAACTCTTTGACCTGTCCTCGTAGGATGGAATCCCCAACGAGCCTGGTCTCTTCTGGTTCGTCTTCCATCTCTACCAATATCTCAAATCTGTTTGACATTGTGACTGGTAGATGAGACCTTTTCTGCGTTGGCCGTGCACCGTTCCTCACTGGTGTAAATCCGTAAACCTATGGTGGCGGGACTCTACGTACAGGTCGGGGAGAGGAGTGGTTAGAATGGGGGCGAGGGGTTGGTACTGTTCGTGCTAGCAGGCTTCTTGCACGAGGAGTGGGGGAGAGACTAAGGTGAACAGGGCGGCTGTCCTGGTTTGATGTCGGCTCCGGTTCGTCAGAAGAATCTGCTGCAGTGTCTACTGCAGGTGTTGGATTGTTGGCAGATGACATTGGGGCGGTGGTGGATGCTGGAGTTGAAACAATTGGAGTTAGTGATACTCCAACGTTGAGTGTTACAAACTCTTGGAGTGATTCCAGCTTCCTGGTGAGGGCGTTGATCTTGTTGTGGGCTTCATCCAATTTTGCTGTCAAATCCTCTCGTTGCTGGCAGAGTCGGCAGACTTGTGGATCGGCAGGAGCAAACATGGAAGCACCAAACCTACCGGCGCAGTTCGTACAGGCACGAGGCATGGTGACGATCACTTTCTTCAGATCACTTCACTTTCTTCAGATCACTTCACTCACTTAAAAACACTTAACTCACTTTAAAAACACTAAACTCACTTTAAAAACACTTCACTCCCTTCAGGTCGCTTCACTTACTTAAATAGGCCTAACTGAAAACAAAAATGTTGAAATACACACAAATAGGTTATCAGCGGTGATAGCCTAACCGAAAATTAAAACAAAGCAAAATTAAATTTGAATAAGCAGTGATAGCCGAACCGATAACAATTTTATGTTTATTTAAACAGAAATAGGCCACCAGGGGTTATAGCCTATCCTAACCGAAAACAAAAATTATGAAATACCGGTACACAGAAATAGGCCACCAGCGGTGATAGCCTAACTGAAAATTTAAAAATTGAAGTACGCAGAAATAGGCCACCAGGGAGGATAGTCTAGACTAACCGAAAACAAAAATAACCGAAAACAAATATTATGAAATACCGGTACGCAGAAATAGGCCACCAGCGGTGATAGCCTAGACTAACCGAAAACAAAAATAACCGAAAACAAAAATTATGAAATACCGGTACGCAGAAATAGGCCACCAGCGTTGATAGCCTAACTGAAAATTAAAAAATTGAAGTACGCAGAAATAGGCCACCAGGGATGATCGCCTAGACTAACCGAAAACAAAAATTATGAAATACCGGTAGGTACGCAGAAATAGGCCACCAGCGGTGATAGCCTAACTGAAAATTTAAAAATTGAAGTACCGTATGCAGAAATAGGCCACCAGGGATGATAGCCTAGACTAACCGAAAACAAAAATAACCAAAAACAAAAAAGTATGAAATGTGCAGAAGTAGGCTACCAGGGGTGATAACCTACCTAAAAAAGCAAAACAAATATATATATATATATAATAGAATATGTGACTAAATATACAATTCACCAAATAGAGATTATATAAAAATAAAGTGTAACTGCACACAAGGGGTTAATATACTGTATCAACAGATGGTGCTGGTGTCACTGTAGGCTAGTCAAGCAGGATTATATTTAGATAAACAAAGTTATCAGTCAAAGGTTACTACAAGATCATGCAAGCAACAACTAAAATTACAGATAAATATAGCTACAGTAGGATACTGAATACGATAACTACTAGAGTTAATAAGAAAATACAAAGCTAGGTCGATTAGAGGTGCGCGTGCGTCGTCTGCTACAAGCTAGGATAACAAATGTAAACAACAATGTTTATCAGTCAGAAAAGCAATAAAATAACATGCACGGCAACTACAGAACTATGTGGTTAAACAAGCACTTAACTACTGATCATGCAATGAATAAAGGGAATTGGGATATGAAATACTCAAATTAGGATCGAGTTTTCTCAGTGGCGATGCGGAGCTGTTGGCGGTGCTAAAGCCGGCGGGTAAAAGAGAATGACTAAGAGAGTGTACAAGAGTGAGGTGGAAGGACAGAGAGGGAGATGTAGACCGAGAGAGAGGTGGAAGGATGGAGTTAAGACGTATATGCGTGAAATCGGTGCTGGATGGGAGGAGGGACGTCAACTGACTGGAGACAGAGGTGCATGGGGGCGTTTCGTTCGTGGCCACACCTTCGGGGATCACGGCGTCCGGCAATAGACAGATAGACATTTGTTTACCTGGCTTAGGGGAACAAGACTGCCTGCACCGAAACCTACAACAATGGCACACATGGACTATGAGTCTTAGCAGAGTCGCATTAGAATGTGACTGGATTGAGGTTGCATAGTGTACTGTAGAGTCTATGAATAGATTAGTATCTGATATTTGTAACAATGTAATAATAGTAGTCATATTAAAAGTAGTAATTTTAAGTAAAAGAACAATAGGGAATGAAAATTAAGCAAAATACTACACTCCAGCGAATGATTTAAAACAAACTTGTGCTTGGTCGCAATGCCAGGCTTTTAAAAAAATATAACAAAATATATACAAATAATTATACTAATATCTACTCTGTATAATGTATAGATATTTTGTTTTACTTATGGGTTGAATATTACAGTTGAATTAAGCAACTACTACCACTATTGCGTATTTTGAATATTTCACAAACAATGGTACGATAAAATTTATATTGTTTTCTTTAGCCAAACACCTAAGGCCTACCCACAATGCCCAAGTGGAGTCCGAGTATGTTCTCATACTCATATGTTCAGTGCCTACACTATCATTTTCCAAACATCCTCTGTTACCATGCTCAAACGGTTTCCGGACATATCAACCAGTAGACCATTTCAACCAGTAGCTCTCAACCAGTGCCAAATAAACCAAGACCAACCAAACCAGTGCCAAGATATAGTAATAACCTAATCTAACTTAACCTAACCGTATTGGTTGATACTGATTGAAGCTACTGGTTGAAATGGTCTACTGGTTGAGTTGTCCGGTCACCGCTCAAACAATACAGTCTACTCGGGAGCTAATCGTGTGGACAAGCCTTTCAAGTATCATTCAACCATCACCATAAACATACAATCTACTCTACCAGACGACAAATGTTGTTTGTCTGTGTCAAGTTGTTTAGGCTCCAGCCCTGAAGCTGTCCTTCGCCCAAGAGTGTGTTATATACAACCCAGTTTTAACCATGTGTACATTTGGCAACAAAATATTTCAATAAAGAAAAACAAACTAACCTAGACTAATTTACTTCAACCTATTTCATGTATAAGTAAAAGTAACATAACAGTACATAGTTTGTTAGTTAATAAACGACTTCAGAAGCTATCAACCCTTCTGGATTAATAAGCCAGCACACTGTAAGTCAAGAATAGCGTCAGGACTGGAGCCCCTTCTCGAGTACCATAAACACTACTGGTCAGAAGTTGGTAATATAAAACAGTCTGGGTTCTTTCCCTTGCCTAATTAGTGGCGGCAACAACAAGAGCCGCTACCCCGCCCTCCGGACACGGGTAAATATCCAAGCTTTTGTCACATGGACCCAGGATAAGTCTGGCAGAAATGTTCTCATTTCACTCTGCCTTAAGGGGGGTCACCTGCCTCTTTTATCGTTCTCTCCTTTTCTCTCTTTCCCTGGTTTGTATCCATTCGGCCCCATTCAGCCAACTGTTTTAAGAAGTTTATTCCCATCCAGGTGTCAATTTCTTCCTGGCGAGCTATAGCGAGCCAGTATTGTATGGAGAAATTCGGCTTTGCCGGAGACATTTTTCTATCGAAAAATTTACACATTTAGTTGCTGTCAAAACAAAGATATATACTGTAAACGTCTTAAAACAGATGGCTGAATGGTCCCGAATGGATATAAGCCAAAGAGAGAAAAAGAAAACAAAAAAAGATCGAGGTGGGCTCTCCTAAGCTCATTGGCCTTCGTATATTGCATTGATAGTGCTAAGTAGGTGTTGGCTGATTTTCCGAAATATATATATCAGGTAAAGAATTTGTAAGAAGATTAATTTCAGCCCGAAACAGCATTGAAAATGTGTGGATTAACCCCTTCTGTACCGATGATGTACTTTTCATTATATTCTGGCAACTATTAGACGAGTTTGTTCAGCTTAGGAAGGATTTCTACTCATTAAAAGGCTACATAGTACCTCAATTAATAATTTTAGCTACCAAATGTCACTCCTAAGCTTCATAAAATCGTCTAAATGTGGCTAGAATGAAATTAAAAAGACGTCGCCGTTACAGAAGGGGTTAACATTAATGATCACGATTGAAATAAAATCATTATATACAGTTATCCTTGGATAATTAATTGAGTATCATTAGAAGTTCGACAGTGCCCAGGAATATACTCACTTCTTTGGGTATTATTCTAGTTTTACACCGGGTCTAATTATGATCTATTATTTAGGTTTATATAATTATATCATGTACTTCATTGGCATATGTGTCAAAACCGTCGGTAATTCATTATAATATACTCCCCAAGTCACTGACAAAACATCGGGAATTAGGTAGTATCCGGGCTTACGGTCGTCATGTTTACATACGTCGTACCCTCGCAGTTTCGTTTTTTTTCTTCTGTTATTTTCCCTTTGCTGGCAATATATAATATGATGATGACAATAAGTCATGGGGAGGTGAGCTTAACCTATTATTGTATCCCGCGGAATGGGTGACCGGACAACTCAACCAGTAAACCATTTCAACCAGTAGCTCTCAACCAATACGGTTAGGTTAGGTTAGTACTATATTTTGGCACTGGTTTGGTTGGTCTTGGTTGATTTGGCACTGGTTGAGAGCTACTGGTTGAAATGGTCTACTGGTTGAGATGTCCGGGAACCAGGGGAACGTGATCACGAGCGTGCAAATATTTGTTGTTGCATTTGTCTTAACATTGATGGGTAATGTTCGTGTTTACAATTTCCGACTGGGTTCATAAAATAACACCTACAAAGAAGCACAAAAGTTGTACAACTGGAATTTTACCCTTCTTTGTTGTTTAGCAGCCAATTATTAGGATGAAACTATGAAACCCCTTAAAGATCGTGTCGCATTTAAACAGTTTATTATGGTTCTCAAGCTTAGGAAAGATCTGTGGGCGTTGAAATGACTAAGACTATCTCAATTAACCCTCTGACTTACATAATTATAGAGTACACTTCCTAGACTCAAAAACATCGTCTAATAATACCAGAATAAACTGTCTGAATGCGTCATAATTCTCAAAGGGTTAGGTCTCAATTGACAGTCGTGGTCACAAATTATGATGCATTTGTAACCATCGAACTTGTTTAAGGGGGGTCACCTGCTGTTTTATCTCTTTTTCTCTCTTTCTCTGGATTGTATCCATTCGGCCCCATTCAGCCTACTGTAATAAGACGTTTATCCCCATCCAGGTGTCGAGTTTTTCCTGGCGAACGATAGCGAGCCAGCATTATATGGAGAAATCCGGCTTTGCCGGAGAAATTGTTCTATCGAAAAATGTAAAAAATTAGCCTGCTGTCAAAAACATTAAAACAAATATGTTGGCTCGCTGCTGCTCGCCAGGAAAAAATCGACACCTGGATGGGGATAAAGGTCTTAAAACAGTAGGTTGAATGGGGCCGAATGGATACAAGCCAGAGAATGAGAAAAACGGAGAGAAAAAAGCAGGTCACCCCCCTTAATGAAATCCAAACTGCAAATATCAGGCACACAGGTAACCCATTGAGGATTATGACGTGTTTTGACAGGTCATTGAGGCCATCATTAGACTTAATTATATAGCTTTGGAAGAGTCTGTGGGAATTAAAAGGAAAGAGTCTATCTTAATAAAGGCTCTGACTTACATATAGCTTTCTTAATGACCGGTTTGAGAACGTTAACTTTGGCAATGAGGCACTGGAGATGGTGGACAAGTTTTGGTACCCTCATTGTTCCCTGATTAAATAGCATTGTATGAATATTCCCATATTCAAATATGCTACAGGGGGGCAATGCCTAGTGAGTTAATTGCTCAATAGGTGGCGTTCTGAGAGTGAGGGTCTGAGTCGAGGAGGTGAGACAGTGAAGCAAAAAGGCAAAGCAGCCTCAGAAGTGGGACTGCTTCGAGCCATGAGTGGGCAACCAAGAGCCGCGTGTCTGCGATGGCAGGATGGCGAAGGCTGGTTGTAGCTCGTGCTTCACTTGTCTCACTTCCTAGACTGGAACAAGACCTCACGGGCTTCACCGTGTTGAGCGGTGAATGTACAGGCTCTCAGCCTATGCCAAAGAGGGAGTAGTTCGAATATATACAAAAAAAAAAAAACTTGGGAGATACCATCTCTGCCGGTGGTGGGGCTGAGGCCACCACTATCGCCAGAATAAGATGCGGCTGGGGAAAGTTTAGAAAACTTTTGCCACTACTTACTATGAGAAGACTCCCAATACCCTTGAAGGGAAAGCTGTGCGCTTCATGCCTTAGAAGCACAATGACATATGGTTCAGAAAAGTATCCTGTCAAAGCGAATGATATCAACAGAATGGAGCGCAACCAGATGAGAATGGTGAGATGGATGTGTGGTGTCAAACTCCAAGATAGGATATCTAGTGAAGAGCTGAGGAGGTTAGGTATCAAGAGTATCAGTGATGAGATGTGTACTAGTAGGCTTGGATGGTGTGGATGGATGAACTAAGTTGGGTGAAAAGGTGCAAGTCCGTGAACGTGGAGGGAGCTACACCAAGGGACACCAAGAAAGATGTGGGATGAGACCTTGCGGTCTGATCTTAAATAAATGAACCTGACAGGTGAGGCAGCTCTGAATAGGGCTGCCTGGAACGCTGACGTGAGACCGGAACCACGCTTTGTGTGGAACACTCGGTCTTTAAATTTGTGTATGCATGTATATTACTAAAATGGCTTAATCCACGGAATATACTGTGAAAACTCGTCATGATCCTCAAGGGGTTAATAAGGAGATTCGTATCAGCACGAGGCGGCAATGACCACGACCACAAAAATGTACAAATGATGCTTGTAAATACAATTTATATTACGTTGTCATTTTTAGTTAAAATAGCACTTCAGAGGCTATCAACCCTATTGGATTATTAAGCCAGCACACTGTAAGACAAGAATAACGTCAGGACTGGAGCCTCTCTGCGAAAACTCCAGTCCCATGACCTTACGTTGTCGATTGTGCTTTTCTGTATTTTAATATATGTTATGTATTTTCATACTTTACTTGGAGTTGCTTGAGCTTAAATAAACTGATCAATCCTTTAAAACTCTACATTATGTTCAAGCACACGCACATACACAGCTAACATATATGACAATCTATCAGTCAGCAAAATTAAAATCAAAATTATATCGTCAGTGTAAAACAGATACTTTCACCCCTGCACCTTCAAACAAATAAATATCTCACCCCCTCACTGGTATCCGTTACTAACTCACTCATTACTTTCTCTTGGTGGTCAAATGCAAAGGAAATTTGGAGCGAAGTAAAAAAACAAAGAATATAATGAATGCCCAATAATTTTTGCTTGTCACAATATCTTTATTTTCGTACTAATTTTACTATTATTATTATAAGTAGTAGTAGTAGTGGTAGTAGTAGAAGTAGTGGTAGTAATCGTAGTTTTAAAGATCATAGAGAGAGAAACCATTGGAGTGTATATACGATGACATATGAAGCAGGCAGATCCATCTTGTGTCGTTATAGTAGTAAATCATAATTTAACTTCAAAGTTTTTCAGCAAACGTAGTATGCTATAAAGCGCCGTTTAGCAAATCATATGTTTTATTTTGTCTTTGCCAAACAAGCTTAGGCAATTTTCTGAGGTTAAGCAGGTGCGTATATTCATATAGTTATTGAACTATCATAATTTATAATGATGGCGGTTATTGCTGGCATGGAAATAATACGTAAGTGTATATTTAAAAGTAAGTTTGGTTAACCTGATTATGCAAAAAAATAAAAATAAAATAAAATAAAAAACACAGGGAAAATGAGAGAGAAGAGGCAAAATCAAAACAGCATTATACAGTGAATATAAACAATTAAGAGAGTTTAAATACAAAGCAATTCACAAAATGATATTATGAGTAAGTGGTAGAAATTCATGAAAGGAGAGAATAAAGAATACAAAAAAAAAAAAAAAAAAGGTGAATGTAAAATAGAAAACTATAGTTGAAACAGAAACGTCAGAGTAGTTGAAGTACAGTGAGTACTGGGGAACAAATGAGAGCAAATAATACGAACAGTCGCAATCCCTAAAAGTAAGACCCTCTCGACTCAAGAAATATACTGTAGGTATCCCGGGCCCTTTCCGGATGACAGGTAATAATAATAATAATAATAATAATAATAATAATAATAATAATAATAATAATAATATTTATTCTGTTAGCAATTTACAGAGTTGGTACCACATAGTATGTTACAAATATGACATGTACCAGCCTTGCATAATTCCAACTAAGGATAGCCCAATAAGGCCGTCAGGCGTATTTCCATTGGGGTCCTTGTGGGATTAGGTTAGCTGGGGAAATGGGGAGGATAAAGAAATAGATACTTTAGAGAAAGTATTTCTAGGGGGTTATTTTAAGATACCTTACATCCTATAGTAAATATCAGTAATCTGTAATCAGTAATCATTTCAGTTTGGTTTGTCTATCTCTTATGTCGTATTTAGTAGTAGACATAAGCTTGGTGCTCCCTTCTCGCAGCTGTCCGGTTCAGGTGTTCCTTCAGGCTACGTCTGAAGGACTGACTGGGATAGGTCGTTCCAGTCTTTGATGGCAGTGAAGAAGAATGTTTGCGTACCCTGTCCTTGGATTCTCGGGACCTTACAATTAAACATCCTGTTTCTTGTATTATGTCCACTCCTCTCATTTGCTTTAACAAAATCATTCTTTAGATACTCTGGAGCTCTGTCATAGACAATTTTGAAGGCATTAGTGAGCCTGATTTGTTTGACCCTGTCAGAGACATTGAGCATACCTAGTGACTGAAGTTGTTCCTGGCCAACATGTGATCTGGGTGCTAGGTTCAGCATGAAACTAACCATTTTATTTTGAGTGACCTGAAGTTTGTGCTGTGCTGATTTAGATGATGCAGAGTACCAGGATGACACAGAATAGTCAAAATGATATTGAACAAGCGCTTGGCAGAGGGTCTTTTTGGTCGCCATGGGCAAGACATCCCACCTGTCTATACAGGTCTTTTATACGTGGTCTACACTTACTCAGGATAGATTCAAAAATTGTTTCACCTGACAAACTCACGTCCAGTTTTAGTCCGAGATATTTAACTTGTGACACTGTTGTTATAGGAATATCATTACAGTTGACCGAGAAGCCCACAATGTCTTTCAGTTTGCGTTTTGTTCCACATAAGATGGCTTCCGTCTTGCCCAGGTGAAGAGATAGTCTATTGTCCATTAGCCATTCACTACATGATTCTAGTTATTTGGAAAGTGAAGCGGCAATACTTATTGGGTCTTTTCCTGAAACCAGAAGCACGCTGTCGTCTGCATACAGTAATAATTTACACGAGACGCTCAGTTCCATGTCGTTCACATAACAGAGAAAGAGTAAGGGACCAAGGATGCTTCCCTGCATGACCCCACAGTTAATTGGCATAGGATCAGATATATTATCATCAATTTTGACTCTTTGGGTTCTACCACTAAGATAAGATTTAAACCAGTTCACAGACCCTATGCCCATTGTTTGTAGTTTATTACATAGGATATCATGGTCTACTGTGTCAAACGCTTTTTGTAGATCAAGAAGAACCATACCGGTGTAGTTACCTTTAGACATTTCTTTACGAATGTGTTCCATTAAGTGGATGAGACAGGAGTCTGTCGAGTACATGCATCTGAAACCTGATTGAAACTTATAGAATAGATAATTTTGTTTGAGGTAGTGTTCAATTTGGGTGCATACCGCTCTTTCAAGGATTTTAGATACAATACATAATATGCTAACTGGTCTGTAGTTGCCAACTTCTAGTTTATTTCCTTTCTTGAATAGAGGGGTTACAATAGCTTCCTTCAGTTCAGCAGGTATAGTGTTGGTGTTAATTGACAAGTTGATGATGTGGGTTAGGGGGCCTGCTATACCAATGGCTCCATCTTGTAGAAATTTGTCAGGAATTTTGTCTGGTCCTGTGCTTTTATGTACATTTAGGTTAGACAGCTCGTCAAAAGTGTATTTTGGTGTAACATTTTGCAATCCAAATGTGTTCGGATGTATGTCTTTATCTCTGTAGAAATTTCGAAAGGTGGCCGTTGTTGTCGTGTATTTATTGAGAGGTTGAGGTAGGTTCTGTGCAAGTGTGTTTGCTATGGAGGTGAAGAAGGAGTTGAAGTAGGTTGAAATTTGTCGTTAATCGTGGCAAACCTGATCATTAATGGTGAGAGCAATATTAGTGTTAAATGAATCCCTTGTCTTGTTGCTGTAGCCTGTTGTTTTTAGGTGCCTCCATAGTTTCTTTGGGTTATTCTGATATTCCTCTGCCTTATTGTGAAAATAATTTGTTTTCGCTGATTTTATTTTCCTACTTAGTTTATTCCTGGCCCTGTTGAACTCATGTTTCAGACCTTGATCCTGTCTATGTTTCGCTAGCCTTTTTAACAGATTGTCTCTGTGTTCCAGATGGTGTAGTACGTCATTGTTGATCCATGGGTCTGACCTTGCTTTACTTCGTATGTCTTTCAGAGGAACTATTTCGTCTAGGATGTTTGTGATGATGGTTCTGAAGCCAACCCATGCGTCATTAACGTTTGTACTTCCAAACACTGGAGACCAGTCTGTATTCCATAAAATGTCCAGAAATGTTTCTTTATTGTAGTTTCTGAGTGACCTTATTTTGATAACCTTGTGATTCTCTAGGGTAATTTTGGTGGTTTTCCGTGTGCAATATGTGACGAAGTGATCACTTATCCCAGTCTGTATAACCCCTGATTGGGATATTTTGTCCTCTCTGTTAAAGTTTATGTGGTCTAATATTGTGGCAGTGTTCTCAGAGATACGTGTGGGGGTTGTGATGAGTTGTTTGTGATTGTGCATTGTCAGTATATGCCTATATTTTCATACACGCCTATGATTTCGTTGTTTGTAACACAGGTTAAAATCCCCTAGTATGATGGATTCATTCCGAGGGTCTAGCGATGACAAAGTTCGTTCAAATTTGGTCAAGAGTTGTGTGTCGTCTGGTGGCCTATAACATACCCCAATTGTGATGGGTCTTGTCCTCGGCAGGTGTAGGTCGATCCACAGAGCTTCGTGATTTTCTACATGGAGGTCGGTCCTAGTTGTGTGTGTGAGGTTGTTTTTTACATACAGACATACTCCTCCCCCATGCCTATTGCGATCATTCCTAACCATATTGAAACCTTGAATGTTTATTTCACCATCGTTTATACTTGAATCCAGCCAGGTTTCTGTGAGTGCAATTATTGAAGCTTTGGCCTTATTAGCTAACAAGTTTATTTCTGACAATTTATGGTACATTGATCTGGCGTTAATGTGGATAAGATGGAGCCCTTTGTTGGTGAACACACTGTATTCATCTTTGATTTTGAATGTGTCCTGGCTGGATTCTGAGTTGTTAATACTAATTGGTTCATTTACATTAATATTCGGTAATGAATGCAAGGCACAGATGTTGCATAGGAATTTCCGTTCTTCACTGTTGGTCTTCTCAGAGATGCACTTCATGTGAGTTACAGTTTTACACTTAACACAGTTTAGGATCCTTTGTTTTCTTGTTATGAGTGATTCACATATTTCACAAATGATTTTAGGACCTTTAATAGCTACTTCCCTACATTTATCGCATTCCACTTCTTTTCTGCTAGTAACGTAAGTACATCGATCGTGTACTGTTTCATTACAACTACTACATTGTGAAGTTGTACTCCCTTTGTTGAATCCAATATCGCACACTATATATATTTTCCTGTTACTGTTCATCGTACGTCTGGCGGTGTGGTGATCAGCTGAGCGCCGTGAGCGGCTGCTGGGGTGTGAGCGCCTGAGAGCACAAACAAACACTGTCCACTTCGATTTAGCACAGGTGGCTCGAACAGCAAAATGAACCCTTTGTGGTTTGATGTATCAACATTACTTTTAGCTTTCCATTGCAATCACAGTTCGGAAAATATTACCGAAAGTACCACTCATTTTTCCATGGTTTTTCTTTTTGGTTTTAGGTAGTTTTCATCAGTTTACAGTCCTTGAAATTAGTTACAATCCCCGGAAAATGTGTTTTCCTCATTATCCAACGATCTTAAAACACTCAGATGTATGTAATTTTCCAAGTTAAAAAAAAAAAAAAAATACAAAACAAATGTTTGCCTTGGTTTAAACGATGGGTTGAGGGGGGTTTTTGTCCCCTCTCACCCCCCCCCCCCCCCATGACTTATTGAAATCAGCATCTATTTTGCCAGTAAGAGGCTAAATAAGAGTTTTACCGCCGTCAATAGAGACTGTTGTAGAGAGTGTTTTGTTGTTGTAGTGCTTCATATAGTGCACATAAAATATATTTCTGGAGTTTAAAACAAATTATAATATGATCTTTGCAATATCCTTATTCTATAATAGCCTTCAAAACTGAGAAATAATTAGTGGTAGTTTCGGTAATAAGTACCCACAGTTCTTGCCAAATAAGATATTGTTTTTCAATGTTTAGCGTGTAAACAATAACACACACATACATAGCTCATAAGGTTGTATTTAGCTTGACAAAAATGAAATTCGAAAGAATTGAAACAAATTCATGAGTGTCGGAAGCCCACAAGTTTATAGAATAAACTGTTTCAGCAATATATATCGTATATTTACAAGAAACTATTTCTTTACGAAGGCCACAATGCAATGGATAGGTATAGAGATTGACTAACTATATTTAATCCAGGTTATATCGCAACTCGAAGTCACAAGATCGAATCGAGTCCTTTCGAAATAAAATGTTTAATTATTAGACCCAAACAATTCTATTCCGTATGATAAAACCTTGCTAAGGTGATTTCCTAGCTCTATAATCAAAGCAAATTAAAAAACAGCTTTAACAAGTTATAGAATGGTTAAGTCCCTTTTATAATCACAAAGAGCACATTGTGTTTCTGCAAATTTCGCCCCAGAGGGATTAGGGAAGCCTTTCCGTAAGGTTTAATATTATGGCAGTACATTTTGAATAACCATAATCCATAACACATATGACTACTACTACTACTACTACTACTTGCGACAATACAAAACCTGTGCAATTCCCGACTACAAAGGTGCTTAAATTTATACGCACGCAGCAGTGTTTGTCCTACTCCATTCACTATTAAGGGGGGGTCACCGACTTTTTCTATCTTTCTCTCCTTTTCTCTCTTTCCCTGGCTTGTATCCATTCGGCCCCATTCAGCCAACTGTTTTAAGACGTTTATCCCCATCCATGTGTCGATTTCTTCCTGGCGAGCGATAGCGAGCCAGCATTGTATGGAGAAATCCGGCTTCGCCGGAATTTTGTTCTACATTTTTGTATCGAAAATGTACACATTTAGCTTGCTGTCAAAACAAAAATATATACAGTATATGCTGGCTCGCTACCGCTCGCCAGGAAAATAGTGACACCTGAATGTGGGTAAACGTCTTAAAACAGTAGGCTGAATGGGGCCGAATGTATACAAGCCAAAGAGAGAGGGAGGGAAAGATAAAAAAAGCGAGGTGGGCTCCCTTAAATGTATGCGCACGCAACAGTCTTTTTCTCCTACTCCATTCACTATTAAATAGGCTTGCATGTTACTTAATCCCCGTATTGAGTTTCAGCCCCTTCCCTCTCACTGCATCCAGCTCTGCAGCAGTGTTGCCCATCCAATAATAACAACAGGTACACTCGGCCGCAATTCCGCGTGGGCCACCTAGTCATAGGGTTTGGGTAAATCCGTTGTGTAGTTTGTTCGCTCTGAATATAGTAAGATCTCACACTCCCCTCCCTGAATCAATCGAATATTTTGCCCCATAGATGGCGCAGCTTGATGGGAAGGGAGGGAGCTTGTCGTAGTGTTAAAAGGGTAGGACACAATGGGAGGAGGTGACGTTCTATAACATACAGTGACGAATGTTAAACTTATTTACTTCTACTTGTTCATACAATTATGTTCCCGAAACTAATTCGTAATGAACAGTAGATTCCCTCTTTCAGTAACTAGTACAAAGGAAATCAAGCAACAACAGGTCTAGTGACCCTTCTAGGTTGCTTGTCCTCCAAAACACTGAGGATCAAGTGTCCAAACAGTGGTTTAGAGTGGGTAAGGGAACATTGGAAAGGGAACTACTGCCCTGCCACTAACGTGGCAGGACTAGGAAGTTAGTAGGGGACATATGGGTTAGTAACTGAGGGGAGGATAAAGTTATTCATTTACAAACGCAGTCAGTCGCGGGTTTGATGCGAGATATTTGTCTAGGCGGAATTTAAATGAATCAACGGTGCTGCAGTCTATAACGTCTCGGGGAAGCCCATTCCACAAGTTAACAACTCGATTGAAGAAATTCTTAGATTCGTGCGAGTTAAAAGATTTACCAATAATTTTGCAACCGTTTCCCCGCGTGTAATTAGATTGGTCGATAGTGAAGTACTTACTACAGTTCATATTGTCGATGCCTTTGATGATTTTGAACACTTGAATTAAGTCGCCTCTTAATCTGCGCTGGGTTAAAGGAAATAGATTTAATTCTCTAAGACGCTCTTCGTATGGTTTGTTCTTTAGGCTAGGTATCATTTTGGTAACTCTACGTTGAACTCGTTCTAGCTTGTTTATATCTTTTTGGTAATAAGGGCACCAGGATTGAACGCAGTATTCCAGAAGAGGGCGGACTAAGGAATTGTAAAGGGTTAGGATAACTTCTTTGGATTTATGCTCAAATGACCTGCCTATAAAGCCAATTATTTTGTTTGCCTTCTTAACAACTTCTGAACATTGTTGACTCGGTTTTAGGTTACTCGATATTGTTACTCCCAGATCAGTTTCTCTGTTTACATTCTTAAGCTGAGTGCCATTCATCGAATAGTTTGCTTTCTCATTTAGGTATCCGACATGTAGTACTTTACATTTATCCGCATTGAAACTCATTTGCCAAATTTGGGCCCAACATGACAATTTATCTAGATTGTGTTGCATATCGTCAACTTGTTCTTTTGAGAGTACGCTATTTGCAATTTTTGTATCGTCAGCAAATTTTGAGATTGTGCAGGTGAGACCCTCATCTATGTCGTTGATGTAAATTAGAAAGATAATTGGTCCTACTGAAACGTCTCTCTCTCTCTCTCTCTCTCTCTCTCTCTCTCTCTCTCTAGGTTATAAGAGGTATACAGAATGTTGAAAGTAACACTATTATATATATCCATTTACACCTTTAATGAATCACATTATGAAATTTATTCAGCAATATGATGAGAACTTGAGAAGAATATATTTTGAAGTAGCACCACGAAGTAACATTATATTGACGCGGCCATGTATAATTATCCACCTTCCTCTCCCTCTCCGAGCTCGGACTTTTTTCTATCCTCTAGTCTATTTTTCCCCAACTGAGGGTAAATTGTCATGTTTCTATCTTTGTTACTCGGCTATAAGGTAGATTTTGTAGCGAAAGATAATGTTTATTCTGAAAACTTGGCATTAATATGACACACAGCCATAGTAATTTCATATATTTCCATTAAGTATCGAGAAATCAGCTAATAAGAGATTCCATTTACTATCAGCTGGAAAAAAATAGAATTGTCACTAAGGGATGGAGGGACGTAAGGTGACGGGTGACTAACAAGGTGGGTGGAGGTGGAGGAGTTGTGGTGGGATTGTTTAGACTGGTGGATGAATGTATAATAACTAAATTTAGGATATTTCAGTGTGTGTGTGTGTGTATGTGTGTACTTACTCTAGTTGTACTTACTCTAGTTGTATTGCGGGAGTGAGCATGCTCGTTATTTCCCGCCTCCTATATGTGTAGGTGTTATATGTATCGTTGGAATGGCTGTGGATGTGTGTGTAGTCTGTATTTTTAGCCAATTGGCGACATCGGAAACGAAGGCTTAGGGTTGATCTGTATGGTACCATTCTCACTATAGACGGTACCGTCTCGCCCGAAGGCTTAGGCAGCCATCAGCTTTGGTGAACCATATGATACCCATCTCGCCTTGTACCATTTTTGCCAACCCCAGATGGGACATCACAACGTCGTCCACTTATTCCAGGTACCTATTTACAGCTAGGTGAACTGAGGCTAACACATGCCCAATTTGTCTCCGCCCGGCCGGGGGATTGAACCCCCGACCCCTCGTGTGTGAGACGAGAGCGCTACCTACTAGGCTACGGGTAATTTACTCTATCTTATATTATCAGACTTGGCAATATGTAACAAACCACATGCAAAGAGTATAACATATCATAAATAACTATATGTGTGGAAATATTATCTGTGTATACCCTGGTCTATTTGTGATATCTAATAACCTGAGTTTACATGTAGTTACTCATAGTCTCACTGTTACCAAGGTAATGCACAAATTATTTATCAATACCATATTTACTACATACATCGATTAACACAGTGAAACTTCTCTCTCTCTCTCTCTCTCTCTCTCTCTCTCTCTCTCTCTCTCTCTGAGAAACCAGACTTGGCTCTTCCGTGATACCAACAGATTTTTCATATACTTTAGTAATTATTTTATTTATTGTTTCTAGGTTAGCACACATCAATTATTAGCATTCGTCTATAGAGCAAGTTAATCAGAAAAAAATAGATTGGTACTATAGCTGAATAGTTAAGGTCATAGAATTTACCCTGATAAATGTTGTTGAGGGAAGGGGTAGTTTACCTTGATGCACAGGAAAATCGACTTTAAATCGCCATAAACAGAGAGGAAGTTTGTATATAAGTTTAAACACTGTTGCCAGCTACTCTAAATATACTGATATTCCTGAGGGAAATGCTTTATCAACAAATTTGCCTCGATGTAAATGAATTGTTAAATATATAAATCAGACTATGCCATACCTCTACCATTTGGCTTATGTATCAATGTAATCATATGCAATGTTTTCTTTCTGGCCACAGGTAATTTAGAATCTTGATAATGATATTACCAATCTTAATGAATCCTGATCAATGTAATCAATAGCCCACCGACTCAGTATTAACTGTGACTCTCATGCTTGAGGTAAGTCATCCACAGATCGACATATTTTGACACTACAAAGGTAACTCCCATTGTGTCCTACCCTTTTAACACTACGACAAGCTCCCTCCCTTCCCATCAAGCTGCGCCATCTATGGGGCAAAATCTTCGATTGATTCAGGGAGGGGAGTGTGAGATCTTACTATATTCAGAGCGAACAAACTACACAACGGATTTACCCAAACCCTATGACTAGGTGGCCCACGCGGAATTGCGGCCAAGTGTACATAATTGATTAGCAACTAAAAAAATACCATTAGCACTTATTCAATTTATAATCCAACCTATGTAGTGAAGTATACAGCCTACATGTATTTTGTCTGTGTGTATGAGGGAGACATAAGGCAACACTGCCTGTGACGAGTGTCTCCCCAGAGTTCGAAGAATGAGAGTGACCAAATCAAGAAAAGTTCGAGCCAAAATGCCAGGAACCACGAAGTTTGCAGCAATTTAAGTCATAGGGTGAGGGAAAGATGGGTTCAGGGAGAGAGTTCCAAAGCTCACCTATTGAATAAAAAAAGACTGGGAATATCGGTTAGCTCTCAAGTATATGCGCATGAACGGAAGTTCATTTTAAACAACTTAATGATTAAAGGAAGTTGAAAAAATATAAATAAACGTTAAGTTGTAAACCTTAGAATAACACCTTATAACACTAATGATAAAGGAACTGATGAGAAAAAGGATTCTTATAAAAAAAAATCCCACATGCGTGACCTTAAATACATATTGACCTGAATTTAAAGCGTAGCCTAACGTAAAGTATTATGAAACAGCATAGGCATTATCATTCCTATCTTGTAACTTATCTTCCTATCTATATAACTGTATCTTCCTATCACTAACACCTTTTAAGCCCCGGCTTCCTTCCGCCATCTTAATAATTACCAGTTAATCATCTGAGCTAGCAAGATCATCAAGTACAAAATATATTTTTTGTGTGGTTTATTGTTTGCAGTCTATCATTTATCATCCTAAGGCAGTCAGTCAGTCAGTAACCACCCCTAACTCCCACGAGGGGTAGGGAAGATCAGCAAGAGACACGAGAAAAGAACAAGAGGTGACAGGAGAAGAAAACATTATAACAGTTTGCCCACAAAAAAGCAAGCACACAACCATTCAAAATCACCAATCACTCAACCTCAGATGTTATACTTCCGGACAAGGTCTCTTCACATCAACATCTGGGATAAAGTCCTTCCAGGTTTGTCATTTAAAAGGGTCCATACAGAGACTTTCATGTACTCTCTCTAACAATCATCATCATAACCACAATAATCTAAATATATCAGTACTAACTATATTTACCACATAAAGAATAATACAATAACTATAATATATTCCAGCCACTAAATATAATCATGAACGAAAATAATATGTTATATATGTTAAATAGTTAATTTAATCCTTTACAAATAAACAGTAAACCAAAATATATTTCAATGGTACATTTATAACTAAACACAACACAATATATACAATACCATGCACTTTGAACAGTGAAGTGACACTACCCGTAAACAGCTGTTCTGCAATTCGTTATAATGAGCTTTGAAATATTCATTTTAGTAGATGACAAACTCAAAAGTCCTGTACCCCTATTAGAATTGAGGCGACACTGCCCGGCCGTATGCACATGTTCAGCAACGAGATAGTAATGGGCCTCGAAATATTTGTACAGTTTGATGATTGTATAATATACCCAAGCACATAGCCTAATATACTGTATACTATGAACATACTGTATCAGTACTTACTCCATTACGAGGATAACCCAGCACACCGAAGTACCATACACACTTGGCCAGGCGGTCTGACCTATCTATACCCAGCAGTTTTCTAATCTAAATTAAAACTAAACGGTAAGTTACACGCTATCCACCATATTTAGTTAATTAGTTAAAATAGGACTTCAGAAGCTATCAACCCTATTCAAATATTAAGCCGACACACTGTAAGTTAAGAACAGATATATTATATACAGTATACTTACCAGGAGATGGAAAACTTCCTATCTAATGTACTAATATAATCGTGCTCCTAAAGGTTGCCAAATGCCACCACAAAATAGCGCCATCTGTTGTTGCTATCCAGAATTAATAGTGGCGAAAATCTACAGGATCGCACTTCTCTTTGAACTTGCATTCATCCATGTTAGTGCACTGTACAGTAATCACAAATTTGACGTAATGGCAAGATATACATTATGTAGCCTTTTATTTATCCTGTTACCACATATATGTACTCAAAAGTAATGTTCTCTGACATGAACGCGCTATATTATACTGTAAAAGAACATACAACCATTGTTTTAGTTCACGTTACAGAAACAAATAATATTTAAATATATTCTTTAATTGCTAATTAAATATTACATAAATTGCATTCCATGCAATAATGCAGGCTAACTAGGTGGCCTTCAATAATTTATCTATTTATATAGTATATCAATCAATGTTCACCAACCAAATTCAATAAACTATAGCTCACGAGTTACTTGTGAAGTCAGCTGCATATTACAAACAATCAATACAATAGAAGAAGTAAAACAATGGGTGCAGAAGTAGATAACCAATAACAAAAGGTAAATAAAGGATACTTTAGATACGAAAGGTGTACAGCTAGAAATAGTACAGAATTGAGAAGAACATTGATAATCAAACCACAGGATATATGACAGCGACGTCCGAAAAAAATATAATACAAAATACAATAAATATGTGTTATAGATGAAATGTTCACCAACAAAGGTAAAAACATAATTACTTGCAAAATTTATAGGAACGGAAAAAATACACAAAATAATTTTGCGCCCATAGCTTACTAAGCAAAATCAGACGAGAATTAATATTTCACATTCATTCGTTCACCTTGCTAGAGCTTAATCATGATTACTCAATCAGAAACATTATTGCCTTAATAGAGTCAACTCACCGCACCAGTGTTAGTCAATCACTTTATGAATATAACTAATGTGAAATAATTAAAAGATAAAAACACAAACTATTTTGTTTTGTATGTATTCAAGATTAGACCAAACAAGGAATTTTCATATGTATGCGTATATTGCGAGGCATGAGGCGGCAGAAGACCTTTACCGCCAGATTTGTGAAATAAGTTTATCGCGCGAATATTGTAGTCCAAGACTCCTACTACTCCATCTTAGCAAAAGCTACATAACCAATGTCGCCGGTGACTAGAGGCGAAAATTCCTGTTTTGGAACAGAATTTTGGCCAGAGTCTTGGATCTTTAAGGCCGCGAGCTGCAGCCAATAGCGTGGCGAGATACATCTTCCCATGTTTACACCTCCAGTCCAACCCAATTACAGGCTACCACGCTCACTATGGCAGTAGTCTGGCCGCTTTCTTGCTTGTGTACTGCTTGCGTGATAATGTCATCAAGTGACACAGAGAGTGAGGGGGAAGCTCCAGCAATAACACAGAAGTGACATATATTCCCTGAGACCTTGAAACAAGTGGTTGCGAAGATAAAAAAGAAAAGTGAGGAAAGTTGTGTAAGTTGTGTATCCAAGAAAGAATTCAATCCTCACAAAATTGGACCACCTTGTACCCTGTTTCAGTGAATGCTTTCGTTGCTTTTCAAAAGTAGGACAGCACAATTTAAATACCATATTCAATGATTACTGGAGTATGAAGAACTATTATGCACATACGGCGTATATTGTAGGGCGAGTGGTGAGTATGGATATCAAAGGCGAGTAAAGGAGTATGTGAGTAAAAGCTGGAAATGTAACTTGATGTACACAATGAAAGCGGGTGGTGAAGGAGTACAAGTGAGCTCAAATGTCTTTTTTGGATTCACAACATTGGAGAAAAGCTTGTGTGAGTAGCTTTGAGGAAATTGACCTACACAGCTATCATAGAAGGAACTAAATGCAGCCGCCATGAACCTTCAAATAAAGTCTCAGATTAACACAAGCAGGTGGCCAAAGAATACCTTGAAAGCGATAAGAGCCCTCACAGATGATATCTTTTGCTTGGTCGTAACATTGCTGGCTTGTACAAGTTATACTTGGAATACCTACAGAATAGAGTACAGATTGGATAGAGAGAAAGACGCTACAAATCTGAAAATAGCGAGCCGCACGTTCGAGAGATGGCAGCACGATCGCAAAGGAAAACGGGAGGGTCCCCATTAATTCGTAATAATCCCTACCTTGTACTAATAATGCTATTAATAATCAATTCTACACAATCTAGATACTCTACAGACATGACAGAGTTAAATAGACATAAGTAGAGGCTACTGTAAAGGCCAGATCATCGTGAAATTGTCGTAATTATGAGGAGTACAAAGGAAGAGTACAAAGGAAATCAAGCAACAACAGTTCTAGTGACCCTTCTAGGTTGCTTGTCCTCCAAAACACCGAGGACCAAGTGTCCAAACAGTGGTTTAGAGTGGGTAAGGGAACATTGGAAAGGGAATTACTGCCCTGGAACTAATGTCTGTGGCAGGATTAGGAAGTTAGTAGGGGACAGATGGGTTAGTAACTGAGGGGGGGATAAAATAAAGTTATTCATTTACAAACGCAGTCAGTCGCAGGTTTGATGCGAGATATTTGTCTAGGCGGAGTTTAAATGAATCAACGGTGATACAGTCTATAACGTTTCGGGGAAGCCCATTCCACAAGTTGGCAACTCGATTGAAGAAGAAATCCTTAGATTCGTGTGAGTTAAAAGATTTACCAATAATTTTGCAACCGTTTCCCCGCGTGTAATTACAGTAGATAGGTCGATAGTGAAGTATTTACTACAGTCCATATTGTCGATGCCTTTGATGATTTTGAACACTTGAATTAAGTCACCTCTTAATCTGCGCTGGGTTAAAGAAAATATATATAGTTCTCTTGGACGCTCTTCGTATGGTTTGTTCTTTAGGCTAGGTATCATTTTGGTAACTCTACGTTGAAGTTCTAGCTTGTTTATATCTTTTTGGTAATAAGGGCACCAGGATTGAACGCAGTATTCCAGAAGAGGGAGGACTAAGGAATTGTAAAGGGATAGGATAACTTAAGAACATAAGAACATAAGAAAATGGGAGTCTGCAGAAAGCCGATTGGCCTAAGCAAGGCAGATCCCTGTCCCACACAACCCCAATTCATTACAAAGCCCAATTATAGGCTTCACACTCTAATACCCTGAGGATCATCTTACCAAAACGGTTAGAGATTAACGCAGGATTATGGAGGTCTGCAGAGCGCTGATTGGCCCAACCCGGCTGATCCCCCTTCACACCCAACCCTTCTCGTTTATATGCTTATCCAATTTTATCTTAAAGCTCCCTACAGTTTTAGATCCCACTATATCACTTGGTAGTCCATTCCACTTCTTTGGATTTATGCTCAAATGACCTGCCTATAAAGCCAATTATTTTGTTTGCCTTCTTAACAACTTCTGAACATTGTTGACTCGGTTTTAAGTATCTCGATATTGTTACTCCCAGATCGGTTTCCCTGTTTACATTGTTCAGCTGAGTGCCATTCATCGAATAGTTTGCTTTCTCATTTAGGTATCCGATATGTAGTACTTTACATTTATCCGCATTGAAACACATTTGCCAAATTTGGGCCCAACATGACAATTTATCTAGATTGTGTTGCATATCGTCAACTTGTTCTTTTGAGAGTATGGTATTTGCAATTTTTGTATCGTCAGCAAATTTTGAGAATGTACAGGTGAGACCCTCATCTATGTCGTTGATGTAAATTAGAAAGAGAATTGGAGCTAGTACCGATACCTGGGGTACCCCGCTACTTACATTGGTCCATTTAGATGCCTTACCGTTTATGACTACTCTTTGCTTTCTGTCGCTGAGCCAATTTTCTATCCATTTCAACACACCGTCTTGTATTCCATGCGCTTTTAGTTTTAGCATTAAACGTTTGTGGGGAACTTTGTCAAAGGCCTTTTGAAAATCAAGGTATATAATATCTACAGCTTTACTCTCATCGTAGAGGTTGAGGATATCGTGGAAGAAGTCTAAGAGGTTTGTTAAACAGGATTGTTTTTTACGAAAGCTGTGTTGAGTATCTTTAAGTATGTTATTTTCCTCTAAGTGATTTACGAGTCTGTCTCGTATGACCGTTTCTAGCATTTTACATACAACTGAGGTTAAGCTAATTGGACGATAGTTACTGGGTAGGGATTTGCTGCTTGAATATCGGTGTTATGTTGGCTAGCTTCCACTGATCTGGCATAGTTCCAGACTACAAGGATTTATTGAATAGTAATGTCAGTGGTTTGGAGAGCTCATCCTTAGCTTCCTTTAGAACTCTAGGCGAGATTGTATCAGGTCCAGACGTTTTATTTACCTCAAGTTTATCTAAACAATTCAATACTTCTCTCTCTGTAACGGTGATATTGCTTAGAACATCTGAATTATCAATCTGAATCGGCGATGGTGTAGGGATATCACTGAGGTCTTCTGTTGTAAAAACTGATGCAAAGAAGGTATTGAGGGCATTACTCATTTGTACTTCGTCTTTGGTGTATTCTCCATTTTCATCGACTAACGGTCCAACAGTTGAAGTAACTACTTTTTTCTTTCTGATATAACTATAGAATTCTTTCGGGTTTGTTTTACTTTGATTCGCAATATGTAACTCTAAGGTCTTTTTACTTTGCTTAATTAACTTTTTGGCTTTGCGTCGTAGCTCTACAAATTTCACCCGTTCTTCGTCATTTTGTGAGGATTTTAATCTATCATTAGCAAATTTTTTAGCAAGCAGGCAGTTTGAAATATCTTTATTCCACCATTTGGGCTTATTATTATGGCCTGGACGCCGTATTTTCGATGGTATGCAGTCTTGCACTGCTTTTAGGTAAGTGGTTTCGAATAACTTCCAAGATGTATTTATGTCGTTATTGTTAATTACAAAGCTCCAGTCAGTTTTGTGATGCCTACAGCTTTGCAGAACGCCATGTGGGCTCAGCCGCTCGCTTGGCCACTAGCTAGCACTCGCCAGGGCAGTGTATTTGGCTACAGTCTATCAACAATGTTGTTCTTTCTTTCATAGTGTTCGTGTTGTTACAGACAGTCCCGTGGTGGTCTTTATTTTCGTCTGTGACAACGGGAAGCATTTTATATCATGAGTAGAACATAGGATGCATTGTGTATAGTTAAGTAAGAGAATAATGTAGGCAGTGGAGTGGTAGTGTGTGCGTGCGTATACATGTGCTGCCTCCCCCCTAGCTTTGTAGGCTCGCGCGCGTGCCAACCCACGCTTCTTGATTGGCTGGTGGTTCCTGGTGCAGCCCTGCTGCCTGGTGATGTAGCGGCCTGTGATTGGCTGACCACCATGCCTTTGTGTGTGATCCTGGAGGGGTCCCGAGGAGTTACTCTCCTCAGAGCTTGTCTGACCAGCATACCCTTCACATGCCCCCTTGCTACCTGTCTCCCGACTTCTACCTGTAGAACACTTTCTCTCTCTCTCAAATTCTTAACTCTCATTCTTTCAATCTATTTAATATCATAACTCCCCTTTGGTTCTCCACGATTTCATACATCGGCCATCGTGTTATATGCTGAAGCTCTCAGATATTATATGTTTAGTTAGGCATTTTGGAGGGGTTACCATTTTGTCTGTAGAGGTTCGACACACTCACGGTGTCTCCCTGCCTATTCCTTGGCTGTCTGCTGGGCTATTTAATGCTAGACTGGGGTGAGGCCATTGTTGTTGTGATTTCCGATGTGTACTAGGTTTTGTTGAACCAGTACAATCGCAACGGAGACGTGGGAAGCCTAGGTGGTCTTTCTGACTGTGTACCTTGTGAGTTTAGCACTGTGTTGCGAGTGAGGGCTTTTGCCTCTGCCACCCAACACTGTGCTAACTCGTTTTGTTTTGACTTTGCGAGGGTCGCCAGGAGAGAACCAGATACTAGCGATCTGGATCTCTCAAGAGAGCACCCCGTCAATTAACGTAATTTGGCCGCACAGCCTTAAGGACCTCGCTAGGCTACGAGCCGCTTGCTCAGCCATTGTTTCCTAGCCTACGACATTCCAGCTAGACTTTATTAGCCTAGCTGACACCCGTTTAGAATTATAAACTCTTATGTTATGTATGCAGCATTCTTATTCACGTTGACTGTAAGCCTTGGTTGTTGTTGAGTTGCACAACCTGAGCAGGCTTTTTGAGTTGCCTGACGAAGGACTTCTTTTGTTGTTGGATATAATACTAGTGTGCATTTATCGTTATTCCCGTGTCAGTTGACACTGTCTGTCTCTACACTTGTCCTATATTGACCCTGCTTTATAACAGTTCAAAATCCGATACGATCATCTTACCCCAGCATCAGACTTTCTTCAGAAGATTCCTGCTCGATGCTTTGGGACTTTCGTTCACTTTCTTTAGTATAGGAGTGACAGTTCATTATTGTTTAGAGTAACTTTCAATATACCTTCTTCTAGTTTGCATTAAATCATTGCAGTGATTTAATTAAGATCTCTATCTTTTCCTAGTATACCTTATTAACGTAATTGTATGTTGTTGTGATCAGGCTGTATCAGAGATCATCAGCCTGTAGTAGTAGTGCACTTATAGTGAGTTATAGGATACCCCGTTATCGCAGATTTAACTCTGGAGGGTATAGGTGTTTTTGTGCACCGGCATTATGAGTTCAGGGGTTGGATCTAGTGTTACCGTTGTGGCTGTGTGATTTCCTAGTTCAATGATTAAGAGCCCTTGTTTTATACGAGCCCCGGTCATAACAGTTTCTTTAAAACATAGCTCTAAGTTTATGGAAGTTTGCTTTCTTAAAATTAGGGACTTTTTCGATGCTACTATTTGGTTCGTTTCTAGTAAACTTTAAAGTGATAGTTATAGTACGATGGTCGCCGTTACTGAATTCATCACCAACATTCAAATTCTCTATTAATTCTTCTTTTGTTGCAAGTACAATGTCAAGAATGTTATTACCACGGGTCGGCGTTCGAACAAATTGATAAAGCGAACTCTCTTGCAAGTTCGTATACAAGTCATGTCCGGAGTGTGAAGTAAGAGTATCGCCCCACTTGGTCACAGGTAATTTAAAGTCGCCAAAAATTACGGTATCTTGTGAGTTACTTACATCTGCAATTTGTTCGTAAATTTCTCGGTCAGTTTGCACTGATTGAGCTGGAGATCTGTATATTAACGCAAGTATTATTTTTGTACCTTTATTATTCTTTATTAGCACAAAAGATGTGTCGACGTTCACAATTTGAGGTTTTGACAAGAGGGTAGGGTTAAGACTTTCTTTGATATAAAGTAAAACGCCACCTCCATTTCGATTTATTCGGCTTTTCTCAAACATTACATAACCGGGAAGTGAATACTCTTCTAAAAAGTCTCTATCTTCTGTAATGAGCCAAGATTCTGTTATGCCAATCACATCATAATTTTCTGTAAACACTAGCTCCTCTAAATCTGAAAATTTATTGCGTATGCTATGAGCGTTTGCATAGAAAACCTTTAAATTTGTTATTTTAGAACTCACGGAACGCTCTTTAATAATATTTTTGGTTCTAGTCGGATCTACATTTATGTTCATGGCTGTCCTCGGTCCTCGCTGTCTTCGGTCCTTATCGCTGGTGGTCCTCGGGTGCCTCTGTTTTTTGCTTGACGTTGGATGATTTATGTCACTGCTGCTTCTTCACAGAGGTCCACAGCCACGTCTCTTCTACCCCCACCATTGTTGTTGTGAGAGTGGGGAGTTGCCAACGTCAAACATGCTGGGACAAAATATCCCTAGATGTCATAAGTATAACCTATGAACGTATTTCGTGAAACGTCCTGTTTTAGCGCAACTTTATAAATTAACATCTACATAACATGTAACTAATAATATGTATTCAAAATTACATTTTAATTCTTGTTGTGTTGCTTTTAGTTATACAGTTTACATCATATATAAGTATTTGTTTATATTGTATATGTATTCCTAATATTTTCCTCTTGCTTTTATATATGTTTTATTTTAAATAATTTACAAGTGTTTTTACCAACATTATATCACTCTTAAAGACGTTCCCTCTTTAATCTATTGCCCCCCTCATTTTGCGGAATTTCCCTTAACTCTGGTAACACTGCAAACAAGCCAGGCACACAGATATCAAGGATAAACTGAAAAACGACTGAGGTGTTTTAGTTGTATGACCTACAACAGTCCTGCCAGCAATTTCCTAGGACGCGCGGCAAAATTACCGTGTGACGTCACGCTTTCGCCTCTATCCAATCTGTACTGTATGAGCTACAGAAAGATGGACTTTCCCACATGGTTGTTGTTGTTGTTGTTGTTCACCAGGCTGTCTGGCCGAACAGCCCCAAGGTCTCGAGCAAGGCCAAGACCATAAACGAGCGCCCCCACAAAATCCTCCCTGCTTACCACTAACAAAGCCCGGGTGACCGAAGCCACTCCAAGGCAGGGAGCTGAGGAGGGTGCGGAAACACCCGGGAAACCAAAGCCCCACCCAAGGCACTGTGCCCATCAGCAATTATGAAGGGAAAGTTGAGGGGTAAGGGAAAAATGTGACACTTTGGCTCCCAATCTGCCAACTTCTAGGTTGGCAGTAGGGAGGTCAATCCACGGAAAAGACGCCGCCACTTGAGATCTAGAAGATATATAAGTAAAAGGAACAGTCAGAGTAAGCTATGGGTATGGCAGAGATCGCTCAGTTCTCACTCGGATAGACCAGCCCATCACCACATGACTAGAACCCAATCCTCTCAGGGGGATAGCTCCCCTATTTCAACTCCTTTCGGGGTTGGGCACCCACCTGGGTGTGTCTCTTAATGGAGTAAGAGTCAATCTCTAATGCTGACTTTAATATTGGGTTCGAGCCTCCCAAGTTTGATATGTGCAATTTTTGTGATAGATTGAAATATCAACTCAAGAATCTGAGCTGTGACACTGACCAGGAGAAAAGAAGAGAACTGACAAGGTACACAATGCTAGGCAAATGCTGGGCAAAGGATGATTAAATAATTTAATGAAACAAAGAAGACGATTTGGTGGTAATTGCCATGGACCTACATCAAGCCCAACGAACCCCCAAGATAAGCAGTGGTTTTCAGTACTATAAGCGTAAGTTATGAACCTTTAATTTTGACAGCCATAACATAACTGAAGCGAAGGTGTACATGTTCGTTTAGGATGACGAAATCGCTAGATGTGTCCACTATCCCACTGACAAATTTGTGCCTGCATCTGCCATGAAGTTAGTGGTTATTAATGACAGTTTCAGTGGGAAGAACAAGAACATTATAGTATCTACCTGCGAATCATTCATAGTGGCCGCTTCGACTCCATGCACCAGTATTTCATGGTACTTAACCATTCATACTTGTCTTGTGATATCAATTTTAGCATAATTGAACTGAAGTTCAGGAAGTTTGAGGTTTACAGTGTAGATCATTTCATACGGCTTGTTCTAAACTCCCGGAACAAAAATCTATGCACCGTCACAAAAATGGTACGGAAGGACTTCTTGGTATTTAGTGCACTCCAAGGACACATTGTAAAGTTGCGAGTAAATGGTTCAGGCTTTATGAGGGCCAAAATGTTTGTCTTCAATAAAGACAATAAGACTAGACTCTCAACCAAGGAGGTTTACAGCATAATGAACCCTGTAATTGTGAAACTGCAGAAGGGGAAGAGTGCAACATATGCCTCTCAGAAGTGCTACTTGGCATCTGTTTAACTGTAACCCAAGTTCCCCAATGCTGTGAAAATCACTGACAAGTTCTCCTTTCAAGCGAGTATGTCATTCCTGATGCCCAATGAGGAACAAGAGGTCCTACATTATGAAACTGTCACCACCGAGGAAGACGCGTATGCCATCTTCCCTGACGATGACTATCTGGAGTATTAACCCTTGTTTGGGGGGACTGGACTTAAGTCTGTCTCTAAAAATCTGGACTATGTGGCGGGGCTTGACTTAAGTCTGTGTGCAATTTTGGCGCAATACTGGCTCCGAGAGAGAGACGAGCGACGGGAGGAGCGTAGATTACCTCATGACCGCTCGCCACGGCCGCCTTGGGCCTACTGACATGTACTCCACACTACTCCACCCTCCCTCCCTCGCTACACACATAATTATGTAACGAAATGACCGTATTTTAGCGATTTTGCCCTTCGGTTGCATGATCGTTGCAAGACAACCAGTGATCGTAGAAGGATGGTTCTGGTGTCATTGGAAAGCTCAATATACGCCCTTTCAGGGATTCATAATTGTATTACGCTCTGGCTTTTGTTTATGCTTGAAAAAGAGCACGGAAACAAGGCCATTTATGGTATAACAAAAAACGCTGGGCGGCACGGTGAAATATACTCCACCACCCGCTCTTGAGGTGTTAAGTTAGTCCCGTCACACTTCCACTGACGCTTAACTATGCATAATTTAAGCTAAAGTGCCCAATTTAAGCAGTTCTACTTTACTCCAATTTAACTTTATAAATTGATAATGTATGGCATGATAATGTATGGCATGCACTAACACTATTCCATTATTTTGTTGCATGTTTCGTATCTAAGTTTTATTTTTTATTTTTTATTTTGTTTTGACATGGAACAAAACAAAAATCACCAAAATTCTTACATTTTACTTACAGTGACGTTTTTGGCATCATCGTGTTAAGAATACTTATTATTTCCGACTGCGTATTAATTATTCTGAACACTATTTTCTTGCATCTAAGGTACAAACATTTATTTTATTCACGTCAACAATTCACCAAAAAACAGATATTTCACTTACAGTGACGTTTTTGGTATCATTGTGTTCAGAATTATAATTAGTTTAAATTGGGTACGAGTTCATTAGTTAATTGCATATATTTATTGCATGTTGCAAAAATAAGGTATGCATTAAAGTTGCATAATTTGTTTATAATTCCACATAGAAATACTTTATTTCGACATTAACCCTTTGAGTACCAGTGACGAGTGCTATATTTTAATCTAGATATGTTTAGATGATACTATGCAGCTTGGGAAGGATCTGTAGTAGTTAAAAGGGTTGGTTGAGGTATTCTGAAGCCTTATTATTGCTAGTGGTCCTTCCTAAGTTGAATACAATCGTATAATAGTTGCCAGAATATAATGAAAAGGACGTCACTAGTACTGTATGGGTTAACGTATTTAACTTGGAGAGACAAAGAACATCTATAATATGCTTGTCCTTCCACCGTGTTATCTATTATGTAATAACTCAAGAAGTCAAACTTTAATTGCACACAATCTTCTAACTAGCTTCAGGCGCCAATTATCTGATGGCGGACACATTATCTGGGTTGCATAAATTAAACACCAGCTTTACCCCCCCTCCCCCTCCCCATACCCCTTGTTCACCAAACCCGATCCCCTTGTAAGCCGATCCATTGAGCCAGAGTTTTGGTGCCTATGAATGCCTCTCCCTTGGGAAAAATGGGGGCTCGATTTTCAGTAGTTTGACATTTTATGTGCACTAGTTTTCAATTTTAATTAAGGGGGATATATTTTGTTTCTGGACCCGTAGTCCCTCATGTTTAGCCCCATTAGTTATGAGAATTTAGGAAGTTCGCCCCATTAGGGTGGCGATTAAAAGATCTTTTGCGCCATTTCTTTGTCAATATTAAAACCTTTCGTGCCATATAGGTGCCTATTATTTACCGGTGAGCGATAGTGGGATTCTGACATTTTCTCCGACCCGGCGAACCATTTTTCTACCGAAAAATGAATGAGACAATCTCGAAGAGGGTTTTCGGGAGTGTTTTAATAAGTATGATGGAAGTACAGGGAGCAAACTAAAACAAATATAGAAGAACAAAAGTAAATAAGTGGACCGGATTAACCCTTGCAATAAATTTTTCCTATTATTAGATATTTATATGCTGCTTAGGTATGTCTAATAATAACTATAGTCCATTCATTGTAGGTAGGATAGAATGTGTGACCCCTAACCTCTGTGACTAAAAAATAGGCTAGCGTAAGTCGGCTGTCAATCTCCCCACCCCTTTCCTGGCTATTATCTTGATTGTTCTATTCGTCTTTGGATTATTGATAGGGACATTAACTGTTTTTTTGTTTGGCCTATAAATTCATTCATTCATAAATTCTTAGTTTCCTCGCTAAACATCCCTCAAACTTAAAACACATCCCCTAGACTCCCCCCCCCCCCCCCCACCCCCCTCAATATAAATATGTACATTTGATCGGTAGAAAAATATCCTAGCCGAAGGCCGGTTCCTCTTACAATTACAGGCTCGCTATCGCTCGCCAGGAACAAATTGACACCTAAATGGCACGATAGCTCTTAAAATGTATAACGAAATGGGACGAAAGATCTTAGAATCACCAAACAAATGGGCCGAATGTCTAAAATCTAAAAAATAATGGGACTAAACATGAGGGAGAATGGGGACCAGAAAAACGACTTTCTCCCCTTTAAGGTCAATATTTGTTGGCCTACTTATAATGAATGGACATTATATTATACAGTATATGCTGCTTAGCTATGTCTAATGATAACTAATGGCCCCTTCACAGTTCACACGATCAGTGGCCACCTGTGGTGTCCGAGCATGCTATACATTCAGTTTCGAAGCATGGTAACAAAGCAAGGTAGAGAGCGTGGTTCAGCAAAAGGGCTGTTCACACGTACAGTACAGTATACGGACTCCTCTGTGCTCTGAGGATTATATCAGCTTAAGTTCATTTCTGCACTGGGGATGAAGGGTCTTTATTTTGTTCTTAATAATGTTAAGAGTGCACTTGTTCAGTGGCTGGGGAGGTCACATTTTCATGGCTATAATTAGACCGCTGCCTAGCGAGGATATTTGCGGACGTAAACAGTCACGTGACTCGCCAGCCTTCTCCGGACCTCCGACGACAATATTGTCATTACCTTAACGGGGCTGGCAGTTTCCCTACCTGGGGGGGGGGGGGGGCGCCCCCCTGGTCGAGCGTTTGACAATGCTAGGGGGGGCGTGGGGTAATCAAAGTTCAAAATAGGGCTAGGGCATTCAAATTCATACATTGTAATCCTAAAGATACGTATGAATACAAAACTTTGATAAGAAAACTTCACAACCGTCATTCCGAGCAACCACATGTAGTGTTGCCATATAACCATTAATCAGTGTTATTCCTTACATGCAGATTGGTTAATTTTCGCCCTTTTAACAGAATATTGCGTCTTAAGCATCCATATAGGATGAATAAAAAACATAGTTTTCTAGGCATCATAGGCGTGGGGGTGCTCGGGGGGGGGGGGGGGGGAGTTGGGGCATAAATTACATACATACATACAAAACATTTTAACGCCTTACGAGCGGGCCCGTCAGTAACTTCTACTACCCGCCAAGCGGGTGGTTTTACCCTAAACGACCTTGTTTCCGTGCTCTTTTTCATGCATAAACAAGAGCCAGAGCATAATACAATTATGTATCCCTGAAAGGGCGTTAATTGAGCTTTCGAATGACACCAGAACCATCGTTCTACGACCACGCGTTCTCTTGCAACGATCGTGCAAGACGAAGGGAAAATCCCTAAAATACGGTAATTTCCTTACATAATTCCCTACGTAGCGAGGTAGTAAGTGTGGGTGTGTGTGGAGTAGATGTCAGTAGTCGCGCGGGACCCGTGCTGAGCGGTCATGAGCCGACCTACGCTCCTCCCAACGCCCGTCTCTCTCTCTCAGCGCCATTATTGCTCAAAATTTGCACACAGACTTAAGTCAGGACCCGCCACATAGTCCTTGGTTCTCTAGCCCGACTTAAGTCCACCCCCGCTAGACAAGGGATAAGGCTGAGTGCTCCACACATACGTGCAGTTTCAGTCTCTTGTCCTAATGGCGGCATTCCAGGCAACCCTGTTAAGGGCTGCTTCACTTGTCAGGATTTTGGATTTGAGATCGGCACGTATAGTCCGATCCCAGGTCTTCCTCGGTCCACCCCTTGGTGCAGCTCCCTCCACAATCACAGACCTGCATTTTTTCACCTAATTTTGTTCATCCATTCTCTCCACATGTCCATACCATCCCAGACTACTTGTACACATCACCTCGCTAATACTCTTTATACCTAAACGTCTCCTCAACTCATCATTTGTTATTCTATCCTGCAGCCTGGCCCCACACATCCATCCCACCATTCTCATCTCATTATGTTCCATTCTGTTGACATCCTCTACTTTAACGGTCCATGTTTCTGACGCATACGTCATTGCACTTCTAACACATGAGATATACACCTTTCCCTTCAGGGGGAGAGGCATTCTTTTCATTGTCAGAATTGACAGCAGTTCTCTGAACTTCCCCCAGCCACATCTAATTCTAGCGACAGTGACAGCCTCGGCCCGACCACCGGCAGAAATGCTATCTCCTAGGTAACAAAACTTGTCCACCAGCTCCAATGACTAATTTCCAAAGTTCACAGTCACAGGATCATCACTTAACACAAGCTCGCCTTGGAAAATATCAAGGAAACCGACCACCTTTTATTTTGTGATTTTTTGTTTTGGTTTTAGGTAGTTTTCATCATTACACAGTGGTTGTCATTAAGTAGAATTTCCAGAAAAAACGTTTTCCCCATTATCCAACAATCTTAAGATACGGACCCCGATAGTGGGGAGGGCTATGAAGTACAGGGAAATTGAGGGGTAAAAGACGAAAATAAGGGGTAATATTAGCCTAACCTAACAACCTTACCTAACCTAACCTAGTATATTAGGTGGGGGCTGCCGCCCCCACACCCCCGCTGGTTTGGTGTTTGATTAATAAAAGGTTGACGGTCGCAAAAAAAATAAAATAATATAAAATAATGAAGTCTACGGTATTTACTCGGCAATCTTCAGCTTTAACAAGAGGTAAATATTAAATTTTTCAAAGTAATTGAAAACGATTTTACCGGAGATTCTAATTAATGCCAACCACTGTATAATGATGAAAACTAGCCCCCCCCCCCAAAAAAAAAAATCACGAAATAAAAGGTGGTCGGTTTCCTAGATATATACCGCTCGCCTTTGCACACTACGCACTCAAATGTCTCTATTTCTGACTTATCCTTCGGCAGGGGTCCTTTTATTCTACTAGAGCGCTTACTCCCATGGTGTACCCAACATCGACAGATGGTACATCGACAGATGCTACATCGAATCGAGTTAGCACCCACACATCATGAATACAGTCCTGACCAAAGGGGGGCGCGGTGCTAAAAAGATTGGGAACCCTAACCTAACTTGGGGTCTGCCGCACTTAGACCCCCGCTGCTCTTAAAAATTATGTATTATCATATTACTAGAAAGCACTGGGGGAGAGTGAAAAACCACTCCGAGATCGCGTATCTTAATCATAGAAAACAGGAATTTTTGATGGTAAGCATATCTGATAATATATCGTCTGTCCACAAATAATAGGTCATAAATTCGGCATTTCCGTTCTGAATTTCACTATTCTAATGATTCCTACAGTCATATATATTTATTTAGTAGACCGAAAGCCATTATTGTAAACACTTACGTATAATTTTTATAATCTCTGTCGTACACTAATATATATACCGGTATATATATACAGTATATATATATATATATATATATATATATATATATATATATACTGTATACTATGTGATCAGATAACGAATAACGACATACGAAGGTATAATTAGTTTGTCATGTGATATTCTAAGTATGTTACAATAATACAGTACTTAAATCTTTATAAGTGTATATTTCACAAATTATATGCATTAATACAATATATAATTAATAACCCCTCATGTGTAGTCTCATGGCAGTGCAACACTAATAAGAGACACGCATTTATCTGTACCTGGGACTACATTATAATTAGTAAGGGAGCCCATCTCGCTTTTTTTATCTATGTCTCCCTCTCTCTATGGCTTGTATCCATTCGGCCCTATTCAGCCTACTATTTTAAGACGTTTACCTCCATACAGGTGTCAATATTTTCCTGGCGAGCGGTAGCGAGCCAGCATATATATATATTTTTGTTTTGACAGCAACATAAATTTGTACATTTTTCGATAGAAAAATGTCGTCTCAGGCGAAGCTGGATTTCTCAATACAATCCTGGCTCGCCAGGAAGATATCGACACCTGGATGGGGATAAAAGTCTTAAAACAGTTGGCTGAATGGGGCCGAATGGATACAAGCCAGGGAAAGAGAGAAAAGGAGAGAAAGATAAACAAAAAACAGCCGGTGACCCCCCTTAATGATCACACTATACAATAACATACCTCTGTTGGGGAATCCAAGGTAGATGGGCTTTCTGGCTGTATTGCCCCATCACTCAGAAATGCAAGTTGGTCAAATCACAATAATTTCGGTTCATATATTTCAGCAGTACCAGTTCCAGACTTCTTTGAGGATTACATCAGCGTTAAGTTCTTTTTTGTACTGGGAACGGAGCGTGTTTATTTTTCGTCTTAATAGTGTTAAGAGTGCACTTGTTATTATTTGTTTTAATATGTTGGAGTACTTTGTCATAAGCTTCAATGTTCTCATTTCGGTTCTTAAATGTCTAATTTTTAACTTGCCATACAAATGAAAGTTCCATATTCTTTTCAAGTAACCACAAATGGAAGATTTGTACACGTAGGTTCATCTTGTGGCTCCAATGTGGGCAGGTTAGGAGCAGCGACGGACTCCATCCTTGGTAAGTATAGTCGGTTTATTTCCAGCTGATGGCCAATTGAATCCTTTAGCAGCGAATTCCCAGATACTTAATGGAAACATGAAAGTAATATACATTCAAATCATATTAATGCCAAGGTTTCCCAATTAACAACAAATTTCGCTACAAAATATTTATTAATAACCAAGTAATGAAGATGGAGACCTAGCAATTTACCTTCAGCTGAAAACAAACAGACTATAGTGGCACGAGTTAGTTAAAATAGGACTTCAGAGGCTATCAACCCTATTGGATTATTAAGCCAGCACACTGTAAGTCAAGAATAACGTCAGGACTGGAGCCTCTCTGCGAAAACCTCAGTCCCTTGTGGCGCGGGACTGAACACAACACTGGGTAAACAGGGCCAAGCAGGTGGCAGCCACCCGAAGGCCCTTTAACAACAACACTGGGTAAACGAGAGGCAGGCAGGGGCCCATGCTGGATTTTTGAGTCACTGACTAACCTGCTCGAGCAGGGATGGTGCTTCAGTTTCACACGTCTACACGATCATTGTCTACGCATTGTCCGCAACCATGCTCCATCACCACAGGTGCTCACTGATCGCGTGAAGGGGCCTTAAGATGAAACAAATATTTTGGAGGTAACTGCATAATTTGGAGAAGGCTTAACCCCATCATTACGGTGACGTTATCTTATTAGGTGGTTATTAGAGGATTGTATAAAGTTTGAGATCAATCTCCGCGAATTAAGGAAACAAACCTACAATAATGTAATTTCTCACAGGTGATGAATTAATCAAATATATGGGTAAAGGAAATAAATGGTGTCGTGCTATTGAAAGAGTAAATACATGTCGGTATTGGTAATGAATAAGTAAATCATTAGTTTTTATTGAGTAGAATCACTGTTTTCAGATAGTAGGGAAAAACAAACATACATTACCAGATCGAGTAAGGTTCCTTGTGGTTATTAGCATTTGTACCCGTCTGACTGCCACAACCCATTGGATACCTTGATAAAGTCTTCTAATGATTCTCAGGGTTAAGGGGGGATAGGACGGTTTTCTGGACCACTTTCTCCCCCATTAGTTTTCAGATGTTAAGCTGTTTGCCCCATTAGTTAGTCGACTTTAAGACCTTTCGCCCCATTTATTCGTCAATATTTAGACCTTTCGTGCTTTTTAGGTGTCGATTGTTTCCCTGGCGAACGATAGTGAGCTTGTATTGTTGGAAGAACCGGCCTTCGGCCGGGAAATTTTTCTACCGAAAAAATTACGAATTAATCTAGAATGGGAATCTAATGGATGTGTTGTTTTTTATAATTTGATGGAGGTCTAAGGAGGAAACTAGAAAAATAATGAATACATGCAAAAATCGCCCAAAAAGCGAACCATCCCCCCTTAAAACATTTGAAGCTGTATCTGTGTTTAGAGTGATGTAGGTTTCTTCTCTCTATCTCTCTCTCTCTCTCTCTCTCTCTCTCTCTCTCTCTCTCTCTCTCTCTCTCTCAAGAACATTTTATACTTAGACACACACTTAAAATAAAATATATATCCATTTGATTAAAGCTATATTATTTTACTAGTGTTCAGGCTTAAACAGTAAACTAATGGGAAATACACAAACACACACATATGGCCGGGCACACTGAATCACTGTGCACAAGTCGTTTGGCTCAGGTAGCGGAGGTTCGAATTCCGCTGCTTGTAGCTGAGGTTTCAGTATACAAATGTCCTGATTGTTGATGTTTGGCGAGTATGTGCAGACCTTTGGGTTCCACTTTCGTTCTCTTCCCACATTCTCCCTCATGTGGAGGTATATAGGCACCTTGTGGCAGCTATAGTCTACCTGTTGACTGCTTAGGATAAGATGAGTTAAGGGATTATGCATATGCAGCTTCATTGGCTGCCGACTCGAAATAAATCGATTAATATAATTATTTACGAAATCCATATTATTATTTTATTGTTTTAAAGGAGTGTTGTCTCTTACCCCGTTTTCATGGTTGCTACCGATAAAGGCAAAAGGAGAGAGAGAGAGAGAGAGAGAGAGAGAGAGAGAGACAGAGAGGGAGAGAGGTGAGAGGAAGGGGAGGAGGTAATTAGAGAAAGATATACTAGTGTGTTTTTTCCTTGGCTTAACGATAATGTTGTTGCTTATCTATCTCTCTCTCTCTCTCTCTCTCTCTCTCTCTCTCTCTCTCTCTCTCTCTCTCTCTCTTTTTAAAATAAATATCAAAGTATCAGATGTATATTATATTTAGATGTTCCATAGTATCCACAAGGGCAATACATAAACAAATTATATACTGTACACTCGACCAAAAAAACAAATCTTTACACTGGTGAGCTGTAAATAATCTAGTGTGAACGGAATGAATCGGGTGAAACATACGTCTGTGAGGTATAATCATAACATTTCGACCCACTTCCAGAATGTTTAGAGCGTTAGTGCAAGATTGTTTTTTGGTCGAGTGTACATAGTTCATCATAAACGTATAGGTTGTGTCTCTATCTTCATTGGTCTACAGTAGATGTGTGTGAATGTTTTTGTTTGTTATTTTTCCTGTTCGGGCTCTGTCTCGAGTCGGCCACCCCCAGCTATGGAGTATGTGCCAGAATATACTGTATATTGTAGATAGGTAGATAGATCTTCATTGATGAGTAGAGAATAGAGTAAAGGAACACAATACAGTATATACTTGAAAACAACCCTGGCCCAGCAATGCTAGGAGATCCGTATTATTGGTACTTTGGTCTGTTGATCTAAAATCGCTAGCCATCTTCAGCAGCCTGGCTCAGCAGACTAAATTGAGCTCAGCACTCGCGATGGTGCAAACAAATCATGGCCGCAAAGAGTCCCTTCTGGATTCAGTTTCCACAGAGGTGTCTTTGGGATGGGACTTGGAACATCTGAGCCTTCTCTCATGATAGCCAACTAACTCTTTTGCTTTAAGGGGGGTCACCGTTTTGTTTTTATCTTTTTCTCCTTTTCTCACTTTCCCTGGCTTGTATCCATTCGGCCCCATTCAGCCAACTGTTTTAAGACGTTTATCCCCATTCAGGTGTCGATATCTTCCTGGCGAGCAATAGCGAGCCAGCATTGCAGGGAAAATCTGGCTTCGTCGGAGACATTTTTCTATCGAAAAATCTACAAATTTAGCTTGCTGTCAAAACAAAAATATATATATACAGGCTCGCTACTGCTCACCAGAAAAATATTAGCACCTGGATGGAGGTAAACGTCTGAAAACAGTAGGCTGAATGGGGCCGAATGGATACAAGCCAAAGAGAGAGGGAGAGAAAGTAAAACAGGCAGGTGACCCCCCTTAGGTCATTATGTTAAATTGTTATTTCATTTCGCTCCCCAACTCTTCAACATTATTTTTCTACTTTCATGTCAGTGTCTGTTTCTCCTGCCCTCTGTCTTTCATGTCAGTGTCTGTTTCTCCTGCCCTCTGTCTTTTCTCTCGTGCCAGTTCCCAAAGGAAATTTTAATTCCTGGAACATTGTTTCTCTTTTTGTCTTGACATTTCATTCCAATTACATTTGTTTTCGAGATTTCCATTTAAGGGCACAAGACACCTTTTTGAGGTCAACAATTCGACCAGCATCAACAATTTGGAAAATAACATCCTAAACTAGCCCCATGAGTTGGCACCACTCCTTAGAAGTTATATTGCTGTGCGGCAATATTTACTATGTTTAAATACCTATGAATAAATACATGAATAAATGTTTTTGCCCTCACCAGAATTCGACCCACGGTCAGTCAGGATGACTTCATGGGAAGTCCATGATGCATTATCTTGATATTTCCCCAGCAGTGAGGTTTTATAACCAGTAAAGACTCCCAATTCAAAGTCCTAACTTGGTGTTAGGCAGACATTCAAAATTTAAAAAAAAAATGCAGGTTACGGGAACACAGAACATGAAAAATACATTGCCGATCTTTAACACACGTTTTCTCGGAATCATATTTATCAAGCATTAAACTGATACATCTCCATTATATTATTAATATAATTGATTGCAAATGATTTCATTTTAAAGGGGACATTTTGAGGATTAATTTGTCCTTCTAAAAGTGTGGTATGTCCAAATGCCTTCTTTTCACAGGTATTTGACTAATGCAACAATGCGAAAAGTAAGAAAAAAGTAAAATATTCATTTGAAATATTATTTTTTATAGTAACAAATATGTATACGATAATTATCTTTTTCATTAACTTTAGTATTAAGTAGCACAATTTGAGGTGTGTCGGTATAATGGTAGACGCAATATTAAGCCTTGAAAATATACAAAATTGAGCGTAAATTACGCAAACAAATATATATATTTTTTGTTTTGCACATATCAATATGAAACTGACTGTGAGAAGTTCCTGTAGTGCTCTGTATAAGCTGTGCAAGTTTCAATAAAATACATTAATATTTACATGTTCTTGACCAAAAAGGTAGCTTTAACCCTTAATATAAATGTAATAGTAATAATTACTTCATGTATTCACGATTCCTGGATCCCTTTTTCGTCTTGGTGGTGTAATGGTTAGTGTTTAAAATATATGGGTGGTAACCCAGATTAATCCCAGTAGGATCACATGCTTTCATTAATTTCATTGGGAGGTGTTTGGTATTGGGAGTTAAATTAATAAATTAGATTATAGTAGCGGCCGATGTTTTTACAAACGCTGGGACATAAGCCCTGCCCCAATAAGCTGGTTTTCTGTTCAGATCCTTGGAACCCATGGAGGGACGTTTTTTGTTCAGGGTTTTACTTTCCTTAGACAGGTTCCGTCCCACTGGGAGGAGAAGATAGAATTAAGATCAGTTATTGTAGGTAGTAATGTGTAAGATAGTAAGCATAAGGGTACCTTAGGAGCAAGCTAGAAATGTGTTTAGTTTATCTGAGGCACGGAGGAAAAAGACAGCAATAGAGGCAAAGTGGCGAAAAAGAAAATCTAGCAATCCATTCACATCCCTTAAAGTTCTCCCTGGAGTATATTTCCCAGGCTAGCTGGTACAGTTGGTCAAAGTTCCAGCTGACCCACCTTCGCTCTGGGGCTCGCAGAATTAGCTGGCAATACTGGTGTAGTGGTGCAGGGATACCACTTGCCATTAATGTGTTACCTGTGTCTGTCCTGTATATTACTGCAAATTAGACTATGTAATGTTCTTAGACTATGTAATGTTCACGTTGTGAAGACTAAATGCTCCTTCATTAAGCAGCCACCAATAAAACAGAAATATGTATTCTTATAAAATCGAGTAAAGTATGTTGTGGCAGCCAGCAGGTTTTATATGCGTTGCCAATCAGTGGATATAATAACTTGAATATTTAAGCAAATATACGAACTTTGGGTGAATGTTCGGGATCATACATAGCGATGTATGCATTTTTATTTGAGATAGGCCTACTTTCCCTTGTTTAGTATATGTAATAACAATGATATAGCCGAAATCAGATATACCAATCCCAATCTTTGTAAGACACATCTCCTTCCTACACCAGTATTGCCAGATCATTCTGCGAGCCCCAGAGCGAGGGTACGTGGGTCAGCTGGAACTTTGACCAACTGTACCTGCGACCTCCTGCCTCCAGTATGCAGCACTTAGTGAATAATTTTAAAGAATTGTAATAAGCTGAGCCTGGAGAAAGATACACATTCTTTAAACCAAGTCAGAGAATCTGATTTTATCAGCGACAATCCATAAACAAAAATATATGTAATATATTCTTAGAAGAAAATAACGAGATCAGTAGACTATAGCAGATGACATAATAGACTGAAAGAACATATCAAATTATAGGAAAACAAGATGAATAATTGATTGATTGATAGAAAACATGGCACCGCAACAAGCTAAAAAAAAACTATACGCAAAAACTAAAAACTTTAAAAATCAGGATGAATACCAAATACCAATGTAAAACAAAAAAGCAATGGAAACGTTAAAAGTGAAAGATGGCAACCTCATTATAAACTAAAAACGCATCATCTCCAGGGGTAGCCTACATACCAGGTTTCCCCCAAGCACAGAGGATACTCCGCTGTCCGGTGTCACAATGGCAACCTCCAACGTAAGTCACCCAAAATGAGACATTCAACCAGCAAATTTCTGACAGTAAGGGGAACCAATCATTACATAATGGCTGTACATCCCCACACATAAGGAACTTGTGTGTGAGCCTGCTATGTCCAATGCGGAGGTGTGGTGGAGTGGTCTTGCCACTGGATTGGTAATCCAATTGACCCGGATTCAAATCCCGATATGTCAATGGGAAGATATTATTGGGATTGAATTTGTGCTGTACCTAGTATCAGTGCATTACCACAAAGCCCACCGAAATGCCAAAAAAATGCCCTCATTGTTTCCTGATTAAATAGCACTGTATGAATATTCCCATATTCAAAATATGCTACAGGGGGACAATGCCTAGTGAGTTCACTGCTCAATAGGTGGCGTTCTGAGAGTGAGGGTCTGAGTCTGAAGGGTGAGACAGTGAAGCACTTGAACGAAGCAACCAGCGTCTTCAGAGATGGAGCTGCTTCGAGCCATGAATGGATGCTTCACATGTCTCACTCCCCAGACTGGAACGAGACCTCACGGGCTTCACCGTGTTGAGCGGTGGATTGTAAAGGCTCTCAGCCTATGCCCGAGAGGGAGTAGTTGGAAAGAAAAAAAAAAACAATCTTCAGCTTACGAGGCAATATACCTTAGAGCAAATTCTTAGCAAGACTAGATGCTGAAGAAACAGTACATATTCATGCAGCAGGCTTTGATTTTTAGAGAATTAATGAATCAAAGGAAACAACAGGCTGGACCTGATGGTGATGGGCTGGTCTATCAGAGTGAGAACTGAGCGATCTCTGCCATACCCATAGCCTACTCTGACTGTTCCTTTTACTTATATATTTTCTAGATCGCAAGTGACGGCGTCTCTTCCGTGGATTGACCTCCCAATCTACCAAGATTGGAAGCCAAAGTGTCACATTTTTCCTTTACCCCTCAACTTTCTCTTCATAATTGCCGAGGGGCACAGGGCCCTGGGTGGGGCTTTGGTTTCCCGGGCGTTTCTGCACCCTCCTCAGCTCCCCGCCATGGAGTGGCTTCGGTCACCCAGGCTTTATTGTGGTCGGCATGGAGGGTTCTGTGGGGGCGCTCGGTTATGGCCTTGGCCTTGCTCGGGGCCTTGGGGCTGTTCGGCCAGGCAGCTTGGGGAACAACAACAACAACAGGCTGGACCAACATACTCGGGATACTTTCTGTAACATTTTCCTTAACATGGATAGATAAGCTATATTGTCCCATATTGTATCTATCTCAAGACTTTGAAGTACCAGCGTGGTCACCACCGCAATTCACACAATTGAGAGAACAGTGCATTCCATACACATGACCTGCAAACCCATAGGACACACAAACTGAAGGGAGGCCCATAGCAAGGCGCCTGCAGGAATGGCCAATATGACTTGCGCGCGGACAGTGAAAGCAAATCTTGGGCATGGAAACTTAGAGTTTAACCCGATACCAATACCATGCAGCTTGAAGATCTCTTGGTACTTCAAGGAGATTTTATGTGATGATTAGCAACTTAATTTGAATAAAATCGCCATTAGTTTTCTTCTTGATCCTCTCAACCTTTATTACATGCTGAGCAGCCAACTATTCAGCAAGTCAAGTCTCCTGATACATCAGTAGTTCATTAGTGTACATAAATCCACACAAATGATTTAAAGTGGCATTTAGAGAACAATGAACAAATTGACCAGAAATTGCAGACAAGGAAATAAGGTTTGTACTTTGGATACTATCAGATACCTCAATCATCAAGCTACCATGAGCCTGGGCAACAACATTAGGGGCTGCACCACTTTGTATGTATGGTAAATATATCCTGCTTTCTGAGGTCTACCTCCATAGGAGCTCGGACAACTATGTATTACACAAAAAGCACAGGTTCATAAGGCTCAATATTATATGCACAGAATATTCGCGACGAGACACCAAAAGGGGGCCTTTGCCTAGCAGTAGCCTGGAATGGTTCCAGTGTCACTACAAGAAATGGGAAAGGGTCAGACGAGGTAGTTCATGGAACGCCAAAGTCGTCAAATATTAAGGGCCGTTCAGTCACCAGAACACGATAATTAATCTTCAGTCCAGCTGTTGTTATACCCACCACAGAGTCACAATTAGGGGAATGTATAACAACTCCAGGGATATAGCCAGAATATACGCCAGGGGTTCCTCCATCCATTGCGTTCAACACCACAGGCAGTCAACTGGCTTGGCGTAAAGGGGCTGGCCCCACAGACTCCCTCCAACAAAACCAAATAATAGCCAGAACAAAACTCGAAAACAAGCCAGGTCACCAACAGGGAAACAGGGCTGAGGAGTATACTGGAAGGCCCCACACTCACCAGTGATGAAGGGGAAGCACTTGATCTGTGAGGTAGGTCGAATTCTAAAGGACCTTTCACACATGCACGACTTTCACTACAAATCGGCCAAACCGGACATTTTTTGTGACTCTTGCTAAAACGTATCTACGTATTCAGTGTTCTGAGGCATTAATACGAATCGCTAAATATAAGCATGAATAGTTAAGATCTTCCTAATCTTCGATTAGGAGTTAAGATGCAGCCGCCATGAGTGCTCTAAAATTTGAGTTTTTGGCCGACGAATCGCTAATATCTGAGACTTATATCAGAGTAACAATGAGTACCACATGCAACCAACAACGAGAAGGTACTGCCATGTTACAAATACCCACAGATGAATGCCTCGATGCCTATGAAAAGGTAGAATATAATAAAATTGTACATAATTATGCAATATACAATAATTTTTATAACACATTATATAAATGTAGATGATAAAGAGATGACCTTGAGGAATATCGGAGTTTATCACATTCCTAAATAATCCTAATGTATCTTAAATTATCATAATAATTACTGTGTATATTTCATATTATTGTATAGTGCATACATATGTAAAATATTAGTATATTATAAACTTGTTTATCATTGAATAGGCATTTCGAGTTCGCGAAAGTTTGGTTGAGATTCGAATTCATTCGAAGTGTATTGTTATTCCTTATATGTTATATATTACTATAATGTGTATGGTCATGACATCCACAGAGTCACTACGAATATCAAGGAGTTGCGAAATGTAGTTACTATTAACCGCGAGATAATGCCGACCGAACTGCGTAGTGCTATTACTCGTTACAAGTAGAGCTGAAGAGAACCTAGATACAACAAGTTGGACAATAGAGAAAGCACGGAGAATAAAGACGAAACAAAAAAGTTATGATTAATGGTTCAAACAATTAAAATGACGAAAAGGTGAAGGAACGGATATTGGAGAGGGTGGAAGAGGGACTGGAGAGAAAGATGATGATGATAATGAAACCGAGAGAAGAAGAACGGTAGAAGAATGAAGATTATATTAACAATGGCAGGGTGATAGTAAATGCATGGCAACAATGGAAGAAAGAGAAACAGTATAATAATGCAGAGTGCTTTAAAAAGGAGAAAGAGCAAAATATAGGAGTGTGGTGTTGATAGAAGATGAACAATAGAAATAATAACCCTGGCTATTACATTAGTTCTGGTCCTATACCTGGCCTTGCTAATCTTACCGTTTTTTTTTTTTTTGTATCTTTCTCTCCTTTTCTCTGTTTCTCTGGCTTGTATGCATTCGGCCCCATTCAGCCAACTGTTTTAAGACGTTTATCCCCATCCAGGTGTCGATTTCTTCCTGGCGAGCGATAGCGAGCCAGCATTGTATGGAGAAATCCGGCTTCGCCGGAGAAATTTGTCTATCGAAAAATGTACAAGTTTAGCTTGCTGTCAGAACACAATATATATATATGCTGGCTCGCTACCGCTCGCCAGGAAAATATTGACACCTGGATGGGGGTAAACGACTTAAAACAGTAGGCTGAATGGTGCTGAATGGATACAAGCCAGGGAAAGAGAGAAAAGGAGAGAAAGATAACAAAAAAACGGGTGACCCCCCTTAATTAAACACACTAGTTTTAAAGGTTACCAACGTAACTCATTGTTCATATTACTAATTACTTACGGGCTCATTAGTATAATAAGAAGATACATATTGAATAGGCTATTTTGATAATTGCACTTTTGGGTCCGTTTGTGTTTTACGATTGGTGTACAGTCGCGTGCACCAAGCATGTTTTAATAAAAAATTGGTATCAGCAATATCTAAGCTTTATTTCTTTATATCGAGTGAAATATATAAACATGTTCCTACACTTACCACCCCTATCCAACATCTGACAGACATTAATACAGCACAGAGCGAGCCAAACGTAATGGCAGCTAGGACATTACTTATTAGCGCGAACATACAGTACAAAAGTGGGAGTGAAAAAGATATATCACATTCACAGAAAGTAAATTTGTTACGCACCTTTTAGAACCTCTATCAAATCATAAATGGACCACCCTGAATGCTGCAGAGCTTAGCTTTAAAGGGGAATAAGGTCAAATGGGTGAATGCTTATTATACATCACGACTGTCCGTTCAGACTCACAACTAGTGCCTTACTTTCACACTTTGAACTTTGCATATCGCTATATTGAAAAGAACTGGTAACTAATCCATTCACTCTAATAAATCCCTTATAACCAATAGTTTTCAGTTTTGATAAGGATTACTTTCTCTTTACATTAAAGTGTCATCATAATTACACCCTGTCTATAATAGATAGGCCAGAAATCCCAACCCCAATCTCTCATAGCGAATTAATTACTCCAATATTTGAGCGGTTTATCTTTGTCATCTAGGGAAAGTCAGCCAAGGAATAGGTGTGTAAATTGATACCCCATTTGCTCTAGCCCCTTTTGAGTTAGAGGCTAGGGGCTACGCATTATGGCTCACCTATAATGCATGGACTATACCTATTTGCAATAAATATAATTCCGAAAATGGCTGGGGAAATATAAAGAATATTTGTTAAGGGGGGTGACCTGCTGTTTTCTCTTTCTTGGTTGTATCCATTCGGCCCACTGTTTTAAGACATTTAATAATGTCCCCATCCAGGTGTTGCTTTTTTCCTGGCGAGCGATAGGGAGCCAGCATTTTATGGAGTAATCCGGCTTCGCCGGAGACATTTTTCTATCGAAAAATGTACAAACTTAGCCAGCTGGCCCAGCTGGCCCTGGGAGACGGTTAATATGAGGGGTGCGCCTGGAAGTATGGTGGGCGGGCTTGTGGCTTTGGCTCCGCTGCATGTCTGTCTGCCGAGATCGGAGCCTCTCCGGGTGGTCGGGCACCGTCGGGGGCCGGGGGAGTGCTGGAGCGACCTTGGTGACCCTGGTCTCTGGGTGTTCCCCTGGGTGACCTAGATGTGTGTGAATTTTGTGTGTTGTTTGTGTGTGTTCATTGTTTTGTCTTGTGGTTTGTGTTTTCCTGTTCTTGCTCTGTCTTGAGTCGGCCACCCCCAAGAAAAAAAAAAAAAAAAAAAGGAAAAGTGGGGATTGGGCCTGATCATATAGATAAATATAGATAGATAGATAGAATTTCGTTGGAGGTGTTTAGTGAAGTTAATACAAATATAAGATATTCATACTTTAAAACAAAAACATAATTGTGCCTGCACTTAGCCGAACACACCATAAACCTCGTAATTGATCTCTGCTGGGTATTACAACATTAAAAGGACTTTTCACACGCACACACGGTACTTAGTATTTTAGTAGGATTAGACACGTATATGCAAATGTGTGTGTATGTGTTTAATAATACTGCTGTTGCTGCCACTACTATTACTCCTGAATAATAATAATAATAAACATAATCAAAATAGACCTTATACTGTAGAGCATAGTTCCTTGTCTGTAGATTAAATCATATTTATGTTGAGTGTCTGTGGATTTGCCAGGACCTATCTCATATTATGGCATTGTTTATTTTTCCTAGTGATTCCTGTGTGATTAACCCTCTACAGGCAGGGGTTTTAGCCCTAAGTGACCATCATTCCCTGCACATATTCATGCATAAACAAGAGCCAGAACGTAATACAATGATATATCCATAAAAGTACAGAGAGATTTCCAATGACACCTGAATCATCTCTGTAAGACGTCTGGTGGTCTTGCAACGATATTGCAAAGATCGGCCAAAGTTGATACAAATCAGTGATTTTTAGCTGTTTTCGCTATATGTAAGTCTGCAATGGTGAGGGAGAACTGTCTCGCACGTCAGCATTCGCTTACCTCACTCCCAGGACACATAATAACCGGATTTAGGTGTCCATCTGGTATCGCAGCAAACAAGTTAATATACGATGAAATGCACGATGGCAATATTTGTATTGTTATGTTATACTCATGTATGTGAGTTACGTGAGATCAAGAAGCCTATGTATCTCTTTCTCGGGAGTTTTTGTCACGCAATCAGCCGTCTAATCGTAATTGGACGCTTGTGGGCAGTGCTAGCCGTTAGGATTAGATTATTTTGACTTGTATATTTATTTCACCAGGGTAGCTTTAGTTTGTTTTGTCTTGATTTTGCATCAATTTTTTTTTGCATAATTGTAACTAGCCTAGTGCTGGGAATACATATTGACTAATTGTACTCCTAGCATCTGACGTGCAGAATCAGTGAGCTCGGCGAGAGCTCCACGGCTGCTCACCACTTCTGACTTAGCTCTGATAGAGTAAACATCTCTTGTTCCTTCCGTACATTATCCTTAGTATCTATTAAATTATTCTCTTTTGAATATTCTCTTTTGGCATATTCATACTTCATAATAGTTACCGAGTGAATCAAGCAATCATGGGATTTCACTAAACATTTTGAGTTGTTGTAGCGAGGGTAGCACAGGGCTTTGTGGAGTTTATATAGCCAAGCCTCACTTGGTTAAGAACCCCAGGGTATTGCCTGAATATCCCGTTGCACTCTTGTACTACAGTATATATGTGTGTACTTCATATGCTTAGCTTTATTCTCTTGTGCTAAACACCGTGGATGGAGACTGGTTTGTGCTAGGGGCGGCTCGTCTGGGTGCCGACGGAGGCTTGGAGTTTTCTTAGTACTTCCCTGTATTTCCATCCTCTCCCTGTTATTTATACCAGCATATAGTATCTTAGGGTTTTATTGGTCTCTGTACATATTGTGTACCAGGTTACGTACTAGGATGTGCGTTACTTATGAATTGCCTTTGTGTAAACCGCTTCTGAGTATCACCCCTGGAGGTTTCCCGTTTCCTGAGCTTGTTTGTATAACACGCTGAGGTCCAATCTGTGACGACAAGAGTGTTCTTAATTTCATTATTTGAGGACAAGTCCAGCTGGCTTTTCCCCTTTGCTGTAGAGTAACGTAATTATTTGTTTATGCTTAGGTTATAATTCAGTGATAGCCTATTAGCCTTTTGATGAACCTGGAACATTTAGACTCATGTTTGGTCAGTTTGAGCAGAAAGCTTTGGACAAGAGCAGTATTTTTATTGTGGCCAATCTGCCGTTTGTAACAACTATTTCACTGTAAAAGCACTACTATTAAGCAAGATAATATAGGCTACATATCATCGTCTCCTCGCGAAAACATTGAACTTAAAGGTGAATTCCGGGGATGAAACCTATTCAAATTACAATGTCCATTGGGATCGGCTTGGTTTTACGTATATGATATTGAAGAACTTTCATCAATGTGTTTTAACAACATAGATATATAGCTTATCTAACTTATTATATGTGGCGCGAACTGGTGTGTTTACCATGACGTCACTATGGTCAATGGCGGGAACTCTCGACATGGGAAAGGGTGAATCTGAGGTCTTTTTAAGAACATAAGAAAATGGGACTCTGCAAAAAGCCGATCGGCCCATACAAGGCAGATCCCTGTCACACCCAACCCCAATTACTAGGCCCAATTATAGGCCCAACTCACTAATACCTTGAGTACTGACCCCACCAAAACGGTCAGAGATTAACACAAGATTACGGGGTCTGCTGAGCGCCGATTTGCCCACACCTGGTTGATCCCCCTCACACCCAACCCATCTCGTCCATATGCCAATCTAATTTTATCTTAAAGCTCCCTATCGTTCTTGATCCCACTATATCACTCGGTAGCCTATTCCACCCATCTACAACTCGGTTACCAAACCAATATTTGCCTATATCTTTTCTGAAACGAAATTTATCTAATTTGAAACCATTTGTTCGAGCTCTTTCGTTATCACTGAGCTTCAGTACATTTTTCATGTCTCCTTTATTTGTCCCACTAACCCACTTGAACACTTGTATCATATCCCCTCTATCTCTGCGTCTTTCTAACGAATGTAAGCCTAATTTTTTCAACCTTTCTTCAAATGGTAGATTTCTAATATTTTGCATATTGTTTGTCATTCTTCGCTGTACTCTCTCCAACGAATCTATGTCCATTCTGTAATAAGGACACCAAAATTGGACAGCATAATCCATATGAGGTCTCAGTAATGACAAGTAAAGTTTCAAGATAACATCGGCAGTTCTGTTACTCACACTCCTTGAGATGAACCCTGGAATCCTGTTTGCCTTGTTACGTACGCTTATACACTGTTTTCTAGGTTTCAAATCGTTGCTAACAAACACACCCAAATCTTTCTCGCAGTCTGAGTTTTCTAATTCAGCATTAGCTAGTTTATATTTTGCATTAGTATTCGTCTTCCCTATAATACCTTGCATTTGTCAATGTTAAAATTCATCTGCCATTTTACTGACCATTCGTGTAAGGTATCTAGATCCCTTTGGAGGCACTTTATGTCGCTATCTGAATCTATTGGTCTCCCTATTTTGGTATCGTCTGCGAATTTACTTATCCTACTAGTTATACCTAAATCAAGGTCATTTATGTATATAATAAATAACAGAGGACCCAATACAGATCCCTGGGAGACACCACTCTTGACTGATCCCCATTCTGACTTAGTACCATTTATTCTGACTCTCTGCTTCCTACCAATTAGCCATGACCTAATCCATCCCAACAACGCCCCACCTATTCCATGCGCCTCAACTGTTCTCATCAATCTCTCATGAGGGACTCTGTCGAAAGCTTTACTGAAATCTAAATATATTATATCATATAACTTGTCATTATTTACTGCTTCATACACCTCTGAGAAAAAACTAAGCAAATTTGTAAGGCAAGAACGTCCCTGAGTGAATCCATGCTGAGAAGAATTTATTAAATTAAATGTTTCTAAGTGGTTTCTAATTTTACTAGCAATAATTGACTCTAGTAGCTTTCCTATGATTGATGTGAGACTAATGGGACGGTAATTGGATGCTATTGATATATCACCTTTTTTGAAGATCGGAACTACATTTGCAATCTTCCAAGCTTCTGGAACTAAACCGGTTTCTAATGACTTGTTAAATAGAAATGTTAATGGGTAACTTAACTCATCTCTGCATTATTTTAATACTCTAGCATATACCTCATCCGGACCAGGCGATTTCTGAGGTTTTAGTCTGTCAATTTCCTTAAGCACATCATTTCTACTTATAGTAACCACACTTAAGCTAATTTCTATACTATCGCTATATACCTTACGGACTTCTGGAAACTGTGCCAAATTTTCATTTGTGAAAACGGAAAGAAATTGATTATTTTATGTACTGCACATTTCTAAATCATTTTCTGTAATTTCTCCTATCGAAGTTTTAAGTGGACCAATTACATCTCTAACCTTGGATTTATATAGTTGGTAAAAAGCTTTAGGATTATTTTTTGAGTCATTTGCAACCTTGATTTCATAATTTCTGTTCTCTTTCCTAATATCCTTCTTGACCTGTCTTGATAAATTGTGATAGTAAGCAAGTAGGTGAATTTCGCCTTTCTTAATTTTTCTATATATTCCTATTTTTTTTCCGAGAAGGTCTAATAGTCTATTATTTATCCATTTGGGTTGGTTCTGTGCTGATCTAAATTTTCTTTTGGAGATATATTTATTTTGCGCATTGAATACTGACTTGATAAAACTATCGTATGTATCTAACAAATTTGATGTCTCTTCCTGACTTAAGCTAGGGGTAAGGCATAAGGGGTATGGGATACACGCACTTGGACACCTGGATAGACTTAATTTTTTGACCATAGGGTCCGTTAATAGGGCTCTTCTTAACCCACCATAATTGGCTTTTCTAAAGTCGGGTATTAATGTCGTATTCTCTCTGGGATTACCTCTCCATTGTACATTAAAATACACAGAATTGTGATCACTATTTCCTAGGTGGTCCCCGATTTCTACATTATTTATCATATGTTCATTGTTACTGAAAACTAAATCGAGAATATTATTACCTCTAGTCGGCGTATCTATGAATTGAAATAAAAAACTATCTTGTACTACCTCAATAAACTCCTTTGAGTCAGAGTCGCCTATTTGATGCTGCCAATCTATATTCGAAAAATTAAAATCCCCCATAATGCACACATTGCTAAACCTTGATGCTATTTTAATTTCCTCCCATAAAGATGTTCCGTCATTTCTACTCATATTTGGCGGTCTATACATAACTCCAATAACTATGGTCTCACTACCTTCGTTAACCTCTACCCAAACACTTTCATTATCATTATTTAGTCTAATACCTGCTTTAATACAGCTTTTTAATGTACTCTTGACAAATACTGCTATACCACCTCCCCTCCTACTTGTTCGGTCATATTTAAACAAACTATATCCAGGTATATCAAATTCTGCTAAAAAATGCCTGGTTTCTGTATTAATCCATGTTTCAGTTAGTGCTATTATGTTTATATTTGATTTGCTCACAAGTGCTCTAAGTTCATTCATTTTGTTACACAAACTCCTACAATTTGCATAATATACCCTCAACCTATTACTTTTATTTGCAACTAATTTTCTATTGTTTTTAACTAGTTTATTATTACCTGTTGAACTACTAGACCTAGACGGAAAATCTACTCTATCAGAATTTTCGTCATTACAAACAATTACATGTGGCTGGGATTCTATTTTACTTACACACCTATGGTTTATTAACAAAACCCCGCAACAATCTTGTCGAGTGAGCTGGCCAAGGTCGAAACTCCTAGTCGAGAGAGATGTACTCCATCCTGGGCATACATTTCATCCTTACCATAAAAGAGGGACCAGTTATCCAGGAATGGAATAGTATTTGCCTTGCAATACTTCTCCAGCCGGCTATTTACACCAATAGCCCTGGAGGACCATACCTTCCTTACCCCTCTTCTTGGCAGGATACTGTTTACCACAGGAACTCCACCCTTTTCCTTGATCCTCTCCAACATTTCCTGATACTTGGAGAGCAACTCCTCAGTCCTGCATCTCCATATATCGTTGCTCCCTGCATTGAGGAAGATGATGGGGTCCTCCCCACTCACTTCCAGGACAGCATCTATCTTCTCAGCCACCCTCCCGACTCCGGCACCAGGCACGCAGACAACTTTACCAACCTGAGTGTTTGTTGCCCTGCCAAGGTATCTAACCAATGAATCACCGACAATGAAAACAGACTTAGCTTTTTCATGCGAGAAACTTTTATAAATTGTATGCATATGTACAGCTCAACATTTGGCTTCACCACTGTCTGGTTAAGTGACCGCGATATATAAATTGAACAGAAAACAATACTATCATTAATAAGTAGGCTTTAGAAGCGACCTCCCTCGACTCTGGATAAAACACTCGAAAATACTGCTTGTAGCCTATGTTTTTTGTTGGTAAGATGGGATAATTTCTTGATGAGCACCACATCTTCAGGACGTTGTTCGATATTTTGCAGAGTTTTAGTAATGAATTGAAAGGTATTAATTACGAAAAACAGACCTGACAGTCCAGGACTCTGTGTGTTGTTTACAAACTGCCTCTCCACATTCTTTCGCTCATCTTCCGATCAGCTGAACTCGTCCAGCTTATTGCCGAGAATGCCAACGTCGTTATATATTAGTATTTTTGTCTAGAGTTTAATGGAATGATATCGATATTGCCCATATACATATTACAGTATATTAATGCCAAGTTATGACCCTGCATTAATCTTTGTTTGTTCGTTCATTCCTGTAGTTCATCTTTAATATTATGTTTATGGTAAATTGTATGGTATATTATGGTATATGGTATATAGTATTGTTATGGTGAGTATCCTAGGTTCGGGTCCTTGGAGTGCCACATGTAGGCTATATGTTGATTTCATTAACTCGGGAACTGCGGGAAGACTCTTAAGAGTTCCCCCGGCGGACTGCGGAAAGACTCTTGAGTCAGGGAAAAAAAAATCAATTTTAAACACAGATTTTTTTTTTTTTTTTTTTTTTGCCCCTGGGCCATGCCAAATATCACTCCTCCACCTCCCCTCCTTCAGTTATCACCTATTTTCCCTGTTATTCCCTTTTCCTCTGGTCTATTTACGTGCTAACATTAGCGAGTTGGTAGCAGGACGTTGTCATAACTGTTTGCAAGAGAGAGAGAGAGAGTATCGATCGACAGTCTCTCTCCAGAGGTGGTGGGCTGGGAGGTTGCCTCAGCCATACATTGTGTAACTCCCGGCCTGTATCGCCGATTTTGACCATCCAAACGCTGTTTCCACTTGTTTTATTGTTGTAACAGGTTAATACCTTTATAATCAACCTATAATAGGTGCATATGGATAAGTATTAATGCTATTTATGGTAAAATAAATATTTTAGTGATGGGAACAGCTCAAATACGTCAGCACAGGAGTGTGTGCACTTCAGAGGTTAATTAAGTTTAGAAGTGAAGTTGGTTGCTGAAGAAAACAAATATATAATATACGTACAGAAACCAAATAAGATAATTACTAGCACATGTAGCAACCAAACAACTTTAATAATACAAAAGGTACTATAACGAGTCTTGGAAGCGATGTCGGAATACATATTCATCATCTATTTGTTGTCTGCATGCCAGTCAGACTAGTATTAATTCGGATCAACATTTTCATGATTTAGTAGGTAAAACTTTGCATACAGTTATTAAGGGGGCTCACCTGCTTTTTTTGCTCTCCTTTTCAGTCTCTTTCTTTGGCTTGTATCCGCTCGGCCCCATTCAGCCTGCTGCTTTAAGAAATGTATCCCCATCCAGGTGTCGATTTCTTCCTGGCGAGCCAGCATTGTATGGAGAAATCCGGTTTCGCCGGAGACAAGTTTCTATCGAAAAATGCAGAAATTTAGCCTGTCATAACCATTTAAAATAATATGCTGGCTCGCTACCGCTCGCCAGGAAAAAACGGACACCTGGATGGAAATAAACGTCTTAAAACAGTAGGTCTGAATGAGACAAATGAATACAACCCAGAGAGAGAGAGAGAGAGAGTACACACGAGGTGGGTCCCCTTAAAATTATAGATGACACCGTGGTAAGAGAAATACGATATGGAAATGTGTATATATTATGATTGCGTTTCACAGCATCTTCATATACAGGTTGGTGAGCTTTGTTTAGTGAATGCTCATAAGCATTATACAGACACTTTTCCAGGATTAGCGTGGCTAAAAACAAAAATGCCCATGTCTTCAAACTTATCCAGAAAACAGAGCAGTGACCAACAAGTGTACGGTTGGGGAAAATTACCCTGGTACAATTATCGTGGACGGATTGCTGTCCCTGACCACCATATAGAGTAATGTATTATGTTTATGAAAAGTATTGGTCTCACACACAGCTAATAATTATAACGTACTTCATAGTTTCACGTTCACACTATTATTATGCAAGAAGAAAAATAATAGATCATCAAACACTGTTCATATATAGCGTAGTTGCTAAGATATGAACAATTTTGTGAACGGTTGATAACATTTAATTTTCTCTCAGGCATATTATATAAATCCTGTATATTGAAAGTGCGATTATGAACTTACACTTACGTGAGAGTATTGTATAAAGTGGGTAAACACATTCATTCTCACTAATAATATGCATGTACAGCTTGCCGCACATATTCCATTCCTCAACCACCGAGCAAAATTGTGACTTGGCATCCCAACCCCCCTCCCTCACTCCACCTCATACCAACAGTGGAAGGGAGGGAAAAATGACAGGGTGGAAGGTAGGAGGTGGGGTGAGGGAAGGGGGTTGGGTAGGTAGGTGCAGCGCTGCCAAATAACGACCCCAGAGTAACAGAATATGTGTGGCAAACTGTAAGTCTGTAACCACAGTATTATTATGTGTATATGGTTAGATTCTACCCGCACTCCACAAACTGAATACAGACAAATACGTACGTGTGTGTGTGTGTGTGTGAAATTGCAGGCATGTATGTGTATGAATGTTCATTAATGTGTGTTAGCAAGTGATATGATTATATTATGTATTGATATATATAATAGTCACTATCAGAGAAGCACTAAAGTGTGTAAAAAAACAGGGGCATTTGAAGAGTTAATCTCTCAAATGGCTCAGTCAATGTAGTAACATTTGTTAATAAGCCATTTGTATATACATTACAAAAAAATCTACATTATTCTATACTATAATCTGTCTGAGGTTCATAACTTGTCAACTGTACAGTCGGCCTAATAAGTGATGGCTCGGCACCAATTATGTTTTGATCAATAATTGGTATCAGCAATATTACACATTATTTCTTCTTTTTGAGTGAGATATACAAACATGTTCCTACACTTACCCAGCCTATTCAACATCTGGCAGACATTACTACAGCACAGAGCGAGCCAAATGTAAGGACAGCTGAGACATGACTTATTAGCGAGACTGTACAAGGTTCATTATTCCCCAACTGTACACACTTTATCGACCACTAATGCCCCTTTCCCACTAGTGAGACAAGTCACGATTTTCGTCGCCGACACCAATAAATTGGCACATTCGTGACATGTCTCAACACCTCTCATGAACAATCGTTTGACTCTCAAGGCCTCGCAAGGGCCTTTGCAAATGTTCGCACAGTTCAAAATTTTGGACGAGGACTCACGAGGATTGGTTACCCTCGCAAGCATCGTCGAGCATCGCCGATGGGATCTGCGAGGGTATCTGCGACATCGGCGAGACATCGCGGAGGGTTTCGCAGAAAAAAAACTTTGCAACGCTGCATGGATGCTCACCGATGCTCTGCTCGCCGATGCTCTCAGATGTTCCGAGAACATCGACGATGCCAAAGAGCACCTTCGGCGAGGTGGGAGAGAAAGAAAAAAAAAACGAGGAGGGAGAGAAAGAGAAAACAGCGAGGTGGGCTCAATGTTTACGTTACGGCTTAGCCTAATTGAGCCCACCTCGCTGTTTTCTCTTTCTCTCCCTCCTTGTTTTTTGTTTTCTTTCTGTCCCTCTCTCTTTGCCTATAATCCGTTCGGCCCCGTTCAGCCTACTGTTTTAAGACGTTTACCCCCATCCAGGTTTCAATATTTTCCTGGTGAGCGGTAGCAGCCAACATATATATATTTTTTTTTTTGGGTCGTTTTTCTGGTCCCCTTTCTTCCTCATGGTTAACTCCATTAGTATTCATATTTGGGGGATGGTGGGGGAAAGGTAGAAGGGTAATTGACTCGTGTTACAAATATGAAGCCGATTGGTGAGGTAGTTTCGCCACCACGGATTTTCCTTGTTTTCCTTTTCTTCGTACGGATACGCTGGAAGTGGGTGGTGGGAGGGAGGTGGGGGTGTGGTGGGGGGACGACAGAAGGGTAGGGGACTTGTCACACAAATATGGAACTGATTGGTTCAGTCGTTTCGCCGCCACATATTTACCTTTTTTTTTCTTTGTGAGGCGACCGATAGTCAGCGAGTGGGTGGGGGGAGGGGGTTGTGTTGGTGGTGGCAAGAAGCCAGAAGGGTAAGGTACAGTCTACGACAGAACTTGCTGTCATGGCCTGAGGCAATGTGTTAGTTCACTTATCTTTTAATAGATGGCCCTTTAATCGCTTCTAATAAAAGGGGGCGGGGTTAGTATAGAGGTTGGAAGGAGGAGGAGTCAAACGTGTGTGTGTGTGTGTGTTCTAGAACAGCACTCAGAATAACTTTATTTTAACATAACACACAGGCTATATTATTAGACTAGCCCATGCCGGATCACAAATAAGTAACACACATCAGGTGTTGCGTTATTTATGGAATTTAATATACAGACAATCAAGTTTCTATCCTTCGAACTTCCCATTCCCCCCTCCTCCCCTTCTCTCTGCTGCCTTCCCCTATCTCATCCCTTCTCTCTTTTTCTCTCCCCCTTCTCTCTCCTAACCGAATATATAATTTTCCTCATCGTCGTGTTCAAAGCTGTCCATAAAAAATCTTTGGTGTTTTAATAATACTGTTCTTTTTACCTCTACTGATTCTCAATTATTAACTCGTATTCTATTCTTTACCTTATACAATGTGTTATAGAAAATAAATATATACAGTATGCTCCGTTGCAAAACACCAAAGTTGCCAACCTTGGTGTCCGTTTAAACAATCGTATAAATATATAAGTAATTGAAACGGGATGTTACAATCCACGCATCAAGACAAGTTGGATCACATTGTAATCTAGCTTTGACCAAATTATAACCAAATATATATATCATAAAGACAAGATAATATCGGCCCAGTTAGAGAAAACACTTTAGATGAGCCGAAACGTGTTTTTTTTTGTAATAAAAACAAATTTTCATATTAGAGTAAATGTTGTTTTCTTCCATACCACTATTCACAGCACTGTGGTTGACCAATTCATAATCTACCTTAACATGTTGTTGTTGTTGTTGTTCCCCAAGCTGCCTGGCCGAACAGCCCCAAGGCCCCGTTGAAGGCCAAGGCCATAACCGAGCGCCCCCACAGAACCCTCCCTGCCGACCACAATAAAGCCTGGGTGACCGAAGCCACTCCGTGGCTGGGAGCTAAGGAGGGTGCGGAAACGCCCGGGAAACCAAAGACCCACCCTGTGCCCCTCAGCAATTATGAAGAGAAAGTTGAGGGGCAAAGGAAAAATGTGATGCTTTGGCTTCCAATCTTGGTAGATTGGGAGGTCAATCCACGGAAGAGGCGCCGTCACTTGAGATCTAGAAAATATATAAGTAAAAGGAACAGTCAGAGTAAGCTATGGGTATGTCAGAGATCGCTCAGTTCTCACTCTGATAGACCAGCCCATCACCACATGACTAGAATCCAATCCTCTCAGCATCAGCTAGGAAAGGCCCTAGAAAGCCGCCTTTGGCGGGGGGGATAGCTCCCCTATTTCAACCCCTTTCGGGGTTGGGCACCCGCCTACCTTAACATGTCATATTACATATTACCTTAACATGTAATATGACACGCAATGATTATTGCATTATACTTTTCTCAGTGGATTCTTAATTACTAGCTTTATTACTGTGGCTTCCCATTATCAGTAAACAGTTCGGCGTTACCCATTGTAATGATTTACTATAAAGTAAGTCATCAAATTGAAAAATTTGCAAGCAATCTTGTTATGTTGTTTTAAAGTTGATATACTGTAAATTGTTTAGGCTTTTATATTTTTACTTCGTATTGTTTAAATTATCGTCCAAACATAATTAAAAGTATACGATCGCTCTGTGTATGTTACCTTGAATTTAATTTAATATGTATTATTTCACCATAATTATGTTACAGTGAACATTGGAAACACATACACATTATATAATACATATAAAGGGATCTTAAATGTAAACATTTACAATTATATATATTTATGAAATCAATATGATCTCCACCCACAAGCTGCATCAACTACTTCCTGTATTCTCGTTGGAGTTGATTTAAACATTTTCCAACTTATATTAGGGCGGCGACGGATCCCCCCCCCCCCCCCCTGCCCCCCGATCACACTCCTCCCGCCCTTTCCAATCCTAACCTGAACCACATTCCACTCCATGACATGATGGCCCACAAATTCTCTATTGGGTTCATGTCACACACCCTTGTGGACCAGCTAAACCCCGGATGGGGTCAGGTCAGGTGAAGGTATTGAAGGATAAGCCTTCACAACGGCACCTCGTAGCTACTTTCTACTTTTCCTATTTTCTGAAGAGTGTAGAGAGGGGAGAAGGAGTGTTGGAGAGAGACGAAGTTATTATAGTGGCTTTGTTATGTGTGTTATTAGTGTGTATACGTCGTAAGGCTCAGGATGGCCATGACACGCACTGAAGACAGCAGCATCTCCTCAATAATGCTAATACCTTTTCTAGTTTACGTGGACCAGTGTGTGTGTGTGTGTGTGTGTGTGTGTGTGTGTGTGTGTGTGTGCGTTTTATGTTATCATGTGTGAGTGATTTGTGCTCAATACGTTGTATGTGATCATGTGTGTGATGTGCGTTTTATGTTATTGGGTGTGAGTGTGTGTGTGTCTGTTTTGTAACCTGTGTTAGTGTTGGTGTGGGTGAGTTGGTGCTTGAATGTGATGGACAGAGGAGAGAGGTTGAAGCGCCGTCTCCTCAAACATTACAAATTGTGGAGGTCACAAGTATATGTATTATCCAACTTATTCCTTAAGCCAACACAAATAACGTAAATCCTAAGTGTTATTGTTACACTTAATATATATATAAACAAATATAGACGTGTTCTTCGGGAATCGTAGCTTAATTAGGAATAGGATATCTAGCGAGGCAGCGAGTTACAGGTGTTGTTCGCTGCCTCGCTAGTTATCCTATTCCTAATCAATATATATGTGTTACTTTTGTCATCCCTAACATTTATTATTTATTTCATAAGTCGTAGGCGTGTGCATAAACCTTTAACCGTCTTGGTGGTGTAATGGTTAAGGTGTCTAAAAATCTGTGTGTGATAACCCAGGTTCGAATCCCGGTGGATCACATACATGCTTTCATTAATTTCATTGGAGGCGTTTGGTGGTGTGGTGAAATTAATACAAAATAGATTATGTATATGTAAATTCAAAACAATCGCATAGTATTAGTCTGCGTATTTTAGAAGGTATCTTTTATGTCCTTGAGAGAGAGAGAGAGAGAGAGAGAGAATGAGAGAGAGAGAGAGAGAGAGAGAAAGAGAGGTGGGAGGGAGGGAGGGGAGAGGAAGCGGGTGAAGAAGGAGAGTTGGGGTGAAAGGGAGAGGGGGAGGAGGGGGGAATGGAAAGTGCGAAGGATAGAAACTTGATTGTCTGTGTATTAAATTCCATAAATAACGCAACGCCTAATGTGTGTTACTTATTTGTGATCCAGCATGGGCTAATTTTATAATATAGCCTGTGTGTTATGTTAAAATAAACTTATTCTGCATGCCGTTCTCGAACACACACACACACACACACGTTTGACTCCTCCTCCTTCGAACCTCTATATTAACCCGGCCCGTTTTATTAGAAGCGATTAAAGTGCCATCTATTAAAAGGTGAGTGAACTAACACATTGCCTAAGGCCAAGACAGCAGTTCTGTCGTAGACTGTACATGTGGTAGAAATATGAAAGTCATAGGTGCAGTCGTTTCGCTGCTACGATTTTTTTTCGGCGGGTCCGTATATATACGGACCTGGCACTGGGCGTGAGAAGACCCTAGTCCGTATATATATATATATATATGGACCTGGCACTCTGGGGGTTTTAAGACGTTTATCCCCATCCAGGTTTCAATACACCGAACCATCATGGTTCGCTTGAATCGCCGAATACGTCGCAGAACATACGGCGAGTTTTCTTTCATCCTCGCATGATTTCGCAAGATATTTTTGAAAATGTGACATGCCTCGCAGAGGTCATCGGCGAAACATCGCTCACTTCGCCGATAACGTCGCAGAAGGTCGGCGATTGCATCGGCGACATCTTCGCTGAGTATAATTTGTCATCTGTTTGTAACGGTCAAAATCGTGACCGTCGCACGTATTCTTGCGAATTTGACAAAACTAAGTCATCGGCGACGAAAATCGTGACTTGTCTCACCAGTGGGAAAGGGGCATAACTGTGACCCCGGGAGTGCTGTACAAAAGACGAACCACTCAACAGTCACTCTCAAAAGTCCTGTCCTACCTACAGTATATCACTTCAATTATTATTCTCAATTATTATGGAAATAAGAAGGTTACTAGAACACAAATAATTCCTTTGTCCTCAGGTTTTCTTTTCAGTTTCGTTGTAAAGTAATCGTTTTCATGTTAAGGAAGGAATATGAAATTGAGGACACAATCCAGAAAGTGCCTGTACACACTTAAGGGACCTCTTAGTGTACTATAATGACGGCTGTAATTAGTGCTCCACTCCGGCCCAGTGAAGTTTTAGGATACAGAGGCGACAAGTTTTCACCTTGGAATAGTGTGGAAAACGAGATCCTGGAGAACTTAACCAGTAAACCATTTAAGGATTGGTGTGATGAAATTATCTTGCTACTGAGACAGCGATCTTAAACTCCAAAGTTCAAATCCCGATGTGTCAATGGGAAGACACTATTTGGATGGAATGTGTCCTATACATTATCACAAAGCCCACTGACTTGCCATAAAAAAAACACTCCGGCTGTTCCCAATTCATTGTATGATTATTTACATAATCATAACGTGTTACGGGGACAGTACCTAGTAAGTCAAAGCTCAATAGGTAACATGAGAGTATCCTCCATGCCAAATTTCATAATAATGTTTCAAAAGCTGTCGTATGATATCGACTTTATTCTATTCCCTACACCCCGACCCTCTCACGCTCTCGTTTACCTTGCCTTAATTGGCCACTCTCACCTCGGCCACTAATTTGACGACATTTGCTCTGGGCGTTCAGGGATAATCAAGCCTTGAAAAGTTCTAACTCGTCAACTTTTACATCAAACTACATTCGGTAATTTGACAACGTTGGGGTGGCTGACCACTTTACACACCTACTGGGCCTCTATTTGCCTTGGAATTATATTGCCGAGCACATAGTCTGTGGCAAGACGAAAAATAAATGTTACTCTGCAGATCAGGACTATGCAAGTCAGGCTGTGTAATTGGCTATGGCAAGACAAAATACAATTGTTACTATACAGGTCAGGCGTGTCATTGGCTGGGACAAGATGAAATATAAATGTTATTATGCAGACCAGACTGTATCATTGGCTGTGCTAAGACGAAATACAAATGTTACTATGCAAGACAGGCTGTGTTACTGTGAGAGAAGTCAGCTGAACTTTAATTAATCAAAGCTACTATTTGAAGCAGTAGATAAATACAGTATACAATTATTGATACATCCGTGAGATAGTTTATATATGGAGTTACTGGGTGCTGTATTACCCAGTGGACAGCGTTTATTTGATCTATAGAACATTGTTTAATATGTTAGCCAGAACACAGCAAAATATGGCATACTTGTATTGAAGGCATGCCTTGCCTATAAGACATCCGTCCTTATAAACATCGTCTACAGTTACCCAGAATACAATTGTAAATACATCTCCGTCTGGTAATTGTTCAATTCTAGTTGATTCCTTTATCCCCCAAGTTATCAATCATACAGATCACCGTTGCGTATATATATATATATATATATATATATATATATATATATTATATATACAGTATACCTAGATGTGTGTGAATTTGTATTTTATTTTTGTGTGTTCATTGTTTTCTGTGTCCCTATTCTTGCTCTTCTGGGACGCCCCCCCCCCCCCCAAAGTGGGGATTGGGCCTGAGTAAATAGATAGATTGATAGATATAGTGAAAGTGTAAGATATTCATGTTGGTGAGAGTACTAATTTTGTGAATTGGATACAGACAGAACCTGCAGTTCATGGAATTCTCATCAGGGAAGATTGCGGTGTGCCATACAGAGAGATGGAGAAACTGAGTCTGGTTAATGTGGTTACACTCAGAACTAATTAACTCGATCTGACTGACGTGGGTCATTAAACATGGCCTGATTAACGTACGGCAACGGATCATCTATCTGTCTATTTACAGTATTGACAGACTCAATGAATCTCCAGGGGTGGGCAGAAAGGAATCCCCTGCATATTTTGAAGCAATTCGTTCGATGTTCTAACTTGTTATTATGAGAGTTGCCCAGTAGCCTATTGTTGTGTGTAGCCTACTGTTGAGGTGCATGTGACGTGATATCGTACTGTTGGAATAACTTTCGATGAACACGTAGTCCATAACTAGTGTGAACAGCTTATATTACATAAACATGTGCACAAAGGAGTACAATGGAAATCAAGCAACAACAGATCTAGTGACCCCTCTAGGCTGCTTGTCCTCCAAAACACAGAGGATCAAGTGTCCAAACAGTGGTTTAGAGTGGATAAGGGAAAATTGGAAAGGGAACTACTGCCCTGGAACTAATTCCGTGGCAGGATTAGAAGTTAGTTGGGGACAGGTGGGTTAGTAACATAACACAGTTATAAGTGATCTTTCGTATATCTGGGAAAAGGAGAGTAACGTCTTGGTAATATATATGCGCAATAATCCTTGCTGAATCTGAGGGAGGAATATAATAAAGTTATTCATTTACAAACGCAGTCAGTCGCGGGTTTGATGCAAGATATTTGTCTAGGCGAAGTTTAAAAGAATTAACGGTGCTGCAGTCTATAACGTCTCGGGGAAGCCCATTCCACAAGTAGACAACTCGATTGAAGAAGAAATTCTTAGATTGGTGAGAGTTAAAAGATTTACCAATAATTTTGCAACCGTTTCCCCGAGTGTAATTAGATTGGTCGACAGTGAAGTACTATACTACAGTTCATATTGTCGATGCCTTTGATGATTTTGAACACTAGAATTAAGTCGCCTCTTGATCTGCGTTGGGTTAAAGGAAATAGATTTAATTCTCTAAGACGCTCCTCGTGTGGTTTGTTCTTTAGGCTAGGTATCATTTTGGTAACTCTACGTTGAACTCGTTCTAGCTTTTCTATATCTTTTTGGTAATAAGGGCACCAGGATTGAACGCAGTATTCCAGAAGAGGGCGGACTAAGGAATTGTAAAGAGTTAGGATAACTTCTTTGGATTTATGCTCAAATGACCTGCCTATAAAGCCAATTATTTGGTTGCCTTCATAACAACTTCTGAACATTGTTGACTCAGTTTTAGGTTAAAGATATTGTTACTCCTAGATCGGTTTCTCTTAAGCTGAGTGCCATTTATATAATAGTTTGCTTTCTCATTGTCTTGTACCTGTGAAGCGGCTCTGTCGCACCTCTAATGTTAGCCACTGCAGCAAGAATTCCATACCCTCTGACCAATAAACCTTTTTCACTTCAATTGGGTTAGTATAATATTAACTGTATGTTAATGTAGCATAGGAACAGAACATATGTACAGGTACAGTTGGTGTACTTAATAGAACACTGAGTGGAAATATACAAGACTGGAAAACTAAACCCACATACTGAAAATGCTTGGTTTTTGTAGAAGCACGGCAGGTTAGGCTCATCTAGAGCCCTCTTCGTTTACGTTTACGTTTACGTTGAGGGACCCGCAGAGGGCCGCTCTCGGGCGGCATGATATGCAGGGGTTGTGCTTTTAGGACTAATGGTTGGGGAAAAGATCAGGATTAGGGATGTAATGATTGGTTATCCTAGTTCTAAATGAATCAAGGGTGGGGCTATTAACTACAAGAGATGTGAGGCGATTCCACTCTTGGATGCTGCGGGGAAAAAATTATTGTCTAAATATGTCCGTGCTTGCCTGATACGTGTGGTATTTTAGGTTGTGGCTGCGTCTCGTACATCGTATACTTATAGGGTGTAAATATATATCTTTGTCTATGTCTACTAATTTGTTAGTGATTTTATATAACATCTGTTGTCTGTGCATTTGTCTTCTTGTTGCAAGTGGGTAGAGTTTAATGTCTAGTTTGAGCAAAGTGACAGATGTAGTGTGTCTGTAATCACGTCTGATCCATCTTGCAGCTTTGTTTTGTATGGCCCCTAGTTTATTTATATTGTTGTGTGGGGGTGGATCCCAGACGGTGTCGCAGTATTCTAAGTGTGGCCGAACAAATGTTTTAAATGCTAGAATTTTAATGTGAGCATTGCACTTGGCGAGATTCCTGCGCAGGAAGCCCAGGGCCTTATTAGTCTGCTCTGACGCTGCTGACGTGAGTGGTCCACCTCATGTCCGCATAGATGTGGACCCCCAAATATTTGTGGGAGGGAACAGTATCCAGAAAAGTGCTATAGAGTTTGTAGGAGAATGGGATGATTTTGTTTGAACGGGTGAAACGGATATGGTGACATTTGTCTGGTCTAAATGTCATCTGCCACTTGGCTTTCCACTCTTCAAGCGCAGTTAAGTCGTCCTGTAGTCGAAGGCAATCGTCCCTATTAGTAATTGGTATATAAACTAAGCTATCATCTGTGAAAAGTCTAGTAGTAGAAGTAAGCGATAGTGGGAGGTCATTTATGTATGAAAGGACAAGTAGGGGACCCAGGACAGTGCCTTGTGGATCCCCAGAAGTTACAGACACAGTGGAAGAATGAGAACCCCCGAGAACAACGCGTTGATCCCGATTGGTCAAGAAAGTCTTAATCCAGTGAAGAAGTGGTCCTCGGATGCCATAGTAATCTAACTTAGCTAACAGTCTTTGGTGAGGGACTTTGTCGAAGGCTTTGGCAAAGTCTAGTACTATGGCGTCTACTTGTCGAATTTTGGGATCGTTAAGGGTTTGGGAAATGTCATGTGTGGTCACAAGTAGTTGTGTCTCACACGACCGTTTGGGCCGGAAGCCGTGCTGTGCGTCAGTCAGTATATTTTGCCTGTCTAGATGGTCCATTAAATGTCGGTGGATAATATGTTCTAAAATTTTGCAAGGAACTGAGGTAATCGAAACAGGTCTATAGTTAACAGGGAGGGTTCTGTCTCCGGATTTGAAAATAGGAGTCACGTTTGCCAATAGCCAGTCATGGGGAAGTTCTCCGGTGTCAATGTTCTGTGAGAATATAACCTGCAGGATAGGGGCAAGAATGGCAGCATTCGCCTTGAGTATCCTGCAGGGTATATTGCCTGGTCCAGTCGCTTTGTTAATGTCTACCTCAGATAGAAGTTTCTTGATTCCACGGGTATGTATAGTCAGTGGAAGCATAGGTGGGTGTGGTGATGGTGATAGTTCTGGCAAGTCTGCTTGTTCTTGTGTAAAAACTGACTGGAAATGCAAATTAAGTGCATGTGCTTTGTCCTGTGGAAGTGTGACCAGAGAATCGTTATGTAATAGTGTTGTTATACCAGTTGAGTCTTGTTTGCGCGCTTTGAAGAAGCTGTAGAATTGTTTGTGGCTTTGCATGTTGTTTGTGAGGAAAGTGGTTGTGTAGTTAGTTTCTGCTTGTTTGATTTCTTTTTGTAATGTTTTTTGTGTGTTATTATAATGATCCCAGTGTGCTGTATCATTGTAACGTTTAGCTGTCTTGTATGCTTTTATCTTGTTTATATGTAGTTTTTGTAACTGTCTATTGAACCATGGTGGTGACTGGTTCTGTTTAACGGTTTTCTTGGGAATATGCTTGTCCATTGTGTCATGTATGAAGTCGCGAAGTCTGGTCCAATTTAGCTGAACAGAATTGGCCATTGGGTCGTTGTCGAGGAATGTGTCTCTAAAGTCAGCTAAGTCTACCGAGATGGCTCCCATGTCAGCTCTGTTGTATTGGTAGATTTTTCCTGGGTAATTGTTTCTGGATGTTTGGTTTTATGTTTGAGTCTACAAGTATCATGTTGTGGTCACTAAGCCCTGGTTAAACCTGTGTTCGTGTAATAAAAGAGGTGTTGTTCGTAAGGAACAAGTCTAATATGTTGGATGTGACCCCGAGTCTTATGTTAGAGTTGTTTCTAGCTACGCTAATTTGTTTACGTGTTGCTTTGAGTACTGTTTGTGAGAGTGAATGGGTTTTGATTATGTCAATGAATTTTTTGTGTAATGATCTGTCAGTCTGTGGTAGTATTAGGTCGCCTTCATGGTCACCATTCTCCATTGTCACATAAGCTGTTCAGTTAATGTCCGGTAAGTTGAAGTCTCCAGCCAGCCATATGTTTTTGGAGGGATCAATTTTAGATAAAGATTCTTCAAGGGACTGCAGGTAATCTACGTTACTGTTAGGGGGCCGGTAAAATGATCCTATATAAAGTGTCCTGCAGCCCTGTATCTGTGTTTTAATCCATAAAATGTCTGCGTCCGCGCTAAGTTCGGTGGCTGGTGTTACGACTAGTCCCAGCTTCGTCGCTATCATGACCCCACCGTGGTCTCCGTTCTGTCTGTCTTTTCTATGTAAAGTCATGGTATAGGGACTGTCCGTCGGGAAGACTTCACTGTCTGAAATGTCAGGGTTGAGCCAAGTCTCTTTCCCTATAACGATGTCAGGGTCATAAGTCTCAAGGGTGTGGTGAAAAGCAGCTCTTTTGTTGATAATGCTGCGGAAGTTGATAATGAGGGTTCTGAGGGTGGAAGTCTCTCTGTTAGGGGAGTTTTCGGAGGTGGTTGTGGTAGAGGGGGAGCTAAGGGTAATTAAGGAGTTGAGTGGTGCTATGGGGGTTATAGATAAATGGGGCTTGAAGGTAGAATGATTAGGTGTGGAATGGTAGGGTTGTTGATGCGTCGGGGAGGTTAAGTCATGCTGTCTGTTATGTGTAGGGAGGAATAGTCAAGTTCTCGCCTAAGTCTAGGGTTGGTGTTAGCTACGGGTGAGATTGGGTGGTATATTGTTGGTCGCGGAGGGGAAGGTGTAAATTCAGAAAAGGAAAATCTATTTGAAGTGGGTATTGGATTAAATGAGAAGGAGGAAGCATAATTCGGGACTCCACAATCCCAGCAGATCCATGATAGACTTTGGTCAACCAACCTTTCGAACGCCGCCGTGAAGCCCCCGACACAGCTGATATGATACCAGCCCTGGTAACGGAAGCCTCACAGCAGCAGTCGCATTGGATGCCGTTGCCCCCACTGTACCGCCCGCGACAAATTTGGCATGGGAACTTGAGGGCACGTGGGCTGGGGTTGACCAAAGCCCCAGTGTCACCACACACAAGAAGTAGCAGCATCAGGCCTCGAAAATTCAGCTTGGTATTAAATTTAGTCCTGGCTGGCTCAAGGCTACTCAAAAAGTGTGTGTATGTGTTTCTGTACATGAAGGTGTCATGCAATTGTGATTGTGATATTTGTATGTGTTCGCAGCCATGGTATTCAATGTAGTTTGTGTTGCAGTGTAGGAAAATATTGTAGAATATGTATAGGATTGTAGATAATAGTGTAAATGTTGTTTTGTGAGTGTAAGGGTACATTGTTTTAGTCACAGACATAGTAGAACAATCATATATACCCCTGCAATATTATAAATTGTCCAACTACTGGATGAAGTCTAAAACACTATATTAAAAGAAGCAACTATGTAGGAGTACACAGACAAAAGGCTATTATTTTTTTTATTTTTTTTTTTGAGACAATGAACGGAGGAAGGAAAAACACAGATAAAATAAAAAGGTCCATGTGCCTAAAGGCATCCTCCATTCATAAAATGTTTGTAACAACTGGATTTAAACATTTGTAGATTGTAAGTTTGTGGAAAGCAATTCGAGGGAAGTGAATTCCAAAGTGTAGTAGCTCTGGGGATAAATGAATTCTGATAAGCAGAAGTTCTGCATTGTGGAGGAGAAAGTGTAAATTCATGGGCGCTCTCAGCTACCCTAGTTCTACGGGGAAAGATGTGGAGAGGCGGCACAATTGAAGCAAGTTCCTCGGAACAATTGCTGTGAAAATATCTGTAGAATAATGCAAGGGATGCAACGTTTCTTCGTATGGATAATGTAGGAAGGTCCTGTGTGATTGCAGGGTTATTGATTAATCTAATAGCTTTATTTTGAATTTTGTCCAACTGCCTCAATGCAACCACTCCACTTCCACCCCACAGAGGTGAACAGTAATCCATCTGAGAACGCACATGACTTTTATATATCACGGCCAACTGCTCGTCAGTGAAGAATTCTCGAACTCTGTACAGGAGTCCCAGTTTTTTAGAGGCATTCTTAGCAATGCTTCTAACATAATGTGTCCAGCTCAAGTTAGTAGTTAATGTTACACCGAGAATGTCAATACTAGGGGAAGTGGGAATATTTACATCATTAACAAATATATGGGAGTCAGTGAGATTCTGTCGGTTAGAAAATTGAATGTACTTGGTTTTCTGTGCATTAAAGGAAACTAGATTCTTTTGTCCCCATCCATTAATTCTAGAAAGGTCCTGGTTCAGAGAAATTGCAGTGTTTATTTTTGAATTTATAAGATCGGGTTGGGTGACAGAATTGGTAAATGTGAAGGAACTGTGGAGTGTTGAGTCATCTGCGTAGGAATGTATTGGATTATGAGTGGTAGATATGAGATCATTGATATGAATGAGGAACAGAATTGGGGCCAAAACTGATCCCTGGGGAACACCAGCATTTATTGAGTGAAATTGAGAATAAAGGCCATCTACCATTACACATATTTTTCTGTTATGAAGATAAGAAGAAATTAGTGGAACTAATGATGCAAGGCCGTAGTGTGACATCTTCGACAATAAGGATTGATGCCAGACTCTATCAAATGCCTTTGATATATCCAGTGCTATTGTATGTGTTTCACCATGTTGGTCTGTAGCTTGGTTGATTTGATGCGTAAGAAGGCAAAGAATGTCTGCAGTTGATCGACATCGTCTAAAACCATATTGCCTATCACTGATTAATTTATTATTCTCAAGATGCTTAATTATGTGATTATTTAATATAATTTCAAAGACTTTACCAAGAGTGGAAGTTATAGCTATTGGTCTGTAGTTTGATGGATCTGAAGAGGCACCTTTTTTAGGAACTGGATGGATGTTTGCTTCTTTCCAGGGTACTGGGAAGCATGAGGTATGAGTACACAGACGGGAAAATTTTGCCAATACAGGAGCGAGCACCAAGGAGCAATTCTTAAGTACTATTGGAGGAATTTCATCTGGACCAGGAGCCTTATCTACCGAGAGATTCTGCAAAATAGTTTTGACATGTCTGGTGTGGATCTTAAGTGAGGGAATTTCAGGCGAATTAAAATTAAGTACAGGGACATCTTGATTTATTTCATCTAAGGTTGAGTTGGTGGAGAAAATATCCGCAAGAAGGTTAGCTTTACCTCGTGGGTCACTTACAAGATTGCCAGTCGGAGATTTTAATGGTGGAATGGATGAAGCAGTAGTGAAGTTGGATTTAAATGAGTTAAGAGTAGAACAAAATATTTTGTTATCATTTGGATTATTTAGAAGTTTATTTGCCTGCTTGTGGAGAAAGTTTGATTTAGTTAGGTTTAATACAGTTTTGGCATGATTTCTGATGTTTCTAAAGTAATTAAAGGCTTCATGTGTTTTTGATCTTGTGTATGCATTGTAGGCTATTGCTTTTTGTTCAGTTACTCTAGCACAATTATGGTCAAACCATTTAGGTGAATTAGATATTTTACTGTACTTTTGATGAGGAATAAAAGTTTCCATTCCAATTTTTACAAAATCTTGTATGTGGCTCAAGGTGGAGTGTGCATCATTAGAAAAGAAAGAGGTCCAGGGAATATCAATAAAGAAACCTTGAAGACCCTCCCAGTCTGCCCTATCGTAATACCATTTAGTCACCAAAACAGGTTCAGAGTGGGAAGGTGTGGTAGGTGATAGACAGGTGGCCTGTATCAGACAGTGATCAGAAGATCCAAGCGGGGACCTCACTGTAACATCATAATTTTCTGAATTGGTTGTTAAAAATAAGTCCAGTAGGTGGGAATTATGATTAGGATTATCTGGTACACGGGTGGGTTGGTTGACTAGTTGAGTGAGATTAAATGAGTCTGCAAATAGCTCACATTCAAGACCAGCATCAGTCCTGGCTGAATAAGTGAGCCATTCAACATTATGGACATTAAAATCACCCAACACAGTGATTTCAGAAGAAGCATTTAACTTGAGGACACTGAGTTGTGAGGACAGATAATCAAAAAGACTTTGCTCTGGAGGAGTATTTGGGGAACGGTAGATGCAACATATGTATTTAAATTTACCAGCAGAAATTAATTTGTATATAGAATAATCAAAATAGGGACAATTGAAACTAGTAACCTCCTCCAGGGCAATTTCAGATTTTGCGAAGCAACATACACCTCCTTTAGGTCTGAAATTTTAGAGCAGTTGATAACCTGGAAAATTAAATCTAGACGTGTCAGATGTGGATGTTACTTGAGTCTCTGTCAAAAAAGGAGAGTAGGGGATTCTGCTTGAAGAAATTGGTGTACAGAATTGATGTTAGAGTGAAGTCCCCTTATATTGCTAAAGAAAAAGCTGCACCGACGAGCAGCTTTGGGACGTTGCAATGCTCTTGACACAGTCGCATGATGACGACCGGGAGGGCCCTGTGTCAATGACCCAACCCTGCCGGGGTTGGATATCCGAGGGACCACCAGGTTTGCTCTTAACAATTGTACTGCCATGTTTATTGGGTAAGGTGTATGGTGTTACATGTATGATATGTAGTGGGAAGAGTAGTGTTTTATGGATAGAGGATAGCAATGTAGGGCAAGTCGTGAAGTTGGATGTGTATGTTATATAAAGAGGGTTTTCCTGATACCCCTGATGTGTGAGGCAGAAAGATATGTATCCAGCTACCAAGGCCTGGGAGAGAAAATGGAATTCAGGCTATTCCCTGAGTCTCCCGAAACCTTGGCGGTAGTACTTCCCTGGGCGGGGCTGCCTACCCCTACTACCTATTAATTATAACTTTAAAACAAAATCGAGCCTTGGCGGTCTACCCCACCAAAACAAACACGACCAGCTGCTCAGCTAGTGGGGAAACAAGCCTAGAACATATATATTTACATTAAAGTCTAAAAATATTCTAAAAAGTAGTTAAACAAAGAATAATAATACTCTGTTTGACATGAATGAGGTGCTGAAACGAAGAGGAGAAGGAAGGTGGTTAAGGAGGAGGTAGGGTGGAGCATGGGTGGACATGTCCGTCCTCTATGAAAGCACAACACATACTTGAAAAGAGCTCTAGATTAGTGGAAAATGTCGCAAACGTAATATATAATGTACTTTCGAAATATGTGTTTAGTTTTCCTAGTAAAACATTACCAACGATACATTCAAGAAAATGTGCATTACTAAAGACATTTTATATTAAGGAAAATAAAGGATCAAGCCCTAATGATTCCAGCAATATATACAATTCGTCTATAGGCCTATTCATTTTCTTAATGGGGTGTCCTGGTTGGAAATAAACCTGGTGGTACACTCACGAGTCGTAGTAATCAAGGAGGCTGGCACGTGTATAATAGGAGAGCCCACTTAACGTTATAATTCTGCTCCGATCGCGACGGTGTCGCCTATAGTGGCCAATAGGTGATAACACCATCAAACCCCCTTGATACTGTGATAACTCTCGACTTTCCTTAATAAATACACTATTGTATGGGTAATAGCTTATTAGTATCAACTCTTATATACTTCCAGATTACGACTATAAGAAATATATTTATTATTTTCCAAATAAATGTTAATTGTTAGCTAATCAAAAACTGTACTTCCATTGATTTGTCTTGCAATATTAATATTAGTAACCATATCTGAATTAAATTGTTTTGATACAAATTTGATAGCTCAAACAATTATTTTATTGACATTGCTTGATAGCTTGTAATAATATTTGTGATAAATAACATTACTTTTAAAGTGCGTGGTTAGATGGCTGGTAGGCTACTCTTCAACATTAGCATTATTTAATGTTGAGTTAAATTAGATTGTTATTAAAGTACAATACTTCGATTATAATTTTGTATGCAGAATTAGCCTATGTGCCAAACACATCTTAACCCTTAAAGAGCGGCGCTCGACTTAAGTCGTGCACCAATTTGCAGCAAGTTAGGAGCATTATTAAGGCTTTTAAAGGGTTAAAATCGAATGCAAATGGCCGGGAGCGCAGCAGGCCACACGTCCGACACCCAGGGCTTACCGCCACCCACTGACTCACGCTCCCTGTGTTCTCGAGAGGCCGGCAGTGTAGCCAGTAGTGAGCATAGCTGGGAAAAATATACCGCTATACGCTAAACTCCCATGTTGGTGGCACCACTGCATGAGAACCACGAGTGCTACGTAGCTCGTTCTGGTCTCATTTTGAAGCTTTTAGCCCCTAGTTTTTTGCTGAATACATTATTTTATTTTCATGCAGATACTTGATTGATCATTCAGGAGGGCCTGAATATGCCCAAAATAGCCCAAAACACCCTGCTAGACAAGGGTTAAGGGAGCCAATATCGCTTTTTTTCTCTTTCTCTCCCTCGCTCTTTGGCTTGTATCCATTCGGCCCCATTCAGCCTACTGTTTTAAGACGTTTACCCTCATCCAGGTGTCTCCGGCAAAGCCGGGTTTCTCCATACAATACTGGCTCGCTATCGCTCGCCAGGAAGTTATCAACACCTGGATGGGGATAAACATCTTAAAATAGTTGGCTGAATGGGGCCGAATGGATACAAGCCAGGGAAAGAGAGAAAAGGAGGGAAAGAAAAGAAAAACGGCGACCCCCTTTAATGCAACAGCTAGGCCTACTATACAAATGCAACCATTTATGATACAAGTTTTCACTTTTGACATTTAACAATGGATTAAGTTATTTAGGAATCAAATGGTATTTGAGGGAATCCTGGAAGCATTCCATAGTCTATGGTTGGAATGACTTATATGGCTGATATGAACTATATATTAGGCCTATGTAGTTAAACTGTACAGTCATGCATATAGTTATCTCTGCGTGACTAGAACACTATATAAACTTCCTAACTCCAGTCGAATTATGAACCCATAAATTAATGTTTGAACCTTGACAATCCTATGCCTACAAACAAGTGGGAACTACAGGTATAGCCTACTAACCCCAAACATAGACAATTTACTCTTGCAAGCTTCAAAACCTCCTAAAGCGACTACGAATTTATCAGAAATCATGCTCATGATATTCCAATATAAATTCCCTCCTAATCCTTGCTTTGCTATGTGTTATAGCCTAGTCATTCACTATTCTATTATCAGTGCTGTTTTGCCCAAACCTTGACATACTTTCAAATCCATTTAGTACATCGAATGGAGACCATGAAACTGAAGTATCCTATGTGAACAAGAATAACATGTGACGTGCTCCACGCTTTAAATATTGTTGTATTTCTACTATATTTGTTGATCAGGGTGAATGGTTATACATTTGTATGGGTTAAACTAATATGACGATAGGCAGAATCTGTTTTTTTTTTTTTTTTCCCCTACTGTTTGTAAGCTTGTAAGTGTTGATGTTTATCCATCTCTCCGGCTTTTTTGTTTTGAATTTAAATATTTGACGTAAGAGATTTCATACTCTATAACAATTAAACGTGTATTATGCTCTATATCATATTACTATATTATATATGTGAGCCTTCCATTCGATGGCCATTCGCATTGTCCCATCAAAAAGGTGGCTCAATGTTTGCATAATAATATTATATAATTATAATTAATTAAATTTTAACCCAAGGTATCAGGGATCAGGAGGCGGAACCCATACATCCCACATTCTAACAGTTGATCGGTACACGTAGTAATACACTCTATACTCCCCCAAGTAGCATGGATCAGACAGAGAGACCTACACATCCTAACAGTGGGTCGGTACACGTAGTAATACAATCTATACTCCCCAAGGTATCAGGGATCAGACAGACGGACCTACACATCCTAACAGTGGGTCGGTACACGTAGCAATACACTCTATACTCCCCCAGGTATCATGGATCAGACAGAGAGACCTACACATCCTAACAGTGGGTCGGTACACATAGTAATATACTCTATACTCCCCCAGGTATCATGGATCAGACAGAGATACCTACACATCCTAAAAGTGGGTCGGTACACGTAGCAATACACTCTATACTCCCCCAGGTATCATGGATCAGACAGAGGGACCCACACATCCTAACAGTGGGTCGGTACACGTAGCAATACACTCTATACTCCCCCAGGTATCATGGATCAGAGAGAGGGACCTACACATCTTAACAGTGGGTCGGTACACGTAGTAATACACTCTATACTCCCCCAGGTATCATGGATCAGACAGAGAGACCTACACATCCTAACAGTGGGTCGGTACACGTAGCAATACACTCTATACTCCCCCAGGTATCATGGATCAGACAGAGATACCTACACATCCTAACATTGGGTCGGTACACGTAGTAATACACTCTATACTCCCCCAGGTATCATGGATCAGACAGAGGGACCTACACATCCTAACAGTGGGTCGGTACACGTAGTAATACACTCAATACTCTCCCAGGTATCAGGGATCAGACAGAGAGATCTACACATCCTAACAGTGGGTCGGTACACATAGCAATACACTCTATACTCCCCCAGGTATCATGCATCAGATAGAGAGACCTACACATCCTAACAGTGGGTCGGTACACGTAGTAATACACTCTATACTCCCCCAGGTATCATGGATCAGACAGAGAGACCTACACATCCTAACAGTGGGTCGGTACACGTAGTAATACACTCTATACTCCCCCAAGTATCATGGATCAGACAGAGAGACCTACACATCCTAACAGTGGGTCGGTACACGTCGTAATACACTCTATACTCCTCCAGGTATCATGGATCAGACAGGGGGACCTACACATCCTAACAGTGGGTCGGTACACGTAGTAATACACTCTATACTCCCCCAGGTATCATGGATCAGACAGAGAGACCTACACATCCAAACAGTGGGTCGGTACACGTAGTGTAATGAATGGGGACAAAGTAAATCTAGTTTCCTTTAATGCACAGAAAACCAAGTACATTCAATTTTCTAACCGACAGAATCTCACTGACTCCCATATATTTTTTAATGATGTAAATATTCCCACTTCCCCTAGTATTGAAATTCTCGGTGTAACATTAACTACTAACTTGAGCTGGACACATTATGTTAGAAACATTGCTAAGAATGCCTCTAAAAAACTGGGACTCCTGTACAGAGTTCGAGAATTCTTCACTGATGAGCAGTTGGCCGTAATATATAAAAGTCATGTGCACTCTCAGATGGATTACTGTTCACCTCTGTGGAGTGGAAGTGGAGTGGTTGCATTGAGGCAGTTGGACAAAATTCAAAATAAAGCTATTAGATTAATCAAGAACCCTGCAATCACACAGGACCTTCCTACATTATCCATATGAAGAAACGTTGCATCCCTTGCATTATTCTACAGATATTTTCACAGCAATTGTTCCGAGGAACTTGCTTCAATTGTGCCGCCTCTCCACATCTTTCCCCGTAGAACTAGGCCAGCTGAGAGCGCCCATGATTTTACACTTTCTCCTCCACAATGCAGAACTTCTGCTTATCAAAATTAATTTATCCCTAGAACTACTACTCTTGGAATTAACTTCCTAGTAATACACTCTATACTCCCCCAGGTATCATGGATCAGACAGAGGTACCTACACATCCTAACAGTGGGTCGGTACACGTAGTAATACACTCTATACTCCCCTATGTATCATGGACCAGAGAGAGATACCTACACATCCTAACAGTGGGTCGGTACACGTAGTAATACACTCTATACTCCCCCAGGTATCATGGATCAGACAGAGGTACCTACACATCCTAACAGTGGGTCGGTACACGTAGTAATACACTCTATACTCCCCAAGGTATCATGGATCAGACAGAGAGACCTACACATCCTAACAGTGGATCGGTACACGTAGTAATACACTCTATGCTCCCCCAGGTATCAGGGATCAGACAGAGAGACCTACACATCCTAACAGTGGGTCGGCACACGTAGCAATACACTCTATACTCCCCCAGGTATCATGGATCAGACAGAGAGACCTACACATCCTAATAGTGGGTCGGTACACGTAGTAATACACTCTATACTCCCCCAGGTATCATGGATCTGACAGAGAGACCTACACATCCTAACAGTGGGTCGGTACACGTAGTAATACACTCTATACTCCCCAAGGTATCATGGATCAGACAGAGAGACCTACACATCCAAACAGTGGGTCGGTACACGTAGTAATACACTCTATACTCCCCCAGTATCATGGATCAGACAGAGAGACCTACACATCCAAACAGGGGGTCGGTACACGTAGTGTAATGAATGGGGACAAAACAAATCTAGTTTCCTTTAATGCACAGAAAACCAAGTACATTCAATTTTCTAACCGACAGAATCTGACTGACTCCCATATATTTTTTAATTATGTAAATATTCCCACTTCCCCTAGTATTGAAATTCTCGGTGTAACATTAACTACTAACTTGAGCTGGACACATTATGTTAGAAACATTGCTAAGAATGCCTCTAAAAAACTGGGACTCCGGGTACAGAGTTCGAGAATTCTTCACTGACGAGCAGTTGGCCGTAATATATAAAAGTCATGTGCACTCCCAGATGGATTACTGTTCACCTCTGTGGAGTGGAAGTGGAGTGGTTGCATTGAGGCAGTTGGACAAAATTCAAAATAAAGCTATTAGATTAATCAATAACCCTGTAATCACACAGGACCTTCCTACATTATCCATACGAAGAAACGTTGCATCCCGTGCATTATTCTACAGATATTTTCACAGCAATTGTTCCGAGGAACTTGCTTCAATTGTGCCGCCTCTCCACATCGTTCCCCGTAGAACTAGGGCAGCTGAGAACGCCCATGAATTTACACTTTCTCCTCCACAATGCAGAACTTCTGCTTATCAAAATTAATTTATCCCTAGAACTACTACTCTTTGGAATTCACTTCCCTCGAGTTGCTTTCCACAAATTTACATTCTACAAAAGTTTAAATCCAGTTGTTACAAACATTTTATGAATGGACGATGCCTTTAGGCACATGGACCTTTTTGTTTTATCTGTGTTTTTCCTTCCTCCGTTCATTGTCTCTTTAAAAAAAAAAAGTAATACACTCTATACTCCCCAAGGTATCATGGATCAGCCAGAGATACCTACACATCCTAACAGTGGGTCGGTACACGTAGTAATACACTCTATACTCCCCAAGGTATCATGGATCAGACAGAGAGACCTACACATCCTAACAGTGGGTCGGTACACGTAGTAATACACTCTATACTCCCCCAGGTATCATGGATCAGACAGAGGGACCTACACATCCTAACAGTGGGTCGGTACACGTAGTAATACACTCTATACTCTCCCAGGTATCATGGATCAGACAGAGATACCTACACATCCTAACAGTGTGTCGGTACACATAGTAATATATTCTATACTCCCCCAGGTATCATGGATCAGACAGAGGGACCTACACATCCTAACAGTGGGTCGGTACACGTAGTAATATACTCTATACTCCCCCAGGTGTCATGGATCAGACTGAGATACCTACACATCCTATCAGTGGGTCGGTACACGTAGTAATACACTCTATACTCCCCCAGGTATCATGGATCAGACAGAGAGTCCTACACATCCTAACAGTGGGTCGGTACACGTAGTGATACACTGTATACTCCCCAAGGTATCAGGGATCAGACAGAGGGACCTACATGTCCTAACAGTGGGTCGGTACACGTAGTAATACACTCTATACTCCCCCAGGTATCATGGATCAGACAGAGATACCTACACATCCTAACAGTGGGTCGGTACACGTAGTAATACACTCTATACTCCCCAAGGTATCATGGATCAGACAGAGAGACCTACACATCCTAACAGTGGGTCGGCACACGGTACACGTAGTAATACACTCTATACTCCCCCAGGTATCAGGGATCAGACAGAGGGACCTATACATCCTAACTGTGGGTCGGTACACGTAGTAATACACTCTATACTCCCCCAGGTATCATGGATCAAACAGAGATACCTACACATCCTAACAGTGGGTTGGTACACGTAGTAATACACTCTATACTACCCCAGGTATCATGGATCAGACAGAGGGACCTACACATCCTAACAGTGGGTCGGTACACGTAGTAATACACTCTATACTCTCCCAGGTATCATGGATCAGACAGAGGGACCTACACATCCTAACAGTGGGTCGGTACACGTAGTAATACACTCTATACTCCCCCAGGTATCATGGATCAGACAGAGGGACCTACACATCCTAACAGTGGGTAGGTACACGTAGTAATACACTCTATACTCCCCCAGGTATCATGGATCAGACAGAGGAACCTACACATCCTAACAGTGGGTCGGTACACGTAGTAATACACTCTATACTCCCCCAGGTATCATGGATCAGACAGAGGGACCTAAACATCCTAACAGTGGGTCGGTACATGTAGTAATACACTCTATACTCCCCCAGGTATCATGGATCAGACAGAGGGACCTACACATCCTAACAGTGGGTCGGTACACCTACACGACCGACCAAAGGTTCGAGGTCATCCACTCCCCAGACTCTCAGGACTGGATACTCAAGATCAGTTATGCGCAGGTTCGAGACTCGGGAATTTATGAATGCCAAGTCTCCACCAAGCCAATTCATTCATATCAAGTCTACCTCAACGTCATTGGTGAGTAGCTGTTCCATTTTATGTATTTATCGTTAATGAATCAGTCACTATGACATACTGTACACACATGAGTCACTATAAACGCACATGCATCTGAATATGTATCCAAGCGAGAAACTATAGCGTAATGAATTATTCAAAATGCAAGACTGTTATTATACCCTATTCACTTAAAACCAGACATCTGACAATAAATAATGGATAGTCATGATTGACTGACACAACCAAAGTGAAGCTGAATTTCGGATGTGGAAAGGCAGGAGTAATATTGGTTAGGGAGCATGATTGTCCACTAAATGAAACAGCAAGACTATGTCGAAGTATAGGGAAGTATTTAGACACTGTTTGTGTTTGTTTGGGGGTTAGATTGATTATTATCGTAATACTAGACGGTAATACATTACCTTATGTTGTTGTTGTTCCCCAAGCTGCCTGGCCGAACAGCCCCAAGGCCCCGAGCAAGGCCAAGGCCAAAACTGAGCGCCGCCACAGAATCCTCCCTGCCGACCACAATAAAGCCTGGGTGACCGAAGCCACTCCATGGCGGGGATCTGAGGAGGGTGCGGAAACGCCCGGGAAACCAAAGCCCCACTGTGCCCCTCAGCAATTATGAAGAGAAAGTTGAGGGGCAAAGGAAAAATGTGATGCTTTGGCTTCCAATCTTAGTAGATTGGGAGACATTACCTTATGTAATAGTAGGTGACAGTACCCAATAGATCCTCAACGTAAGTTTACGTTCCGTGGTTCGACTCATGACCTCATTGCCTGTATTTCCGGACCAAAGCTGAGCTATACAACATTGGCTGAAATATGTAACCAGGCATGAGTTAAAAGATTGATATAATTCCTATAAATACTGACAAAAGGTGCAGTAAATGAAGAGCTTGATAGAACATAATTGATCAAGGAAGAGTTTATGAAAGTAAACACTTAAGGATGCGTGAAGGAGACATACTGTATATGACATTATAGGAATGCCAAACATATTCTACTTAACCCGTAAGATAAATAAGAAATAATAGTACCTGATAGTTCAAACCATTTCACACGATAATGGTAGGAGGGAGTCGATTCTGAAATTGGACACCAAAGGTAAAGGAAAGCAATCGCAGATGGACTTTTTCGCTTATGTGACGAATTTTAATAATGCCGAAGTAAGAATGAATCCAATAAGTGTTAGATAAAACAATAGTACAGTATTGTTTTCCCATTTTACGGTAGATTTCCACGTCTCAATCTTGTTTACTCGGCTTTTACGACGATTTTTAAGCGAAATATGTTGGTAATTATGAAAACATGGTATTTATATGATATAGAGACAGCAGTTTCATATTTTCCATTTAAATATCGACACATCAGTTGCCAAGGGATTCAATTTACCGTTAGCTGAACAAAAATAATTATAAACAAAATACAATCCCTTATACTGCAATCATGGGCAGGAAAGTATATTCGTGTTTGTAGGCTATCTACAGAGCACATGGGGAATTACTGAGCGGAAGCCAAACAGTAACAGTGAATAAATAATATGATCCTATTTAATGATAGCTAGTCGGTTCACCCCATCGACCTGTTGTTCGGTCCAGCTCTCCCTATAATCGATGATACAGTAGGTGGGTAAGTTAGCAGACGTAGTTAGGAAAGTTGGTGGTTGATACTAAAATGGTAGATAAACAACCAATATTATTATACACACATAGCTATCTTGTTTGTTACGATACAACTGTTGCGACTCCTGTTCATATTTAGGTTGGTAAAAAAATGAACTGGTGTTAAAGCCAGCTCTGCAATAGCAATGATAATCAGTGGACACCTAGGTCCGGATGAACAAAAGCTGTCATAAATTTACCTTTGTTTTATGTGCATGAAGGAGACTAAAGGCAAAGCTGCCTGTGCCAGGTGTTCTCGTAGCTGTACCATTAGTGTGCAATAACATCTTCACTTTGGATATCAACACAAAAGATTGGAATATATCAGGATCCCAACAGTTAGGCTGGTTGGGAGGTACGGTTTAGTTCCTTAGCAGTTACTTTGACAGTGACAATATCTTCAAGTATACAACCGTAAGTTGGATCAATAGGAAAGGAACCGGTTATAATAGCTGATTTCCAAACGAGTAGATAATTCAGTCACGTAAAACAATTATATATACTGCATGATTATATATATATATATATATATATATATATATATATATATATATATATATGCGGTATAACATACGTAGAAAACAGTTGAACGATGCCTGATGGATAACATAGTTTGCAGGGCAAGGCACTTGATACATCAAACTGGAAAGGCTACTTTTTACCAATACATGTATTTTTTCATTGAGCATAATAGTGCATTCAACAAAGGACAACCTTAACTACAATACACACTACGAACCAAGACTCTGACTGATGCAGAAAGTACTTATTGAGTATTGGGGATATCCAATGTTAGTCTTTTATCTATCGATAGCTGCAAGGATATCTACCAAACATGTCGGTGGGTTTATATTGATTACTGAAACTACATTCAGCACGAACTGAATCCCAACGAGTTCAGACCCAGACGTACCGGGAATTAACCGAGTGAATCGTATCAGCACTCAGTCAAACACAACTTAAAGTTGTGTTTTTGTGTGTACTGTATAGACCGGTATATATATATATATATATATATATATATATATATATATATATACTGTATATACAGTATATGGAAAGCACCAGACTAGTGAGAGTGTGAAGCTTATCACTAATCAATGGTCGTAAATTGAGACCTAAACTATTCTAAGGCGGTGTGTGAAAATTAGCAGCTGTCGCAGGTGTTAGTGAGTGGCAGCGAGTTAATTTATAAGCCTGTTTACGCCATCAGTTTTCCATTTATCACTATCAAGAGTCGAGTATGTCGTGGGTAATAATCGGCGACCTTGTACCTGGGTATGTAAACCGATCGAATTATTGGCTGGCCAAATATACCTCATGCGTTACGTAAAATAAGTTATCGTTCTAAAGTAGGTAATCCAGACTCTTATAGATCCTGTTCGCCCTAAGTCATGTATCGTATGCTGAATGCATATTTTTTAGACTGGTACAGAGACACATAATACTATATTGTCACTAGATGCCGGCCATTCATTACTGAGGGTCTTGAAGTTTCATATTGGCTAGCTTTGCGCAGTATCGTAACCAATGAAGTTCAATTTCCGAGCGACGTATCTGCTACTGCTAAAGGCTGCCTCTAAACAAGTTTAAAGTTTTAATTTAATCTTTGCCTGGTACTCGCGACACCTCGGTTGGGTTACCTTCTTAAGAAGTTAACCAAGTCGTATCCCACCTGCTCGTGGTGGCCTCGCACACACCCAGTTTATATATATATATATATATATATATATATATATATATATATATATATATATACTGTACAGTATGTATGTATTTTTTATTTTTATTTTTCATGTAGGGTGATACAAACGGGGGCGGCGCTACCTGGGTGTATCCCAGGTAGTAGTTTCTTTTTACTGAAATGTTGGGTTTTGCATATATTTAATTTTACATACACATAAACAATGGTGGACCAAGGGAAACGGAGGCAGAGTTTATTAGGAGACGAAGAGGATTATGAATTTGAAGGACTTCTAGCAGAAGTTAAGGAAGTGGAGAATCAATTGACAGAGACAAATGAAGGGTATTAAGATGGAAGGGAGTTCTGGAGAACTGGAGTAGATAAATAGGTACGAGCGTGGAGTCACTGACAGAGGTATGTGGAACCAGTTCAGTAGCAGCTGCAGATAGGCCAGTAAATGATAACCTAGAGGCTGTGATAAAGAAAGTAGATGAGCTAGTAGCTAAAGGCACTCAAGGAGCAGCTAAAGGAGTATGAGGGCGATTTGAGTGAGAAATTAAGGGAGTAATAAGTGAGGAAAAACGTAAGTGGACGAAGGTGGAGAATGCTAAGGTAGAGGCACTGGAAGAAATCATGAAGGAGCAGAAGGAAGAGAGAGAAGAGAAAAGGGAGTTTGAGCAGAATGTAGTGCAGGTTTGAAGAGCAAGGAGAAGGTAGTGAGGGAAACAATAGAATGAAGTAAAACCATAATATTTTTTTGGAGACAGAACAATTAGCAGGTATGAGAGATAGAAAGGAAAGGGATGAAGACCTAGTAAAACAAAATAATAGAGTGGCTTGATGAAGGCTGTGACTGGGTAAAGGAACTGGAGGAAGTGAGAAGGCTAGGAAGGTATACAAAGGGCGAGAGGAGACCGATAAAAGCAGAGTTTAAATCTAGGTCAGTGGTTGAGGCAGTAAGTACTGTAAGCTGGAAATTAAATAGTACTACTGAATTGAAACATATTAGGGTGAAAAAGGACTTAGCACTGAAGAAAGGGATAAGCTAATAGAAGTGCAAGCTAGGGCTGACGAGGAAAATCGAAAGTAGTCAGAGGAGGAGAAAAATAATTATCTTCGGAGAGTAAAGGAAGGGAAACTAAGCAAGTGGTACATTCAGTGTCAGAAAGAATGGAAAGTACGAGGAGAAATGAACAAGGAGACTGAGTCAGGTAGTGAATCAAATCGAAGGCGATGAGATAGAGAGGGAGGAGCAGGATAAAATGCAGGAGACAAGAAACTGGAGGGAAAGTCAGGATATGGAGAGAGTGGGAGATTAAGAAAGGTTTGTGAGTTCAAGAAAGCAAAAATGAGTCAGCTGAAATTGGGTCTCTTAAATATCCGGTCTATACGTAATAAGATCTTGAATGAGTTCAATCTTAACATACTTTGTCTTACTGACACTTGGTTGTTTGAGTCAGACCAGACCATAATTCGTGCTGCATTTCCTAAAACATTTTTTTTTTTTTTTTTTTTTTTTTAAGAGACAATGAACGGAGGAAGGAAAAACACAGATAAAACAAAAAGGTCCATGTGCCTAAAGGCATCCTCCATTCATAAAATGTTTGTAACAACTGGATTTACACATTTGTAGATTGTAAGTTTGTGGAAAGCAATTCGAGGGAAGTGAATTCCAAAGAGTAGTAGCTCTGGGGATAAATGAATTCTGATAAGCAGAAGTTCTGCATTGTGGAGGAGAAAGTGTAAATTCATGGGCGCTCTCAGCTGCCCTAGTTCTACGGGGAAAGATGTGGAGAGGCGGCACAATTGAAGCAAGTTCCTCTGAACAATTGCTGTGAAAATATCGGTAGAATAATGCAAGGGATGCAACGTTTCTTCGTATGGATAATGTAGGAAGGTCCTGTGTGATTGCAGGGTTATTGATTAATCTAATAGCTTTATTTTGAATTTTGTCCAACTGCCTCAATGCAACCACTCCAATTCCACCCCGCAGAGGTGAACAGTAATCCATCTAAGAACGCACATGACTTTTATATATTACGGCCAACTGCTCGTCAGTGAAGAATTCTCGAACTCTGTACAGGAGTCCCAGTTTTTTAGAGGCATTCTTAGCAATGCTTCTAACATAATGTGTCCAGCTCAAGTTAGTAGTTAATGTTACACCGAGAATGTCAATACTAGGGGAAGTGGGAATATTTACATCATTAAAAAATATATGGGAGTCAGTGAGATTCTGTCGGTTAGAAAATTGAATGTACTTGGTTTTCTGTGCATTAAAGGAAACTAGATTCTTTTGTCCCCATCCATTAATTCTAGAAAGGTCCTGGTTCAGAGAAATTGCAGTGTTTATTTTTTAATTTATAAGATCGGGTTGGGTGAAAGAATTGGTAAATGTGAAGGAACTGTGGAGTGTTGAGTCATCTGCGTAGGAATGTATTGGATTATGAGTGGTAGATATGAGATCATTGATATGAATGAGGAACAGAATTGGGGCCAAAACTGATCCCTGGGGAACACCAGCATTTATTGAGTGAAATTAAGAATAAAGGCCATCTACCATTACACATATTTTTCTGTTATGAAGATAAGAAGAAATTAGTGGAACTAATGATGCAAGGCCGTAGTGTGACATCTTCGAAAATAAGGATTGATGCCAGACTCTATCAAATGCCTTTGATATATCCAGTGCTATTGTATGAGTTTCACCATGTTGGTCTGTAGCTTGGTTGATTTGATGCGTAAGAAGGCAAAGAATGTCTGCAGTTGATCGACATCGTCTAAAACCATATTGCCTATCACTGATTAATTTATTATTCTCAAGATGCTTAATTATGTAATTATTTAATATAATTTCAAAGACTTTACCAAGAATGGAAGTTATAGCTATTGGTCTGTAGTTTGATGGATCTGAAGAGGCACCTTTTTTAGGAACTGGATGAATGTTTGCTTCTTTCCAGGGTACTGGGAAGCATGAGGTATGAGTACACAGACGGGAAAATTTTGCCAATACAGGAGCGAGCACCAAGGAGCAATTCTTAAGTACTATTGGAGGAATTTCATCTGGACCAGGAGCCTTATCTACTGAGAGATTCTTCAAAATAGTTTTGACATGTCTGGTGTGGATCTTAAGTGAGGGAATTTCAGGCGAATTAAAATTAAGTACAGGGACATCTTGATTTATTTCATCTAAGGTTGAGTTGGTGGAGAAAATATCCGCAAGAAGGTTAGCTTTACCTCTTGATTCCCAGCGACATGTGTTATCTTTCATTCTAGCTATATTTAGACGATATTATGCAGCTTTGGAAGAATCTACAGTAGTTAAAAGGGTTGGTTGAGATAGTTTGAAGCCTTATGTGTGCTAAAGGTTCTTCCTAATCTTAATAAAATCGTCTATGAGTTGCCGAAATTTAATGAAAAGGATGTCACCGGTACTGTATGGGTTAATAATGTGTCCCCAGGAACCATCCAATCAGTGGTGTAGTAGTTGTCTACTCTACATCACTAGTGAATATCTTGCAGACAAGCTGTAGCTTTTTCCATGTTAATCATGAACTGCTAGAAGTGGAAATAAAACTTCACCAACAAATCTTAAGGATTGCAGTTATTTATAGGCCTGGTCATCGTGGTACAGATAGGGGTTTTATGGATGAGTTCGGGCAAATTCTTGAGGCATTTTCTGTTAAACCTGTAAGACTTGACATGTGATTTTAATTATTGGATTGACAACCTTCATTTGAAACCGTTCTCCCCAGAGTTACTTGAATTGATCGATCAGAATAATTTTGTAAATCGTGTGTCCCTTCCAACTCATGTCTCAGGACATCCTTGATTTGATTCTTGCTACAGTGGGCTGTAGTGGTGTTGTAGGTGTTGAGGTTGAGACAGTTGATTCTACCATTTCTGATCATGCCTTGATTGCCTTTGGGTTTGAATTCCCTAAGCCCTTCTTCTATGAAAAGAAAATTAAATTCAGAAACTATATAAATATGGATCAAAATTTGGCTCGTTGTGAAGTAGGTCAGCACTTGAGGAGTATTGATACTTCTGATCTCTCTTCCAATGAACTGGTGGAGGTACATAATAGCGCTCTTAAATCAGTGTTTAATCACCACTGTTCAGAGGTTGTGAAGACGATTATAGTACGAGATGATTCACCTTGGTACAGCCCTGCAGTTAAAAATCTTAGAAGAGAGCGTAGGAAGACAGAATGTAAGTGGCGAAAAATTATAACAGACTTGACATGGTCGCAGTATGCACGGGCTAGAAGAGCTGTAGTCAATACGGTTAAAAATGAAAAGAAAATGTATTACCAGGGAAAAGTTGTTTAATGTGGTAGCCATCAAAGCAAGTTGGCTGCAATTGTGAATAGTTTACTTGGCAAAATAAAATGTGAATGCAAAAGGTCAAGTGATGGCCATGAAATAAGACCACCAGTCCCTATCCAAGTATCGCGAAAATTGGCGTTGAGGAACTCTTGGACAAAGGCACTTGTGTGGGCAGGTGCCACTGGACTGGTAATCCAATGTACCCAGGTTCGAATCTCGATATGTCAATGTGAAGATATTATTGGGATGGACTTTGTATGCTTTACCTAGTAGTATCAGTGCATTACCACAAAGCCCACCGAAACGCCAAAAAAATACCCTCATTTTTCCCTGATTAAATAGCACTGTATGAATATTCCCATATTTAAAATATGCTACAGGGGGGCAATGACCAGTGAGTTAATTGTTCAATAGGTGGAATTCTAAAAGTCAGGGTCCGAGTCTGGGGGGTGAGACATTGAAGTACAGAGACGAAGCAGCTTGAGAGATGGTGCTGCTTCGAGCCGTGAGTGTGTGCTTCACATGTCTCACTTCCTAGACTGGAACTAGGCCTCACGGGCTTCACCGTGTTTGGGGGTAGACTGTACAGGGTCTCAGCCTATGCCCGAGAGGGAGATGATGGAATATAGAAAGAAAAACAAAATAACTAAATACAATTATGTATGTACCACATAGGGGCCAGCGCCTTGTTGCAAGTGGTACACTCTAATATTGGAAAGTAATTTTCAAAGAAATTGAGATACATTCGCACTGTCAAACGACCATCGAAAACATCAGGGCTTATTACTTGGTCTCCTACTAAGCCACACCAGACATTTAATGAACACCACCTTTAATGTCCCCCGACCTTAATGATATGTGGATTAACATCATCTCAGCCATGTATGCTAGGGCTACTAAGAACTCTAGTCTTTGTAACTCTGAGAAATCGGCATTTCGTCTTCTTTGATTAAAAAACACTCTCACAAAGCTGCTGACGTCTCGGAAAGCCATCAAGAGTTTAATTAAAGGTGGACCCTCCTGAAATGAAAATAATATAACAGCAGAATTGCTGGCTCTCAAATCATTATAGATGCGTCGTGTGCTTGTTTTAGGAATACCTGTAACTGCCTCCAGCACTTGCTCCTCAATATCGATCTAACACACCGCTTTCTACCTGTTAGCCATTTTCCAACGAAAGTTACTCCTGTCAGTCTTTGATTTGTAGATTGACAAGTTGCAAAATGGGGTTGATGTCGATTAGATTCCCATTCTTCATACAGCCGCTTCGCCTCTCTTGAATTGCCACGTGCAGCACAAAACGCCACATACATATTAGTCAATTTTTGATATGTGAACTTTTACATATTGATCACCTCCCTATTGAGAGATTCGAGTAATGCAGTAATTTCAGTTTCCGATATATTTACTTATCTGCTTCATATTTTCTAAATGATTAGAGTGCAGAGTATCAATACCGGTAATCATTATGCATAAAATACGACGCTATCTGATTGCCTTTTGGCAACATCTTACGTGACTTTTACTGCCTAAAATCTCCATTTGCACGAAACTTGTGTATCACACGTCATAAGCTCATATTCTGTAATGCCTTTACCTTTATTGATGCCAGGTTCGAATCCCGCTGGATCACAAGCTTGCTTTCATTAATTTCTTCGGGAAGCGTTTGGTGTTGGAGTAAAATTAATATAAATAAATTCAATACTGTATACTATTACATAAGCTACCATACGTGCTCGTCAGGTAGTTATGGAATCACAATAATCGGTATTTTGGTGAGCCTTTACTTATTACGCAAGAAATACTGTAGTTATGGGGGATGCATATCTTAAAGGGTTTGCAATAGCATATTATATATATATATATATATATATATATATATATATATATATATATATATATATACCGGTATATATATATATATTTTGTTTTGTAATTAGATGTCACATGGTTGTTATTGTATCCCTCATGATACTCAGGAGTGTTAAGTACATTATGATGGTACTTCTCGAGAAATAGAGTACCAAGGTTCCAGACCCGTCGATTCACGATACGGCTTTTCGCTTTCTCAAGTGCTATCAAGTGTGCTACACTATATTAATCGGCGCTCTGTGTGCAAAGTAACCTAAATCATCTTAACCTAACCTAACCTAGCCTATGGTATGTTGGTTTAAGTTAGTGTTCTGTATTGGAGAGTGATAGGAAACAATAATTCCACTAACTTTCTTGTAAACATGCTCATTAGTTGTCAACGCTTGCGAAAAGCCGTACCAGAGCACGAAAGGTTGCTCACCCAAGCTGAGCTGCTCAGTACCTTGGGACCCTCTTTGTCAAGTAGGCTAGTGCATTATGTATTGTGTTGTAATGGTACTGGTTGTAAAGCTATTTCATAGTTGCATTGGTATTATTATTAGTCAGACGGAACATAAAAGGTTAATAATCATGCCCCAGAAGGCTTTGTTCAACATATCAGTATTATATTATGAAGCAGTACTTTCTCACGAATAAATGCAAATAATTGCTGTGTGACTGGGTATTCAAATGTAGTTTAGTTTACAAAACTAATGATTACAATTCGATAATTTATTTGGTAATTATTAACAATATGAAGCAATTTTGCAAAACCTTCTTATTTAGTGACATTCTCATGTGAATTTGGAACAACCTAAATCTGCAGTATAATACTTGTTAAACCGATGAAGTAATTACTGTACAAATTACTGTAAGGTAAAACTATGTATCTCGTATTTTCTAATGTAGTAGTAGTGGTAATAGTAGCAGTCGTTCCCTAGGGCTAGGAAGGCAACGGCCGAAACCGGATTTTCCCACAAGGCTTTCAAAGCATGTATATTGTGTTATTTGGCGTAAGTGTGTGTGTGCTCTGGAGTCTTCCATAACGTGTTTAATAGTATGCGGTGTTGTATTAAAATCTGGGCAAGTATCCTGGACGGAGTCATCCACCCTCTTCTGATAACTCAGAATACAGCCCTGTATGCTGCCCACATTGTAACCTAACCCGGTGTACTCTGTTCTCACGGGAAAGGAAGGATCCTAAGGGATGGATTTCAGAGAGCCGTGCATGTAGTCGAGTGTTGTCGTTGAGTGGCTGGATGGATTGGTAGGTCATTTGAGTATGGGTATGCTTCTGGGGTGGGCGAGGGGGGAGTGATGGCAATATCTGTGTATAATAACGAATGCTAGTTGTTGTTTTGATGTTTCTTGGTGTACAGTGCCATGTTTTGTAGTGGGTGGTGTTGCTTTATGGAGGTTGCGGTAAGAAATGGTGTGTCTCTCATATCAAGGTGATCGTTGATTTTGAGGACTTCGGTTGTCTGGTGTAGGTGATCTCTAGGTGTGGTAGTTGTGCAGCCAGTGATTATTCTTAGGGCTTTGTTCTGTATAGTCTATAGGGTGTTGTCATGTGTGTCAGTGAGGTTAGAAGCCCAAACACGGCTAGCATATTCAATCTCTAAGCATACTGTATATTTTTTGTATACTGTGCAGGTAGTTTATTTGTTATGTCCGAATGTATGGGCAAGTGACTTAAGCATTAGCCTTGAGGGCGTTTATTCTTGGTGTCAATTTGTTTTTAATGCTTGTAATATATTGCTTAAATAACATTGATGTATTGTATGTTTCACAAAGGATTGTGTGTGTGTGTGTTATGGGGATGTTTTTTTATGGTGAGGTAAGGGATATGGCGGTGTTCTGTCCAGTTTGTGAGGAGGTTTATTGTAGATTTGGCTTGGGCTAGTTTGAGTCTGTTTCTGGTGAATCAGCTATGCAGTGTGTTGATGTAGGGTTGAAAGAGGTGTGTGGATGTGAATGCATCTTAATGTGTACATGCGAGTCGGTTGGTCGTGCATTCATAGGTTAAAGAGTGTTGGTGACAATACAGATCCTTTAGAAAATCCATTTGTAAAATTACTGGTGTTCATTGACGGTAAATGTTACATGTGCACATCTGCTTACTAGATAGTTGACCAGCTATTTGTGCGTGTTGTTGTACATGTTTGTGTTGCGAATTTTGTTTGTAAGGTTGTGGCACGGAATGGCATCATATGTATTATTATATGTCAATTGTAACAAGAAGTGTTCTATGTGTTCCGAGTTAATGCCATCACCAACTCTTTGTGTGAGGTCTTCAAGAAGGGTGTTTGCGCAGTGTAGAGGCCTAAAACCATGTGATGTAGCTAGGCCCTGCTGCTAGGGGAATGTGAGGTGAGGTTAGTTGAAGTATATAGTATTCGGTGACTTTTGAAGGGGTGCAGAGGAGAGTGATGGGGCGGTATGAAGAGGGTAGCGGTGGGTCTTATCAAGTTCTAGAGATTGTCATTAGTGCACATAGTCTAAGTTCAGAATATTTCATAGAAATTATTATATTAGTACAATAAATTTAATAATAAAACAAAGTGATGCTATGACAGTGAAAACAATAATTTATCGATGCACCCAAATTACCCGTGTGACATAATGATCCGTTTATTATGTGGAATGCAATTGTAATAATTTGAAAAATAAAAAAATAGTAATAACAAACAAATACATAAATACATATAATTTGCACTTAACGTGTCTGGCCAATCTGTACAGTTTATGATCATATCCGGTTCCTTAAAGTAAATTACGGAGGCATAATAAAAAAGATGAGTTACTCACATACACCAAACAAAATAATTATGAATATAGTTATCCACAAATATACCAGACACTGAAAGTTAGACATAATTCATATGAACAAAATTATAATAATAACAATACTCGAAAGCAAAATAATAGGCAACTATTTTCCGCAACGATGATAGGCGCATCGTCTACTGTCGTCACCTGTTACCACAACAAGCATGACATGAGCTAGAGGTGTCCCAGATTCTCCCTATCCCTAGTCCTTCTATTCACGATGATGAGCAAAATGGAAACAAATTATGATTATGAAGTGCTGGTTCCTGATGTGTCATGTACACAGTATATTGTATTAATCCCCTTATGAGTCTGTTTACTAGGCTAGGTCATTCTCAGCTGACGAAAATAGATTCCACAGCAGACCATACAAAATGTCTACGTCCTTCCTTCAACCATAAATAGGCTATAATTTAGAAATGCCGTGGGGTTCTTGGTTGGATTTTCTCTGATGGGGATGTGGTTGACGCTCAGTATAAAAGGGTTTGGTTGATTACATCAGGCAAGGTTTACCTTAATGATAAAGCTAGACTAGGGCTAGACACTTCGATCATGCTTACCTTGGTATAAGATGCTTACATAGACTAGGCTAGACACTTCGATCATGCTTACCTTGGTATAAGATGCTTACATAGACTAGGCTAGACACTTCGATCATGCTTACCTTGGTATAAGATGCTTACATAGACTAGGCTAGACACTTCGATCATGCTTACCTTGGTATAAGATGCTTACATAGACTAGGCTAGACACTTCGATCATGCTTACCTTGGTATAAGATGCTTACATAGACTAGGCTAGACACTTCGATCATGCTTACCTTGGTATAAGATGCTTACATAGACTAGGCTAGACACTTCGATCATGCTTACCTTGGTATAAGATGCTTACATAGACTAGGCTAGACACTTCGATCATGCTTACCTTGGTATAAGATGCTTACATAGACTAGGCTAGACACTTCGATCATGCTTACCTTGGTATAAGATGCTTACATAGACTAGGCTAGACACTTCGATCATGCTTACCTTGGTATAAGATGCTTACATAGACTAGGCTAGACACTTCGATCATGCTTACCTTGGTATAAGATGCTTACATAGACTAGGCTAGACACTTCGATCATGCTTACCTTGGTATAAGATGCTTACATAGACTAGGCTAGACACTTCGATCATGCTTACCTTGGTATAAGATGCTTACATAGACTAGGCTAGACACTTCGATCATGCTTACCTTGGTATAAGATGCTTACATAGACTAGGCTAGACACTTCGATCATGCTTACCTTGGTATAAGATGCTTACATAGACTAGGCTAGACACTTCGATCATGCTTACCTTGGTATAAGATGCTTACATAGACTAGGCTAGACACTTCGTCATTCTTACCCTGGTATGAGATGCTTACATTTAGAAATTTCGAAGCACAGTTAGGCCTACATTCTATAACAGGGCCGGGTCCAGGACTTTTGAAAAGGGGGTGCGAGGTGTTGAGAAGGGACCATGAGGGGAGTCGCCCCCCCCCCCCCCCATCCCCCGGCTGTCGACGAAACACCATAGACGTGACTCAAACATAAGATGTTCATGTTATTTTTCTAGATAGGCCTTGTAACTTTTCGTCGATGTCAATACAAAACATTATAAAGTTTGTAGCAGCACTACTTCAGAAACACTAGGCTATATCAATGATCCATACAAAAGTTATTCATGAAGCTAGGCCCTACTAAATATTTGTTTATCATATATGTAACTGGAGCCAGGACATCACCCCTAACACATACAAATAGGTCTAATACCCAACTGTGAAATATAGGGGAGGTGCGTACGCCCCCCCCCCCCCCCCCACCTAAATCCGGCCCTGTAAAACTTGTAATTATCTTGGTGTAGTGACTTGACTAGGCCTAGTTCAAACTACTGAACACAGCAGGTAAACCAATAGGAAGAGGTCACCACCTTTGGGAAGATAGGATAAGATTGGGTTAGGTATAGGAGAGGATAGTTAATATTAGATTAAAACAATGGATACTCTTAACGTACAACTTTAAAATATTTTGGGTTACCATAGCCTAATGGTATTCCAAACCTCCTAGGATAGCCTATATCCTGTAGATATTAGAACTGTGCCACTGGAAGAATTGTCAGTCGAAGTAAATATTAATTTTAATGTTCAACCAGAACTAGGCCTAGGCCTAGGCACATTATGAGCTAATATAGTATTACATAATTTAATTCGGGTAAAATACATTACCCAATAGTAAAATTACTTCTAGGTTAATTAGGCTATGTTAATATCTACCCTACTAAATGGACCTGATTATTCAACTAGATATGTCACATAGGCCTATTTGGAGTTTGTAAATAGACCTAGGCCCTATATATGTTAGGCTATTAGGCCTATTATTTATTTATTTTTAAGAACAGTTCTAATACCCAAAGCAAAGGAATACTTAAAGATGTAGTTGGTATAAGCTAGCACCAGGTTATGATGCTCAGACCAAATTAATGTAGGCTATATCACTCCAATTAGACAATTCCTGAAAGCCACCTAACTTTATGATGATATCTGACAGTTATATGACTTGACTTTGCACCTCCTCACCGAACACTAGCCTTGTGAGGGCCCTGGCCCAGAGGGATAGTATAAAATAAACACAACAACAATCCAGGATGCTTCTCAAAAATACGTCTAGTCTGGCTTGAAGTAAAACGAAATTAATCAAAATAGTCTCACTGTATTGCTTTGAGTGAGCTTTGGCACAATTCACTGGTGCCCCAGAAAGATTATTATACCATACAGTCACACAGTTCGCCATTATTAATGAATAAATGTCACAGAGGGTATCATCCCACCTTTACTTACATGGGTTTGTTTACCGTCTTCAAATTCTCCCGGTCTCAGCTTACGTCACGAGCCTGCATAGCCAATCAACACACACCTTCTCTCCCAGCTATTTTCTGTCAGCAAACTTCAATTACGCGCCAGAAAAACAATTATTCCATAATTATTTGTAATATTAGAAGGTTTATTTATAGCACTGTAACGTTCAGTAATGCAACATATCTTGACCATTACTATATTGTAAAATACTAATTGCAGCACTGATTTACTTCCGTAATTCACCTTTAAGCTAATTTACACGATCAGTTTTCAAGCATGGTGTCAGGGTTTGCTACAGATCAGGTTAGTGGTGTCAGGGTTTACAACAGCTCAGTTTCGTGGTGTCAGGGTTTACTACAGATCAGTTTCGTGGTGCCAGGGTTTGCTACAGCTCAGTTTCGTGGTGTCAGGGTTTACTACAGATCAGTTTCGTGGTGCCAGAATTTTCTACAGCTCAGTTTCGTGGTGTCAGGGTTTGCTACAGATCAGTTTCGTGGTGCCAGGGTTTGCTACAGCTCAGTTTCGTGGTATCAGGGTTTGCTACAGATCAGTTTCGTGGTGTCAGGGTTTGCTACAGCTCAGTTTCGTGGTGTCAGGGTTTGCTACAGATCAGTTTCGTGGTGTCAGGGTTTGCTACAGATCAGCTTCGTGGCATGGTATCGAAGTATTCTAGAAACCGTCGATCAGCTTGTATGGTGTTCACACGAAAACTAATTCACCTGCAAAACTCGTCAGTGTGTGAGTGACCTCTGCCACAAGCTAACGAGGGGCATGGTAACCACATCCGGCAAGTAAATATGACTGGATAAAATATAAATATAGCATCATAAGTGCAAGGGACTCGAATAGGGGCTCCAGTCCTGACACTATTCTCGACTTACAGTGTGCTGCCTATGCTCCAATAGGGATGATAGCCTATGAAGTCTTATTTTAACTAACTAATCATAAGTGCAGTCACCAACATCAATTCTTACCCACTCCTTGCTTATTATTTAAGTAAAAACAATATTCTCTTTATAATATAACTAAGAATTGGAACTTTATATGTTGTTTCTGTTCTGGATCTGTCTCGAGTTGGCCACCCCCAGCTATGGGGTATGTGTCTGAGTATATACATACATACATGTATACGAAACCGGTAATTATAGGGAAAAGGCTTGCACCATTATTTTCCATGTACATTTCTCCAAATTTAGTGTTTTAATTGTTTTAGTTATAATTCCAACGTGGGATACAAGAAGGGTAATATTAGCCTTTTTGAGACTGGTATTATTATTTGTTGTCCATACTATTCTATATCTTAACCCTTTTTATACGATGCCATTTGAATGGTATTCTGGCTAACATCATTCACGTTTATTCAGCTTTGGGAGGAGCTCTAGGAATAAAATAAATCATCTGTCTGACCCCCACTGGTTGTTGGTAATCTGACAATATCCTCTCCTATATTCAAAATATAAATGAGAAAATGTAATCACCAATGCATGCCGAGTGGTCGTATTTATTATATAATAGACAAATCCTCGCATAAAACCTACCTGTTCTAATGGGTCTAAAGATAAAGTACTATTCCGTTGTGTTTATGCATCATTCAAAATTAAATCTGAGCTCTGGAAAGCGCAATAACTTTGGCTCATAAACAGCATCTGCTCTGGCTCCAGATTTCCTTGATGACAGTACCAGGTTCAGTTCCGTCCTGTACAGGGTGCGCAAGGTATACAAGGTTTCTTTAGCGGGTCACGTGTGCATAGAGGGCTAACGGACCTACAAATGTGTAAAGGTTATCATATGCTCGAGCTTTTGCATTCCTCTTCTTATAGTGATTGCACTGAACGATCCAGAGACATGGAAGGTCCCTATACATTTCAGTTACTTGCAAAGTTTATGATAATGTCCAGTCATAAAAAGCTCTTGAAGTTTGTAGCTTAAAGCCTAGTCCACACTTGGGGTACTGGCGCGCGCTCCGAAGTCGGCTTATAATGCGGGTTGTGTTATTGAAGAGGTGTTTGTCCACACTACAGTACACACAACCCTCACGAGTCCCAACAATCAGTGCGGCAGTCGGGAGACTGTACTATGGAGCATTGTGGCTGAATGTTATACAACAAAGAAACCAAGCAAAAACAAAATTGTGGTGCAAGGGTTGGCTTTCTCGACAAAGTGCAAGAGAACATTTCAATCAGATCTACTTAGAGTTTGTAACAGTGAAACTGACTTTGAAAATTACACTAGAATGCCGATTAGTACATTTAATGACTTGCTGTAGAAAATAGAACCATACATTCGCAAGCAGGTTATAAATGTACGTGAAAGCATTTCAGCAGGGGCTCGTCTGGAGGCTACACTTCGGTTTCTAGCAGCTGGAAGTTTATACACAGGACTTGAGCATTTAACAAGAATATCAAAGCAGAGTCTCAGCCAAATCATGCCAGCAATTTGTGTTGCCATATACAAAGTTCTCAGAGAGGATTATTTGATGGTAAAAATGTGTAAACATTTAAGGTATTCATTGGATATGAAATAAAATATGTGTGTTAGTGGTGTTTCCATATATTTTTCTCCAGTAAAAAGTGTAAAATCCTTTTAAATGTATTTTCATCATATGATATTATTATATTGTAATAAATAATAATACATACAATGCATAATACATAGCAAAATGTACCAGTATTAATTAATTTATGAATTATTATAGGTATATTTTGCTAATTAAAGTATGTAACCTTGTTAATGTAAAGACATGTATAATGTCTATTAATACGAACTCCGTAGTATTCATACATTTTAATTCACACGTTCTTATTCACAAGTTAGGTACTCAATCAGGTTAAGATGAACACAATAAATACACACATGTAATTATACACACTTATTTATTCAACTGACATATAGATATTACTGTATACTCCTAGACTATTATTGAGGAATAGTAAGCAAGTATGTAGGCGTTGACATAGACAAATGATAGGTACTTCACTCATATAAATAGGCCTAAAGTGTGGGTGGATATTTACTGCACTATTATAAGGAATAGCCAGCAAACAATTATTAACATTTATCACACACCAAGGTCTGGTAAGAACATATAATGAGCATGACTCAAGGGATAATATTATAATGGAAGTATTCAATAATAAATGACAAACACATACAGTAGATAAAACCCTTGATAATAATATATATGAGAGTTGAGTATCTACTGTGATTTATTCTGAATAAGTTTCGGGCAGGTTGAACGAAATCTCTAAGTACGCGTCAATAAGATGGGGTGGAACAAAAGGGAAAGTGTATGAAGAGTTCTGGGAGTGAACGCTCGCTCACGGGTGGCGGGAAGCGAGGGGGGGGGGGGGGGGGGAAGAGAGATTTAAAGGGCTAACGCGCACAGATTAGTTTGGGTTAGGTAGGTCACTCAGGTCATATGTTTGACTGCGATGATCAAAATAGTATTTACAGTTAGTGCGATATTATTCTGAATAAGGGGAGGAATAAGTTGAAATTCAAAGGAGAGGAGGGGTGAATAATTTTTGACTATTAATGATGTGTTTAGATTATTAGGAGAAAATTTATATCATGAGCATACTATTAATTAATTCCTATATGCAAAGATAATCTCACGGGTCGAGGAATTCAGATTTAATAATTTATATCTACTGAAGAATACTCAAAGGTTGATGATAACCTTACTGAATCAGGCAATAGATTGATTACAGCAGATTAGAGAACGCATCAACAAATTAGCGTATACGAGTATTTATAATAATACTACAATAATACTACAAGTTAAATATAGCGTACACGACGAAGTTGAACTTAGATGGAAATAGCTGATAAGGTATGAAGGAGATCTGAACTGGTTAACAAATTCCTATATGGAATACAGAACAAATTGGCGTTGTATTCGAGTTGGTGAAATAATTAGACAATATATCTACACAGAACTAAAATTTCTAGACGAGCATAAGGCGTAATAGGGGAGGGGAGCCTAGTTTAATTAGATGTGAAATTGGGCGTAGGTTCTAGTTAAAAGTGAGGATTTAGAAGGGAATCAATTCACAGTATACACTTCAGCTTCAACTTGGTACATACATAAATAGAATGGACATACACAACGTGACGTATGCGTAGAATGTTTTATATGAACTTAGAAGAGAGGTTAACACTAGATCTTGGGCACAGATCTAGACAACGTTTAATATGGTTTCTGAAGGATTAATGCATACACAACAATAAAGGATCTTAGGCACAGATCTACACAGGGATTAGCAATGACTATTCACATATTTTACCTTAGCTTCACATCAATAATCACAATGTAAGATACTCAGAGACACTTAGGGGAAGTTGGGGGGGGTCGAGGTTCGAGAGCAAGTCTGGCCGACGTAGAGCGTAGGTTCGTCTGGACCAGACTTCAGGGCTGCTTCGCACCGTCAGGAATCCCACGTCCAGACGTCAGAGGCACACAACAGGGCTCGTTGTAGTCTCCAGGGGGGAGGGGAATGCAGTTGCCAATTTTAGTTAGATGCTCTGGACTTTTCAGACTTGAGAACATTACCGAGGTGGAAGTGCTTTGTTTCTCAACAATTTCATTCAGACTATGTTCAAGTATTTTCTTAGCTTTAACTTATAGTGACTCAATGTTAAAGGAATATAGTGAATCGTTGTGACATAAATAGTGAAGTAAATACTTAGCTTAAAAATACATGGTAGTTATCATTTGGTACCTAATCATTTACAGTATTTTATTTAATACTCTGGTGGGAGTTACTAAGTCTAGCAAGGATATAATAGCAATTCAGGTTATTTTATTATAATTGAGGGTTATTGGTGATGCAGTGGATAACTCTGTTCTTCACTATGTTCCTGGGTTGATCCAGAGTTCTCCGTAATAGTATTGCACTGTAGATCCTAATATCCCCACTTATGTCGGTAGCACTCGGGTCTTTGATGCGGAACTTGCATAACCATTTGCTCGCTGTACTGCAAATCTGGCTGCTGGTGCAATGAAGGCTGGTGATTGGTGAAGAGGGTTTGAAAGCTGTATGGGGATTGGCTAAAACTCCCATTCTTTTGTAGGGGTGACTGACCTAGGTGACCCGTCTTCCTGGTAGTTAGAAAACGGGAATGACCTGGTAATATGGGGCACTCCTCTGTTTCTTGTTCCTCTGCATCATGAGAAACTGGTATGGAATTGCGTCTCTGTTGCTTGTTTCTTCTTTTCTCCTTCCTACTCACCTGTAGGCTAGCAATCCTACAGGTGTTTCTCAACCCCGTTCTATTCAACCCCGTCACTTCACCACCTTCGTCGAAGAAAAAGTCGCGACCTCGCGATTTCAGAATGTATGTCCGGGTGGTGGAGCTAGCAAGAACGGGGGTTAATTGCTGCAACGTCAACAGCCACATGCTCGTAGGCACATCAGCAGGTGTAGAGATGTCCATGCCGATGTGTATGTGCAGTGGAAGTTTCGATTCTGAGGCTTTTTGTACCATCAGTTGTGGGGTTTTGACAACAGTACTTGTTAGGCCATCAGAAAGTAGAAGACTGTTGATTTTCATGGCTGTTGTAGGTGTCGAAGTTGAGGCTGCAGTGGCTGAGGGTGAGTGGGTAGCAGGAGGAGTTGTGGTGGCTGGAAGGTCTATGGAGTGAGTGGCCGGTGAAGGGTTGATGGGCAGTGGGTGGTCCTTGGATGTTGTTTGACCAGGGGATGAGGTTGACCTCGCATTAGGTGTAGCGGGAACCCTTTGCATAGGCGAGGTAGGTTTTGGGAGGGCTCGCCTTGCATAGGTAGGCCGGAATGTTGGCGCCCATCATTGAGGTGGCTTCACACATCGACCAGATCTTGTACAGGTAGGATTAGAATGAGAAGGTATTAGTGATGTTGGATTCACACGAGAGTGAGGTGATGGTGATAAGGAAGATCTGGGTGATTGTGAAACTTTTCTAAACATGCTGGGTTTAGTGCGATGAAACTGAGAGGTAGAATCTGACTAAGAGGGTGTATGAGAGCGAGGTGGAAGGACAGAGGGGGAGAGGTAGACCGAATATGAGGTGGAAGGATGGAGTGAGGAACTACATGAACGAAGGCGGTGCTGGTTGGGGGGAGGGGCGTCGACTGACTGGGGACAGAGGTGCATGGGGGAGGTTCGTTCGTGGCCACCCCTTCGGGGATCACGGCGTCAGGCAATAGATAGATAGATAGAATCTGTCGGTTTGTGTGTAGAAGTGGAGGGAAATATGTTGTGCAATAGAGGAAGAGGTCGTGAAGATGACTTAGAGATGGAGGGAGAAACTGAAGTAGTAGAAGTTTTGCTTGCGTAAGTAATAGGTCTGGAAGAAGTTGAGGGAGAGGAATAGGTAAGCTGGCATGCTCAGAAGAAGGTGCTGTTGGCAGATTAGGTAAGGGTTGAGTAGGTAGATTAGGAATGTGAGCGATAGCAGGCGTAGTGGGAAGAGTGCATGGAGATTCAGATGACATTGGTAAGCTGATAGATGGTGGTAAAGGTACAGGTAAAGGTAGAGATTTAGTTATTATTTGAGTAGGTAGTTTGGAAGGTGTAGATACAGTACGTGTAGGTAAGAGAGGAGGATGTGTGTGATGGGTATGAAAGAGGTCCTGGGTGTGTCTGAACAGGGGGTGTGGCTTGTGGTAGAATATATGGTGTGACATGCAGTTGTTTATTTCTTGGTGCAGGTGTCAGCGGAGGTATGAGCTCATGTGTCACAGGTGTTCTGTGGATCCCAAATTCTGATTATTTGATGTAGGTAATATGTCATTCTGGTCAGGATCTGCAAGCATAATCATATTCTCATCAATAGGCTGAAGTCTACGTACATGTCTGTTACGGTGTGTGCGTGACTCACTGAAATACTTGATGGTAACCTGATAACAATTTGGCACTGTTAGAATTTCAAAGGGTCCTTTAAATCTCGATTCGAGCTTAGACGGCACAGGTATTTGAGCAACCATCACGAGATCGCCGACACGGTGTGGACTGGCTTTGGTTGGTTCATCAGGTTGAAGATCTTGAACATGCTGGAATTTCCGGAGACGGTTCTTGCGATGGACTAGTGTGTGAGAGGGCCAAGGCTTGGAGGCTACTAGTTTGCCAGCAGGTCTTGCTGTGCGGGTTCTATCCTTACCCAACGCACAAGCTCGGCAAGCTTCCGTTATCCGTTTTGCTGTTATATACGGGGAAGGGGTCCAATAGACTTTCTGAAACGTGGTGATTAGTTCTCTTTGTGCTAGATGAATACCATTGTGCATGTGGATAGATTGCATGATGGATAGTGCAGCTAGTGGGATGACGAAAAAAAATCCATCTATGGTGAATAAGTTGTCTCCTCTTCTGATCAACTGCGAAAAGATCTTTCTCGGCATCCAATCTGGTTTGTTTTTCCTTTGAAAGCATTGGAGAAGGTCTTGTTGGTCATCATCCAAGGAATCTCTGTGGTGGATGGCTAGTATGGATGTGGTAGGCGTGATTAGGCTAGGAGCGGTTAGGCAGGCCCAATGAACAGGGCTTTGGAGGTGTGGGTTAGGTAGATTTGCCACAGATTTGAAAGTGACAGCTGGAGGAGTGATAAGAGGGGTAGTTTTACATAAATTATTAGCTGATTCTTTATCATTATGGAAGACAAAGCGTGACTTGGGGGTATCAGCTCTTTTGTGCATCTCTTCAGGGAGGGTTGAGATTCTTGAAATTTTTACCTTTTTAAAGTCAGTTGTTTGGGGGTTTGATTTGGTTGGGGTTGAGAAACTCAAAGTTCTCTTCTTTAAATTGATGGATGCGCTCAAAGAAGTGAGCAAATCGAAGCCCAAGTAACCATCATACATGGTCTCTTTGGAATCATATAGTACAAATGAATGACCAATTCCATGAGAGGGAACAGGGGTACTAACAAATAAGGGAAGAGTCTTTCCCAAATTTGGAATGACTTGATCATTTGCACTGACAAGAATTATAGGGGAAGGTTGTATCTTCCCGAAAGCATTGTGATGCTTCCGGAAAAACGGAAGGAACAGGCAAGAACGAAGAAGTCAGACTTTCACCCCGTTAAGTGTGAGTTTGTGGTAAACTGGGAGAACATCTGTAGATGTCCCATCCTGAGCCCCCGCCATGTTGACGGCTATTTGCTTGGGGGGGGCAGCTTAAAAATCCTGAGGATCCGGTTGTAGAGCCTCTGGCAGCTACTGCTCCGCTTCTTCTTCACTAGGTCCGTCTTCAATTCCGGCTGTACCATCTTCAAGTATGGTGGCTACCTTACGTGGCTTGATCCAGGGAATTTGTGCCCACCAGGTAGGGGCCCTGCTCTGTTTTTTCGTAAGTTCCGTGAAAGATCTTTTTAGTGACCATAACATGCACGGTCCAGAGCATGGCTTCCAATCAGCTGGTCGAATCCTGGCCCATTCCTCAGCTTTATCAGTAATACGAGGAGCCACGGGACCACTGATGGGGGCTGCTGCTGCTGCTGGATGTGTGGTTACCTTACTAATTACGGCGATTTTGTCCTGTTCCCTGGATTTTCTGAGTGCCATGATCCGCCTTATCACCGGCAGATCCGTGTCGTAGTTGGTAGGTTCTATTATGATCGAGAAGTGATCTGCCACTGTGTCTGGCAAAATTCTCAGAAGTGCCTTGAAGACAATTTTCTTCCGTTGTGCTGTGGTTTCTTACGGAAACGCATTGATCGCTATCTGATGTAGTTGCTCAATTGTGCCGTCTAAATCCAATGGGTACAGTATCTCATGAAATTTGTTATCGGCAATGGTCTGACCGAGCACTGGATTGATAGCAGTTTTCACGTAATTTTCAAATTGCGCCCAGGTTAAACCAGGCATATTGTCGTGCACATACCCTGATACTTTGGTTGCATACTTCCCTAGTTTCACTACTATCATGTGGATCTTGGAAGCGTCTTCGTTTCCGAACATAATGTCCAGGACCGGTTTGACTATTTCCATGCATGTATGTATGTCATAATCTTCTGGCTTGAACGCCGGAATATCAAGTGATCTAATGGCTGCCATGGTGAATTTTGTGTCAAAATGTTAATTGAGTACCAGGAAAAAAAAAATTATATGAGAACTCTCGTGTTGATATGCCGTATCGAGACACTGCTGCCGCCAGTGTTATGCCGGGTCGTAATACAACCTACCTTAGTTCTTGGTCTTTACTCAAATCCAACTATGGACTTTTAGACTCCATATTCTCTCAACAGGGACATGTCCAACACGTTCTTATTCACAAGTTAGGTACTCAATCAGGTTAAGATGAACACAATAATTACACACATGTAATTATACACTCTTATTTATTCAACTGACATGTACATATTACCATATACTCCTTGACTATTATTGAGGAATAGTAAGCAAGTATGTAGGCGTCGACATAGACAAATGATAGGTACAGTCACGGCGGTAAGTCGTAGACCAGGGGTATGCCAAAGTCCTAGCCACACATTGGCAGTAGGTTCGAACAATTTACATCTTTGGTGGTTCAGCGTGCACGACTCCAGTGAAACAAGTCCATTGATAATTAGTAAGCTCCGCCCATACCCCGTTGAGTATAATTATAAAGGTATATGTAAAGGAAATATAATAAGATAAACGATCATTACGATTATTATATTCCGATTTTTTGGTGGCTCCTTATATTTAACCCATAACTAGCGGCGCGCAACATAAGTCGAGTATAATAAATCTGGACTATCTGGCGGCGCTCGACATAGGTCGTGTGGCAATTTCAGCACGTAATGTTGCTGAGAGGGAGAGACAAGTGGTGGCAGGAGAGTAGGGAGCGTATGACTGCTCCAGACCACCGCGGCGAACCTACTGACACGAATCCCACCTCCTCCCTCCCTCGCTATATACGGAATTGTATGGGGAAAGAGCCAAATTACATGCTTTTTGCACTCGCGTTGCGCGGTTGTTGCAAGAAAACTAGCCATCATAAAAGGATCGTTATGGTGTCATTGGAAAGCTCTGTTTATGCCCTTTCAGGGATAGATACTTGTTTTACGCTCTGGGTCTTATTTAGGCATGAAAATGATCACGTAAACAGCCCTATTTTGGCTAAAAACACCCCGCTGGGCGGTACATATAAATAAACCGCTAGCCCGCTAATCTAGTGTTAAAATGTTACTGTATGTATTAAAGTTTATCAAACTATAACGTGAATTGATACTACAGCAATTTGGTATACTTCACAATGCAATATCAAATCATTAGGAATCTTGAATGGGACAATAAAGAACAAAATATGTTAATGAGGAACACCTAAGCCACCTTAGATTCGCTGATGACAAAGCTCTTTCTAGCGACTCCGGGGATGATTTACAACAAATGTTGAATGATTTAGACAGAGAAAGCCTTAAAGGCAGGGTTGAAAATGAATAGAAAGAAACCAACTTAGAGACAAAACTCACCCCCTCCAGGCTCTCTCCTTCACCGTGGCGGCGACAACACCATATGTTTGGGAATGACTTATAATTAACTTCGGGGAGTAGTTCTTGAAAAACGCTCCTTAGATCTTCGAAAAGGATCAAAACAGGCCCTTTCATCCACCTTCCATAACCGAATAAATTATCCCCAATACTCCCACCTTGATCTATATATATGGAGGATGGCGTCAATATTCTCAGGAATATATTATCAAAATGTGAGGGATATTGAAGGACGTGTTTGTTTAACCCTTGTTTAGCAGGGTGTTTTGGGCTCATTTGGGCATATTCAGGCCCTCCTGCATGATAAATCAAGCATCTGCATGACAACAAAATTATTTAGCAAAAAACTAGGCACTCAAAGCTTCAAAATGAGACCAGAACGAGCTACGTAGCCCTCGTGGTTCTCTTGCAGTGATGCCACGAACATGGGAGTTTAGCATATATCGGTATATTTTTCCCAGCTATGCTCACTACTGGCTACACTGCCGGCCTCTCGAGAACACAGGGAACATGAGTAATGGGCGGCGGTAAGTCCTGGGAGTCGGCTGTCTGGCCCGCTGTGCTCCCGGCCATTTGCACTCGATTTTAACCCTTTAAAAGCCTTAATAATGCTCCTAACTTGCTGCAAATTGGTGCACGACTTAAGTCGAGCGCCACCAATAAGGGGTTAAAGGAGGATTCGTGAGTGTGAGGCTCTTGTCGCGCGGCTTTGTTAATATAAGCACCTTTGCTCCCCCACCCCTTTTTGTTTTGTCCTATAATCTTCCTATTCACCTATCCCCGCTCCCCTCCCTCCCTCCTCTAGTCGTGTGTCGACGGCCTCTGAGAGAGAGAGAGCAGTGGATTGCAAAGGGTGATAAGATGATAACTGTGACCGAATTATAACTTCACCTCATTGGCGGCACATGGCGATGCAAAGTCGGCTGTATTTAGAAACGAACACACGCGATTTATACCTTATAGGCTTGCACTCATTAGAGAGACGTAGAGTTAGAGGGGATATGATAGAGGTGTTCAAATGGGTAAGTTGGATTAATACAGCAAACATGAAAGATATACTGAAGCTGAGTCATAGCGAGAGAACTCATTAAACAAAATTCAAATTCAATAAATTTAGTTTCAGAACAGGCATAGGCAAATACTGGTTTGCTAGCAGGGTTGTAGATGTGTGGAATAGGCTATCGAGTGACATAGTAGGATCAAGAACGATAGAGAGCTTAAAGATAAAATTAAATAGGCACATGGACTAGGTGTAAAAGGGATCTGCCGTGTGTGGGCCAATTGGCTTTCTGCAGACTCTCATTCTCTTCCTTATGTTATATCCTGGCTTAAAAATCCAGGGTTGGTAGACACTATAAGCTCTTTTTTTAACCAGTATACAAATGTGTGAATTTTACACCTTTATTATAGATTTCAAGGAATACATTAACCTCATTTGCACAGATCATAGCAATTTTTCCTGGGACAGTGATATAATTAAAAATAAAACCTTAAGAATAGAAAGCGGCAATAGTATAGGTAGTTAGTTAAAATAGTACTTCAGAGGATATGAACCCTTAAGTATTGTTAAACTGGCAGATCAGATCATTTAAGTCTGGAGTTAAGTCGGCGCTCTGCAAACCCCCGTAATCTTGTGTTGATCTCTGACCGTTTTGTTGAGGTCAGTCCTCAAGGTATTAGTGAGTTGGGTCTATAATTAGATCTTGTAATTAGGGTTGGGTGTCACAGAGATCTGCCTTGTGTGGCCGATCGGTTTTCTGCAGACTCCCCTTGTCGGAATTTATCCAGTTTAACACCGGGTCAAAACCATCGATATATTATTTAGGCAAATATATTAGTTATGGCATGTACACTCGGTCCAAGAAGTCTACGCTGATCATCTGGTGTGTACAGCTTGATAGGGTTGGCACCTCTGCCTGCAACTATATCCATGTGTCAGAGACGATAGTCAGAGACGATAGTCTCTGACACATGGATATAGTTGCAGGCAGAGGTGCCAACCCTACCAAGCTGTACACACCAGATGATCAGCATAAGGGTGCAGATACTTCTTGGACCGAGTGTACTTCATTACCATATATGTCCAAACCGTCGGCAATTCATTATAATTTACGCCCTAAATAACTAACAAAACATCTAAGGATGTAGTATCCGGGCTACGGTCGTCTTGTTTACATAGGTCGTACGCTCGCGGTTTCGCTTTTGTTTTTGTTTTCTGTCTTTGTCCCCTGCTGGTAACATATATGATTATGACAATAAGTCATGGGGGTGGGGGGGTGAGGGGGGCAAAGCCCCCCTCAACTTATTTTTGTATCCCTCGGCAGTCAAAATTGCCGGAAATGTGATCTCGAGCTAGCGAATATGTTTTGTTGCTTTGGTGTCTTAAGATTGATGGATAATGCTTGTTTTGCAAATTCCGACGGGGTTCATCAAATAACACATCTAAAAAAACAAAAAAACAAGTTAAACAAATAGAAAATACTTGTAAAAATCGTCCCTGGTGTAAAACATGATATTTACCCCATTGTCTTATGTTCTTATGTTCTTAAGTCCAGTCCCTTGAACCTTGGGATATGTTAGCGCGCACACACACACACACACACACACACACACACTCTCTCTCTCTCTCTCTCTGACGTATGCTAAACTAGGCCAGAAAACGTGCAATATATGGTAGCTTACATACTTTAGAAGGTAACACTGTTGTGTTTCGCCGTTCGCTTTTACTCGTCTCTATACAAGTTATCCGTAGGCGAGGACTTTATCCCTTTCGATAAAGAAGACGTCTATTTTATTTATTAATTGCAGCTATATTTAGACGAGTTTATACAGCTTTTAAAGGATCTGTGGTAACTATAAGGTATAATTGAGACAATTCGTAGCCTTTTAGTTGCCAGATGTCCTTCCTAAGCTAAATAATACCGTTTAATGGTAACTAGAATACAATATAACGGACGTTACTCACTAAAAGTGTTAAAGTCTACCTACAGTAGGCATTATGCAAGGGACGTTGGTTTTGAACATAACCTTCGTCTTTATCTTGATGCCTATTCCTTTATGTGCCTGAACATAATATAGTCGATAAATAATTATAACCGTCTCTGCAATATATAGCATGCAATACATACCTTGGCATACCTACGATACACAACATCAAATTGGCACTCTTTCTGGGACTTCATACAATATATGTTTAGCTTATAGCATATAATGAAGTGTGTGTGCAAACCATTTTTCTATTAAATATTTTCTGCCAACTGACTGGCGACCCAGTAGTGGGCGGGGCCTGGCAGTATAAACTACCCAGTTTCACTGAGTGTAGACTGTTCGGATGCAATACACATGCGTGGTTTATAGAAAGAGATTCATCCCCTGGTCCACAATTTACCGCCGTGACTGTACTTCACTCATATAAATAGGCCTAAAGTGTGGGTGGATATTTACTGCACTATTATAAGGAATAGCCAGCAAACAATTATTAACATTTATCACACACCAAGGTCTGGTAAGAACATATAATGAGCTTGACTCAAGGGATAATATTATAATGGAAGTATTCAATAATAAATGACAAACACATACAGTAGATAAAACCCTTGATAATAATATATATGAGAGTTGAGTATCTACTGTGATTTATTCTGAATAAGTTTCGGGCAGGTTGAACGAAATCTAAGTACGCGTCAATAAGATGGGGTGGAACAAAAGGGAAAGTGTATGAAGAGTTCTGGGAGTGAACGCTGGGTCACGGGTGGCGGGAAGCAAAGGGGGGGGGGGGGGGGAGATTTAAAGGGCTAACGCGCACAGATTAGTTTGGGTTAGGTAGGTCACTCAGGTCATATGTTTGACTGCGATGATCAAAATAGTATTTACAGTTAGTGCGATATTATTCTGAATAAGGGGAGGAATAAGTTGAAATTCAAAGGAGAGGAGGGGTGAATAATTTTGTACTATTAATGATGTGTTTAGATTATTAGGAGAACATTTATATCATGACCATACTATTAATTAATTCCTATATGCAAAGATAATCTCACGGGTCAGGGAATTCAGATTTAATGATTTATATCTACTGAAGAATACTCAAAGGTTGAAGATAACCTAACTGAATCAGGCAATAGATTGATTACAGTAGATTAGAGAACGCATCAACAAATTAGCGTATACGAGTAGTTATAATAATACTACAAGTTATATATAGCGTACACAACGAAGTTGCACTAAGATGGAAATACCTGATAAGGTATGAAGGAGATCTGAACTGGTTAACAGATTCCTATATGGAATACAGAACAAATTGGCGTTGTATTCGAGTTGGTGAAATAATTAGACAATAGATCTACACAGAACTAGAATTCCTAGACGAGCAGGATCGAAATTATCTATTTCATAACAGAATAAACTAATACGTTATTCACAAATGATACTGTTAACGCACAACAAAATAAGGCGTAATAGGAGAGGGGAGCCGAGTTTAATTTGATATGAAATTGGGCATAGGTTCTAGGTAAAAGTGAGGATTTAGAAGGGAATCAATTCACAGTATACACTTCAGCTTCAACTTGGTACATACATAAATAGAATGGACATACACAAGGAAAATATGTGAGTATTCGGCTAGATTATTGATTTACACTAATATGTGACGTATGCGTAGAATGTTTTATATGAACTTAGAAGAGAGGTTAACACTAGATCTTGAGCACAGATCTACACAAGGTTTAATATGGTTTCTGAAGGATTAATGCATACGCAACAATAAAGGATCTTAGGCACAGATCTACACAGGGATTAGCAATGAATATTCACATAATTTACCTTACCTTCACATCAATAATCACAACGTAAGATACTCAAGAGACACTTAGGGGAAGTTGGGGGGGTCGAGGTTCGAGAGCAAGTCTGGTCGACGTAGAGCGTAGGTTCGCCTGGACCAGACTTCAGGGCTGCTTTGCACCGTCAGGAATCCCACGTCCAGACGTCAGAGGCACACAACAGGGCTCGTTCTAGTATCGAGGGGGGAGGGGAATGCAGTTGCCACTTTTAGTTAGATGCTCTGGACTTTTCAGACTTGAGAAAATTACCGAGGTGGTAGTGCTTGCTTTCTCAACAATTTCATTGAGACTATGTTCTAGTATTTTCTTAGCTTTAACTTATAGTGACTCAATGATAAAGGGATATATTGAATCGTTGTGACATAAATAGTGAAGTAAATAGCTATCTTAAAAATACATGGTAGTTATCATTTGGTACCTAATCATTTACAGTATTTTATTTAATACTCTGGTGGGAGTTACTAAGTCTAGGTAGGATATAATAGCAATTCTGGTGATTTTATTATAATTGAGGATTATTGGTGATGCAGTGGATAACTCTGTTCTTCACCATGTTCCTGGGTTGGTCCAGAGTTCTCCGTAATAGTATTGCACTGTAGATCCTAATATCCCCATTTATGTTTGTAGCACTCAGGTCTTTGATGCAGAACTTGCATAACCATTTGTTCGGTGTACTGCAAATCTGGCTGCTGGTGCAATTAAGGCTGGTGATTGGTGGAGAGGGTTTGAAAGCTGGATGGGGATTGGCTCAAACTCCCATTCATTTGTAGGGGTGACTGACCTAGGTGACCCGTCTTCCTGGTAGTTAGAAAACGGGAAAGACCTGGTAATATGGGGCACTCCTCTGTTTCTTGTTCCTCTGCATCATGAGAAACTGGTATGGAATTGCGTCTCTGTTGCTTGTTTCTTCTTTTCTCCTTCCTACTCACATGTAGGCTAGCAATCCTACATGTGTTACTCAACCCAGTTCTATTCAACCCCGTCACTTCACCAACAATGAATGCCACAATAATTAAGCAAGTATCAAACAGAAACGAATTAATCAAGGATCAAACAAACTCCTATCAACCACCACCCACCTAGCTCTCCTAACAATCGTTCAGGCGTCCTAAGCCGACTTCAACTCAAACGGATTTTTATTATTGTGCCAGTGCTCGTGAACTGAGAAATAATTCCCAGGTAGGCAGCACAGCCAACCTGCAGTGCACTGTAACACAACTATAAAAACGCCAAAGTCTATTTTGTCCGGCCTATCAGTTTGCCCGGGCCGAAGTAATCCTCCATGTAACTGAAAGATATTGAAGTCCTCCACCCTCTACTCCAAACCAGGCATTCCCAATAGATTAGACGGTCAATATACAGGAGGCGCTACAATATTGGTAAAAAATTAAGCTCAATAGCATGTGATTAAGCGATTTTTCTCCAAATTGTTGATGTAGGTGTCATTCCCGGGAAACTAACATAATACATATTATATGGATATTTACGTTTTAAGGGTTTGTTTACACTTCTTCTTTTTCGTCTTCATCTGGGAGACTTCTTTTTCGTGACTGTCAGTCAACAACTGAGACATCTGGTGGCGAATGCAATGAACTATACTGGTGGCGTCGTAGCCAAAGTAATCACCCTACCTAATTCATGCCAAGAGTACTCGAGTTCACTGACACGTGATGTCTATCGACCAATCAGGTGATGCCATGATTTGGAAAACAGGTGGCCCAGGATATAAGCTGTCAGTTTGACTCTGGCCAGCTTGTGTAGAGGGTGTGAGCCGATCAAAGCTTTTTCCACCGTCTTTAAAAACACTGAGGCTGCTTAAGACCTTTTCGCCTTCCAATAAGTGTAAACTGTCCAAAGTGCAATAACCAGTGTTCCAAATACAGCTGACGAGGACAGCTGGTTTTGAAATGCACATACACTTGTTTTACATGGAAAAATTTGAAACAAAAATCCATCAGCTGTTGACCAAGATGAGTGGTGATCGAGCCTCCAGCGGCCAGCCAGGCAGCCCAGTACCTCCTCTGTTCATTAAGGTTAGTTGGTTGGTTGGGACAACATAAAGGAGCCGGACCACAGCTAGCTAGGGAATCTTAATGGGTCATCGCAAAGTAACATAAAGTAAAAGATTTTTTCGCATAGGATTAAACTGGCATGCAAGGGCTAGTTGGTTACCATACTGATGTTTTGGACCGACAGTTAGCCCATCGATCTTTTTAGGCCTAATAGGTCCGGTAGAGCATAGGCTATACATCATTGCTATATATGTCATTAAGAGCTGAAATGTATTATAAGGGAGAACAAAAATAACATAAAATACATAGGCCTACTGTAAAACAACAAGTTTTTCAGCCAGTACCCAACCAGCGGGGGTGTGGGGGCGGCAGCCCCCACCAATAATACTAGGTTAGGTTAGGTAAGGTTGTTAGGTTAGGCTAATGTTAACCCCATTCTTACTAGGTTAGGTTAGGTAAGGTTAGGCTAATGTTAACCCCATTCTTACTAGGTTAGGTTAGGTAAGGTTGTTAGGTTAGGCTAATGTTAACTCCATTCTTACTAGGTTAGGTTAGGTAAGGTTGTTAGGTTAGGCTAATGTTAACCCCATTCTTACTAGGTTAGGTTAGGTTGTTAGGTTAGGCTAATGTTAACCCCATTCTTACTAGGTTAGGTTAGGTAAGGTTGTTAGGTTAGGCTAATGTTAACCCCATTCTTACTAGGTTAGGTAAGGTTGTTAGGTTAGGCTAATGTTAACCCCATTCTTACTAGGTTAGGTTAGGTAAGGTTGTTAGGTTAGGCTAATGTTAACCCCATTCTTACTTCGTTAGGTTAGGGTAATGTTAACCTTATGAAAACCCAAACAAAGATTTTATTAGGGTTACTGTGTAATTTTAACATGAACATTAGTAAAATCCGAGCCTTGGCTCGTGTTTTCGAAATGTCGGGTTATATGGGTATGGAAATTTACAAAACCCGAGCCAACATGTTAATAAGGTTACTGTGTTATTTTCATTTTAAAATTAGTTAAATCCGAGCCAAGTTTCGTCAAAACTTGGCTCGGGTTTTCAAAAAGTCAGGTTTTATGGGTCTGGAAATTGACAAAACCCGAGCCAATATTTTACCAAGGTTACTGTGTTTTTTTCATTTTTACATTTGTTAAATCCGAGCCAAGTTTCGTCAAAACTTGGCTCGGGTTTTAAAAAAAATCAGGTTTTATGGGTCTGGAAATTGAACAAACCCGAGCCAAATTTTGGTTACAAATGTGTATTATCGTGTTCTATAGTGTTCTATACGCTTTTTACCCCTCAATTTCCCTGATCTTCATAGCCCTCCCCACTATCGGGGGGCGTGTCTTTAGATTGATGGATAATGGGTAAATGCTTAATTCCCATTCAATTTCATCACTAGATTAGACTAAAACACCAAAAACAAAATCAAAATTCCAAAAAAAATACCTGAAAAACACGTTGTTGCGTCTCCTGTATATTAACCGATTAGACCCCTAGCTAAAGCAATGCACATAAAATAAATAATGATCGGCTGGGCATTAACACACGCGATAAATGTTTACCTATGGTCCCGTTAAAATATCCTCAAGTAACCTATTAAAAACTGTTCAGGGGACTGGTTAGAACTTGTAGGATGTTTAATTGAAGTGCGGAAATCAGTATTTACTGAGAAATAACAGTATTAAAATGCGCTATGGGTCACCTAGGGTCCCTGCCCTCTCTTTCCCAGGTAAACAATGACAAGTTCAGGCAAAATTTTTATGTTATGTTATATTATATTAGGGTTAGGTTAGGTTAATCTAATCTAATATTTGTACATTTTGGGCAGTGGGCTGGGCCACGCATGTGCAGGGGGTAAGGTATGTGGCGGCGTACAGACCCTCCCCGTAAAACATAGCGCATTTTAAGACTTTTATTTCTCAGTAAATACTGATTTCCGCACTTCACTTAAACATCCTACAAGTTCTAACCAGTCCCCTGACCAGTTCTAATAGGTTACTTGAGGATAGGAAATCGGGAACATATATAAATTTTTACCACACACGCCACTACAGGAATAAAATAAAATGCTAGTGTACTAATTCTCGTTATTATGCCAGCGAGGAATAATTTTCTTACCCCTCGACCAATACCGAAGTATACTGGCTACCTTAAAAAGGCCAAGGTTAAAACACAGAGGAGAAGAAACCTAGTATATGGAAGAACACAGTACAAATGCAGTCACAATACGAGGGACAACCAAACCCCACACACCCCTTAGAATCCGTCTGATGTTACATTAATATGCCAATGAATAAATATATACCGAGAAAGAAATAATTAAATAATCAAATGCCAATAAAGAGAAAAGCGAAGGATAGATGTTCCTCCCTCGAAACCTAAAAACCAGACTGATTAAAAAAAAATAAGGAAATAATCAAATGCCAGTAAAGAGAAAATCGTGAGGTAGCTGTTACTCCCCTAATAGTTGGAATCATACTGACACTTCCAGAGCCAGAACCTACCAAGGCCGACCAAAAGATGGCGCCACTGTTTCTCTATAGTCTATACCAGAGATTGTGTATAGGAGATAGGAGTCTTCCTATGTATTCTATTAATAAAAAGGTGCCTCTAAACGTTGCCAGTTACCCTTTTTCGATTTTTTTTCCAGCGCTATCTATTGCAGAGTTCCAGAACTACACCACGTGAATAAATCTACGGATGTAGCCTACCCTCCATTCTGTGTATTTTTTTATTATATGTACCGGTACACTACTTTTCTCTCTCTCTCTCTCTCCATCTCTCTCTATATATATGTATATATACAGTATATAGTATACTGTATATAAGATATATATGTATATAGCCTATATATTATTTATGTTTGACCAAAGTTTGAGTGTGGCTGTGTACTTCCAAGTTAGTAACTTAGGTACGATTTTAGTTACTGGACACCTATTTGACAGGTACCGCCAACGATTTAATACATATTTGTTTTCGGTTTCCACGCATCCAACACCAAGCTACACCCTTTTCTGGTGTACGAAACACTAAAAAAGCAATGGGGATACTTTAATAATGATAATATGAGACGAAATATAAAGACAACTCGGTTGCATTCGTGGAAGTAGCGTCGCTGTGTTTACTTTACGCTCGGAGTGACTTCCTGGTCCCGCCGCCTTGGCGGTCGACTTCAAATGGCTAAGCTTGTTGGGTAAATTTTTTGATAAAAACTTGCGTTATAGGGCGTGGGATATAGGACAGGGTTGGGGGGGGGGCTCTGCCCCCCCACCCGGTGAATTATAATAATCGTCATATATGTGGCCAGCAGGGGGCAAGTAAAACAGCTGGCCATAGTAACCTCGACCGTCCTGGGTAAACAAACCGCGACGATCCGAAGCGACGACGGACTCCACCCCCCCCCCCCCCCCCCCCCCCCCCCCCCCCCCCCCCCCCCGCCGCCGATTTTCGGACCAAACGCCCCGTTTTATTCTCGTCGAAAACCACATTTAAAAAGTTATTATAACGTTTTCAATACTATTACCGGACCAGAAAAAGGTGTAGCTTGGTGTTGGATGCGTGGAAACCGAAAACAAATATGTATTAAATCCTCGGTGGTACCTGTAAAATAGGTGTCTAGTAACTAAAATCGTACCGTAACTTATATTACAATGTAAATACTTGTCTTCAATTGAGATTAGTTTTTCATATAGGCTACATTCATTGTTAACAAATTTAGTCAATATCAAATAATAATCAACAGCCTTCATGATCCATTGCAAACCATATCCTTATTCTCAAGGTCAACCACAGCCTCCTTACATCATCACGGAGGGTTGGTTCAGCTTGGTAAGCTATGTAATTAACCCCTTCTATACCGACGACGTCTTTTGATTTTATTCTGGCTCCTACTAATCGATTGTATTCACTTTAGGAAGGATCTTTAGTAGCAATTATAAGGCTTCGAACTATCTCAATCAACCCTTTTAACTACTACAGATCCTTTCTAAGCTGTATAAAATCGTCTACATATTGCTAGAATAAAATATAACATACGTCGACGGTACATAAGGGGTTAATGGAGTATTGTTCACATTTCAGTGTAGCAATACTTTGGAGTGCTTTTGCATATCAGTGTACTCTTAAATCATTCTATTCATAATGACTATGGCTGATATGGTGATAGTAAACAAGAAACATGAGTTTCTACAGACTACACGAGACACATGTATACACCATTGCAGCAAGGGAAAGGAACTGTCAATAAACAGACGACAGAAGTATGTTCCCGCGATAGGGAGGAGCTATGCGCTACCGCCATCTAGTGCAGGGTTCCAGCCAAATCTGTAAATAATGGCCAACTAATATTAACACTGCTTATTTTCCAAGACACCCCTCTTAGGTATTCTTACTCTATGGTCTATACAAAATAATTCTTACTTAAATAAGGCAACTGTGACAAGTAGATCATACAAGACTACACAACCAAACACAAAGTTTTCGAGCTCCCTATCGTCACCAGGCTTCAACACCACGCTTCGAAAATAATCGTGTAAACGAGCCTTTAAGATTCAAGTTAACTTCTATTTGCATAAACGATAAGCGAACTTAACTTTTAATCAGCTCGGACATTTACAGTGGTTGATCAAATATTCTAAAAGTTTCAAAATCTCAGATACTGCTTCTAGTCTCTGCGGACTCTGTAAGCTTCATATGCCTGTAACTAATGTAATATATTGATATTGATTATAAAGTTGATAACACATTTACTACAATAAACATGAGCGTAACAGCAGGGGGTTATATCATAGTATTGAAAGTTGGGTCCAATAAATCATTGTTCAATGATTTTTAAGTGAGTGACAAGATTATATAAACACGCTCTCTCTCTCTCTCTCTCTCTCTCTCTCTCTCTGCCCACGAAGTTTAACCTTTTTTTGTATAATATCTACCTTTGTGTGCTCTTACTGAAACACTCTTTCAAACTGGCTGTGTTGTCGGAGAAATTGGTTGGTGGGGAAGAGCCCTTTCTCTGTTTTTTTGTTCCCTCTTATTACTGCTCTCTCTCTCTTTCTCCACGAAGTTTAACCTATATTTGTATAACCTCTACCTTTGTATGCTCCTACTGAAACACATCTTCCTGACAAATACCTATATGATGAACTATCATTATTATGTATTCAAATAGTGTTAAGTCCCATTAGTTTTGAGATTTTTAGACGTTCAGCCCATTTGTTTGGCGATTTTAAGAACTTTCGTCCCATTTCGTTATAAATGTTAAGACCTATCGTGCCATTTGGGTGTCGATTTTTTCCTGGCGAGCGATAGCGAGCCTGTAATTGTAAGAGGAACCCGCCTTCGGCCGGGATTTTTTGTTATCGAAGAATGTGCAAATTTATCTCTAGGGGATGTTTTTCTAAGTTTGAGGGAAGTCTAGCGAGGAAACTAAGAATTTATGAATGAATGAATGAATGTATAGGCCAAAAAAGCAGTCCGTGTCCCCTTAGTATGTTTTACCTCACTATAACAAGATAGTAAGAAGTTTCCTTCTGCTCCTGACTGTATTGTTAATTTCCCAGCAAGTTTTGCCTGTGAGCTTTATTGGGGCATTTATTTCCAATTATTATTTTCATGTTGGTTGTGTAGTCGGAGAAATTGGTGGGTGGGGAAAGAGCCTATTCTGTTTTGTTCCTGTTATAAACTGTGTTGGTGGTGTGATGGTTTAGATGCTTATGTTCTGGGTGTGGTGTCCCGAGTTCGAATCCCGGGAGGACCATATGCTTTCATTAGTTTATTCAAGTGCATTGGGGTTTGTAAATGATGATTAATGTTAAGAATGAGGTGTTACTTAATTCCTGATCTCTCTCTCTCTCTCTTCTCTTTCCCTCTCTCCCTCTCCTTTCTCCTCTCTCTCCCCGCCCCCTCCATCTCTCTCTCTTTCTCCTTTCTCCTCTCTCTCTCTCCCCCCCCTCTCTCTCTCTCTCCTCTTTCCCTCTCCTCTCTCTCCCCTCTCTCTCTCTCTCTCTCTCTCTCTCTCTCTCTCTCTCTCTCATCGTGCCACCAGACCATATAGCGTGTAATAACAAGGCTAAGGTTATGAGCCTATGATATATTATTAAGGGGACATACACCTCGCTTTTTCTCTCTCTCTCTCTTTGGCTTGTATTCATTTGGCCCCATTCAGCCTACAGTTTTAAGACGTACCCCCATCCTGGTGTCAATATTTTCCTGGCTCCCTATCGCTCGCCAGGAAAAAATCGACACCTGGATGGGGATAAACAGTTGGCTGAAAGGAGCCGAATAGATACAAGCCAAAGAGAGAGGGAGAGATAGAGAAAAAAAGAATGTGACCCCCCCTTACGGGAACATACATCTCTACAATTACTACAGGAATGCTACAGATATATTACATCCATAACCGATACCATTATCATTTGTCATCTGCATAAATGTCGACGTAAGTATCATTTTCCGTCAACTTTTGTTTAGCAATTGTACTGTGGCCGTTATAAAATCTCAGTTATATCAGAATTCAGTCACCAGCTTATACAATCTACCTTAACCCACTGAGTACCAGGGACGTCCTTTTGATCATATTCTGGCAACTATTAGACGATTTTATTCAGCTTAGGAAGGAACTCTAGCAATAATAAGGCTTCAAACTATCTCAACCAACCCCTTTTAACTACCACAGATCCTTCCTAAGCTGCACAATATCGTCTAAATAGAGCTAGAATAAATAATAAAACAGGTCGCTGGTACTCAAAGGGTAATGCTTCAATCTCGTTTCCGATTCCAATGCGAAAAAGCCTCAAAATATTACGAGAAAAAACTCATTCATCAAACATTGCCGGAAAAATCGCTCGGGTAACACTGGCATAAAACCGGTATCACACGAGAGCTTTTATAGTTAACATTCGATAATCAAAACATTTCTGGCAACATTTCTGGAATATTTTGCCCTTGTATCGGAAACTAGACTGTTGGTAGATGAATTTAGGTAACCGAAATATTTTAAATGTTGACCTCATAAACTGCCAGACCAGTGTTGAGGATAAATGTTGAGGGAAAAAGCGCTCGTGTGAAACCGGCTTAAGAAGCAGGACAAAACAAAAAATCGACAAATATGAACTACGACGTACCGTCGTGGACATATATTCTTAAGGGGGCCCACCTCGCTTTTTTCTCTTTCTCTCCCTATCTTTTTAGCTTGCATCCATTCGGCCCCATTCAGCCAACTATTTTAAGACGTTTATCCCCATCCAGGTGTCGATTTGTTCCTGGCAAACGATAGCTAGCCAGCATTGTATGGAGAAATCCAGCTTCGCTGGAGAATTTTTTCTATCGAAAAATGTACAAATTTAGCTTGCTATCAACACAAAAACATATAGAAATATGCTGGCTCGCTACCGCTTGCCAGGAAAATATTGACACCTGGATGGGGGTAAACGTCTTAAAACAGTAGGCTGAATGGAGCCAAATGGATAGAAGCCAACGAGAGAGGGAGAGAAAGAAAATAGGCGAGGTGGGCTCCCTTAACCACCCTATGATTTTCATTATGCAATCAACACCGGCTTTTTTTTTTATCTTTCTCTCCTTGTCTGTCTTTCCCTGGCTTGTGTCTATTCGGCTCCATTCAGCCAAATTTTTAAAGACGTTTATCCAGGTGTCGATTTCTTTCTGGCGAGCGATATCGAGCCAGCATTGTATGGATTATTGGGTGTTTCATACAGTGTGTTCCGAAATAATGTGCGAAACATTAGGCACATCGTATGAATGCCACGTTTTGTAGCAATACTGAACTTATGTTGTATATGGATTCCTAATAAATACCAAGAACAATTACATATACTGTAAGTCTGGTCTGTATTACTATTGACAGTATATTAAGGGGACAGTGGCTCTTTGTTTGGTCTATTAATTTATTTATTCATATATTTTTTTAGTTTCCTCCCTAGACCTCCATCAAGCTAAGAAAAATACCCCCTAGACCCCCCTTCAAGATAGATTTGTACATTTTTCGGTAGACAAATTTCCCGGCCAAATGCCGATTCCTCCTAAAATTACAGGCTCGCTATCGCTAGCCAGGACAAAAATCGATACCTAAATGACACGAAGGGTCTTATTATTGACAAAGAAATGGGGTGAAAGGTCATAACATCCCCAAACTAATGGAACCAACGTCTTAAAATTTCAAAACTAGTGGGGCTAAACATTAGAGAGAAGGGGGTCCAGAAAAACAGTCTGTCTCCGTTTAAATATGCCATTTTCTGTGTATATGTATAAGTCATGTTCAGGCTGTTTACAGCACACTGTGCACAGTCGGATCATGAAGTTCCTTTACTCAACATTATGCAGACTGTTCATCAGACATTTCCTGTAGAATAATATCATCAATTCAGTTTGTACGTGTAGTTGGTCGTTTTATACGTGTATAATCCCTACCAAGACTACCTTCAAGTTAAATTTGTTCTTAGGACTGTAGAAGGCTTGCTATCGTTCACTATCGAAATGCTAAAGAAAATATTTGAACTCCAGTAGCCAGATGAACTATATTTACATGGGCCACAACAAAGGACTATCATAATCCAGCCTGGGCATATCCTTTATCAGGTCCGGGATCTGTGTTTGATGAGCCTGGGTTTTGTGAGCTCGTTTGTTTGTTCCTGTGGCCGTGAGCTATTCCGGGAACATCATTTATCCTTCATCTCTGTTATAATCCGCCCTATTGAGACATTTCATATCTCCTCCCTTTCAGAGTTCCCAACCCTCGTCTTACAATGTCATCCCCTCGTCATTCTCTCTCTCTCTCTCTCTCTCTCTCTCTCTCTCTCTCTCTCTCTCTCTCTCATTTACATATATATATATATATATATATATATATATATACATTATACAGTATACTGTATATAATTCGCTCGCTGGTTTCCATTCCTCGGACAAATCCAGTACTTTATTATAATCCGATTACAGAACATGCATGTCCTACAATCGGATTGTTAAGGGGGCCCACCTCGCTTGTTTTCTCTTTCTCTCCCTCTCTCTTTGGCTTGTATCCATTCGGCCCCATTCATCCTACTGTTTTAAGACGTTTACCCCCATCAAGGTGACAATATTTTCCTGGCGAGCGGCAGCGAGCCAGCATTTATATATTTTTGTTTTGACAGCAAGCTAAATTTGTACATTTTTCGATAGAAAAATTTCTCCGGCGAAGCCGGATTTCTCCATACAATGCTGGCTTGCTATCGCTCGCCAGGAAGAAATCGGCACGTGGATGGGGATAAAAGTCTTAACACAGTTGGCTGAATGGGGCCAAATGGATACAAGCCAGGGAAAGAGAGAAAAGGAGAGAAAGATAAAAAAAAAACCGGTGACCCCCCTTAACAGTAGTAGATAGTTGTAGATATATAATTTTTGGTCAGCAAAACCATATAACCAAAATTACCTATAAATAGTCACTGATATGGTTTCTATTTATCCCACTAATACCTTACTATTCTATAGAAGCCGCGGGTATATGAATTACAAATCCAGATAAATTGCTTCTATATAATTCATAAAATACATATGATGCAATTGATGTGCTTGCGATTATTATACAGTTTTAAGTCTATAGTTAATCAAAGATTACTTTGACTAGGTGAAGGTATTGAGGGACAAGCCTTTACAACGGCACGTCGTAGCTAATTTGTACTGTTCCTATTTTCTGAAGAGTGTAGAGAGGGGAAAACGGGTGTTGGAGAGAGAGAAAGCTGCTGGAGTGACTTTGTTATGTGTTAATAGAATGTATACGTAGTCGAGGTGTTCCCCGACTGGGTGCGAGTATGTGAAACATACTAAAACGTACTACCCACTTAATGTCCGCCTTGGCTGGGATCGAACTAAGTCAAACAGATTCACACGTGAGCGTGCTCTCCACTAGATAGCCGCGGCTCATAAATAGTGGTTGAAATCGCCCTCTGCGTCTACACATTATCTTGGTAGGCATGTCCCCACCACCACCACCACCACCACCACCACACACACACACACACACACACACACCTTACAACCGTATTACTGGTTTTCTCCTCTGTGATGAAAGTGTTTAGTCTATTAGCTGTAAGTAGGCGAGAAATCATGACCTCTAACCTCTGTAACTAAAAAACGACTAGAGTAATCGAGCTAATATTTCTACCATTTGGTAAGTCATTCAAGGAATAGATGTGGAGATGTACATCCAATATTTTCTAGCCCTTTTTGAGTTACAGAGGATAGATGTCATGATTTCTCGTCTACTTACAGAAAATAGACTATAGGAACCGTGTGGTAGTGTGACAAAGGATAGTAACTCTAGCTTTCAATTTGCACTGATAGCTGTACGTCATTGGTATTTGGTAATGCCAGGCAGCTCAACTATGGCGGTATCAAATGATGAATTGGAGAGTAACTGGGCCTTGCAGCTTGAGACAGCATGCCATTAGTTTAGTTCTCCGATATGTTTTATGCGTATCATTTAACTCGCAACCACATGTTCCAAGTGTTCTAGGATGGACTCCAAGTCTGTTCTGATTGAAGATAAACCAAGTATTTCTGCCATTAGGGAATACAATGTGTAGTTGAGGATATGTATGGGCGTCCAGGCCGATCTATATTCTATTTCTTATACATCTGTTTGCAGCAGCCATGGCTCATGACTATTTGTGCGTGTGCCCGTAGCACTAACATGCCATAACGTCATGAAAATGTGGACATGTAGATGGGGAAAATTAAAAATCATAAGAGGTGATTTTATGTTACAATGTATAAGTGTGTGTGTATATACAATATATATATATATAATCCCAGAGGTGGTTACCAGCTTGTTTTGCGACGAATATAAATATTCCAATAATGTCGACGAACTTATGCATCCAAGTACAAGTGTTGCCTGAAGACACTTGCTTTGAACTCCTTCAGTATATTGTCGTCTATTCTAATTATAATCGGGCTAACAGTAGACAATTGTTTTCAGCTTAAAAAAGCCCTACGTTAGTTAATGGGCCAGACTATCCACAGTAACCTTCTTAATTGTACAGGTTCTGTCTAATCTAAATAATATAAATTGTTTTAACGGTATACGTAGCCATCAAATGATTGAAGAAGGCTATAATTCTATTCAAGCGGTTAAGAGCCAAAATACTAATTTGTTTACCCAAAATACCAATTCAAGTGAATCTATTTCGTAACAAATGTGGTCACATTAACAATATATAAATTAGATAATTAAATTACCCATAGGGCAAAAATATAAACATGTTCTTATAATGTATGCACCACACAAACACTCAGTCTGACTATCTCAGTACCTCAGATATACATAAATCAATGTGTTTTTACCCTACAAATGACAAACTATCTCTGTACCCCACATATACCCACTTTCACTGTACGTCACATATAATATCAACTCTTCCCTCTTCATCCCCAATCCAAATCCCACATCTTCCCAGATAATAACCGAGGGGGCTCATAGGCGCACATAAACACAGATCCCTTCATCATCTCACTCTCCCTATATCTCTACCCAAAAGACCCACGCGCTTTAACCCCTACTGTACCGGTGACGTCTTTTGAATTATACTCTGGCAACTATTAGACGAGTTTATTCAGGTTAGGAAGGACGTCTACCCCATCAAAAGGATACATACTAGCTCAATGAATCCTTTAATCTACCATATATCCTTACCAAACTATCTAAAATCGTCTAAATGCAGCTGGAATCCATTAAAAAATACGTCACCGGGACTGTACTGGTTAAGCCCACATTTACCCTCTCTCTAAGCCCACATATTTCCATTATTTATGCCCCACAAAACTCCCTCTTTCCCTTCATATAAGCATTCTTTAAAACAACATTAATGTATTGTTTCCATTGTTTACCTGTAGCTCCCCAGGCCATGATCGAGGGAGCCCCAGACATGCATGTTGACAAGGGCTCCACCATCAACCTGACCTGTATTGTGGCCCATGGACCAGAACCACCAGCATACATCTTCTGGTACCATAATAATAAGGTTAGTCAAGCAAACAATCAAACCAACCAGTCAATCAATCAAACAATAAATCAAACAATCAATCAATCAATCAGTCAATCAACTTTATTGCGGGTTATATACATTTACAATACAACATAATTATACTATCACATGTATAATACGTTTAGTAATCAAACATATTAACCCATGGACCAGAACCACCAGCATACATCTGGTTCCATAATGACCAGGTTAGTCAATCAATCAATCAATCAACCAATCAACCAATCAATCAATCAACTTTATTGCGGGTTATATACATTTACAATAAAACATATAATACCAACATGTATAATACGTTTAGCAATCAAGCCTATTAAACAAGTACTGTATGTGAGTCAGTTTAAAAGCCATACAGTCAGTTGACCTATTTAAAGTAAGGTAGAGTGGAGTACTTTAGATTAGTGTTAGCTAGGTTAAGAAATGTATGCGTTTGATTAGAATATCAGGTTACGTTTGAGTTGGTCAGATAACCAATATAAAGCTCTCAATATATATATATTTTTTCCTATGTGAGTGAGGGAGGCAAAAAGCAGAATTGCCTATAGCGAGTGCCTCCCCCATAGTTGAAAGAGTGACAGGGCCAAAATCAAGGGACGTTCGAGCCAAAATGCCTGGACACACGGAGAGGTGTTGTTCTGAGGCAGACAACAGATGATTGCCCCGACCAGAATAATCACGATAATGTTACTTTTCTGGAATACTTAGGATATTATTATAGATTTTCTTTTAGACAGGTGACTTTAATGGTAGGAGTACCCTACACATACCACCAATACTATTGATTCGTAAATTGAATTTAACTTTTACTGTCCCTTCTGTAGAATAATGTCTCCTAATAAGGATTTTACTGCTATGCGTACCGCTCGCCCATCGGCTACGTTTGGTCACAGTCTTAGTAGGGAATTGTCTGAGATTCTGATTCTACGTAGGTTTAGTTTATGGCGTAATATGTATTAAAATTGGGTGGTTAAGGAGTCATGCTTTCCAATCCCACTTTTGGTAAGCAGGGTTTGCCATTCAAATGTACGTCCTCGTGGGAAATAGGCATACACAGGTTGTTTTACTACTTACAGTAGGCTATATCCTATGTCCCTATTATTATAAATATAATATATTTCCCTGCGCAGGTTGTAAATTACGAGAGCTCCCGTGGCGGCATCTCTGTGGTTACTGAACGAGGCAACACCACCAAGGCCTACCTTCTCATACAGGTACAGTAATTATATATACAGTTGGCCATATTTATTTGTATAGACCCATTGTCTTTATATTATATATAGATATATATATATATATATATATATATATATATACTGTATATACATATATATAATAGCCTATATATATATAATTAGAAGTACAAAGTCTTATGCAGTAGTTAAATACTATGACCAATTAACGATGGTATCACCCATTTGTTTTAGTCAATCATACTATGTTTCCTTCCCTACATAAAAGCACGTAGTGGCTACAAATTGATGTGGCCAACTGTACTCTATTCGCAAAATGTCATGAACCCCTTCTTATTTCTCTGTATGCAGGTTTAGCTACTGTGTACAGTCTATAATGAGTTATGCAGGGAGATTTACATATACAATGTTATATAATGAAGTAATAGAACCGTGTATCTCATAAACTATAACATCAATAATAGTTATTAATTCATCCTGATGGTTAATACATGCAGGCAAAATATGAGTTCCATGAATGATTTGAATGGTTGTATAATAATGAATAATCACGTCAAACGTCTTTACCTACTTTCCAAATGTGATTTTTTATTATCTCCCTAGTAAGATATGAAAGTATTTAACACACATTGCCAAACCAGTTATATCCATTGGTCAATTGTATAGAATATCCAACATTGGTATACGCTAATACTCTACTTTCGTCTACAAACTTGATCCACTATGCACAATGCTTTGACTGCCCGAAGATGGTTTGATTTTATGCTACACCTTGCTGGGATGCCCAACTATGTTTCTTAAATAATTTAAGATTGTGTAGTTGTTCAGAATTCCTCTATAGTGTTAAACAAAAGTGATTGCATCACCCACAACTTGAATGAAGGCAATAATGATTCGAACATTGCTTCATCTGGTAGCATTAACTCTTTGAGGATTATGACGCGTTTTGACATTTTGTTTTTCTGGCCATCATTAGATAATTATATACAGGACCTCTCGGAATGTAAGGGTCAAAGCCAACTCAATTATGCCTCTGACCCCCACAGATCCCTCCTAAGCTGAAGGGAATCGCCTAAAAGACAAACTAAAGTGTTAAACCGCGTCTTAATCCTCAAGGGGTTAAAATATAGGGTAAAGGTATTTCTGAGATAAACCAATAATAATGTGCTATTGTTATTAGTTTATTAAAATAGGACTTCAGAGGCTATCAACCCTTCTGGATTATTAAAACAGCACACTGTAAGTCAATAATCGCGTCAGTATTAGAGCCCCTTTTCGAGAACTCCAGTCCCTTGTGCTATTATTATGAATCCGCTCAATCAGTTATCCTTTCGTTTATTTTTATTTATTTTTCTTCCCTAGGACGCTGGTCCCTCAGATACAGGCAACTATTCCTGTGTTCCATCCAACACTGCTACCACATCCCTCACCGTCCACGTCTTACATGGTGAGTAGAGGAGAGAGAGAGAGATAATTACAAGGAGTTACAATGAATTGTTAGTATCTCAGAGACCTTGCGGTCCATTCCGAGGAGATACTCGAAGTGGAAGGCGAGAGACTGTTTAGTGCACTACACTCTTTACAGAGTGTGAAAATTATTATCTACTCTCTTCTTGAACTGGTTTACTGAAAAACTGTTTACAACTTCGAAGGGAAGTTTGTTCCAGGTAGAACAGATCTTATATGTGAAACAGTTTTCCACAAATACTAGTGCTGAACCTTTTCAATTCTAATTTCCAGCCATGGTTGCTTGTTGTATTCAAACTGAGGCAAAACATTTTGCTAGAAATAGAGAGAGTGAGAGTGAACATTGATGTATTGAGCATTACTTTCTCCCTGCTGTTATGTTCATGTTAGTTGCAGTAATGTGTTATCATGTTAATAAGTTCTTAAGGGGGGTCACCGTTTTGTTTGTTATCTTTCTCTCCTTCCCTAGCTTGTATTCATTCGGCCCCATTCAGCCTACTGTTTTAAGACGTTTACCCCCATCCAAGTGTCAATATTTTCCTGGCGAACGGTAGCGAGCCATTATATATATATTTTTGTTTCGACAGCAAGCTAAATTTGTACATTTTTCGATAGAAAAAAATTCTCCGGCGAAGCCGGATTTCTCCATGCAATGCTGGCTCGCTATCGCTCGCCAGGAAGAAATCGACACTTTGATGGGGATAAACGTCTTAAAATAGTTGGCTGAATGGGGCCGAATGGATACAAGCCAGGGAAAGAGAGAAAAGGAGAGAAAGATAAAAATAGCCGGTGACCCCCCTTAAACTTCATAAAATTATCAATAGTTTACATTACTTCTATCTATTGATCATTATATCCTGGCTAGCATTAACCAGTAAAACCTCAATTAACCCTTTGATTCCGCATCTGAATATAACCGTTTTCTTTTATATATATATACAGTATATATACAGTATATCCAGGTAGATCAAGAGAAAGAGGACCTTCCGAACCTCTTGTGAATTGTGATATTACGTACCGGTATTTAACACAAAATAAGATTACCAATAAATTTGCGATGTAATATTGAATATGACACATATCCTACGTATCTAATTTTCAAATCTTACCGTAAATTGACACGATCTTATGACACATATATTCAGTTCATCTAATCATGGTCTGCCTGTTTATAGTCTAATTTCAGCTGAGGGTAAATTGACATGTTTCATCATGATTACTTGGCTATTATGGAGATTTTGTACCGACATATGTTGTTATTAATACATGTGTTATACTTATTTAACGTAGAGACATCGTAGTTTCGTTTTGTTCCTTTAGTCTCGAAATATCAGTAACTGTTAAGGGGTTCTATTTACCAGCAGCTAGATACAATAGACTAGATGAGGAAAACAAAAAAAGACAACGAACGTATCTTTCACTACTAGCAACTCAGATATACTTGAAACGCGCAAAAAACGCAAAAACCCACAAGATTAAATGGGCTCACATCAGAGATAAGAATTTAACCAATTTACAGTAGTGTAATTCATAATAATCTAAGTTTCAAGTAACTCTTATCCCAGAGACGCCTATCACACATATTGAACATGTCGAACACTCAACTCTGCTTCAAATCATAGTTAAGCCGGTATCACACGAGAGCTTTTATAGTCAACATTCGGTGATGAACATTTTCTTGACAACATTTCTGGAATATTGTGCACTGTTATTGTAAGCTAGACTGATGATAGATGAATTTGAGTAACATAAATATATAGAACGTTGACCTCATAAGCTGCCAAACCAGAGTTGAGGATAAATGTTGAGGGAAATAGAGCTCGTGTGATACCGGCATAAGTAATAATATATAAGGACAATTCCACTATACTCGGTTTCATTTCATCTGACGGTAAATTGAATCCCTTAGCAGCTCATTTCTCGGTACTTAATGGAAAGATATGAACCCACTATGTCCCTGCATCATATTAACACCAAGTCCAAATAATTAGCACCATATTTGGCTACACAATCTTCAAAATAGCTGAGAAATCTTGATGGGAACTTTGCAATAGGAGCGTTCAATGTGTGGACACACTTGCCAGACGTCACCAGATTCTTAAATTTTTCAGGAATAAAATAATAAAATGTGAACATTGCTAATAATGACTATATCTCCTTTGTTGTGATTTCAAAACATCAAGTATAATTTTAGATTAATTTTTCCTACATTATGGTGTTTAACAGATACATCTAATGGATATATATTTTATTAAGTATATTTTTATTTTTCATTGTAGAGTATAATATTGTATACAGAAGCTGCTGATTGGTTGTTGATTGATGTGTGCTGATAAAGTTGAGATATCTTCATTATTCTATATATTATTGAAACTCTAAAATTGTAAGCAATTTTAATGATAATGTGATAATCTAAAGTGATAAACGAACCCTGAGAGCTAAAATATATCACATATAACAAATAAATAACAAATATATAATAAAGTGAACACAAGTAAAATAAAAATTATAAAACCAACAAGTAAGCGAAATTTGTAGACTGACTGAGTCTCTGCTTACAGCTCACCCGCCTTACCCAATCACAAGCCTCTGCATTTTTAACATAATTATGCAGTGGCTTCCTAACACTAGGGTAAGTCACTATGGTGTTGGTAAGTTAGGATATCAGCCCCTGATTGGCTGATAGGCTCGATAACTCAGCTGTCTCAGCAGGCAGTCTCCTCTCTCGCTTAGTTTTTTTCTCATGTGTTTTTATTTTGTCTGTGTTCACTTTATAATATTTACGTTAATAGTGTATTTTATGTGACATATTTTTACCACGGTGTTCGGATATCTCTCTATAACATGAATCAATTGTTGAAATTGCTCGTAATTAAAGTATTTACAAAGTAGATATGAAATAATGAAGATATCTTAATTTTCTAATCATACTCCTATCCATTAGCCAATCAACAGCCTCCATAAAAAAATAGCTGCTTCTCAAGTCCAGCAGTCCTGTTCAGAGAAAAATATGTAACTGAATGAAATGTTAATTTAATCACAGATGCGTTGTTTGATGTACTGTATATACCACTATCATAAATATATCATTAGCATACAAAACAAGGAGATTTATATACTATTTATTTTTTGCAACCAGTATTTACCGTTTCGTAATGGATTTATTTCACAACAATATTTTTCCGGCTCTGTTTTATTAAATATACAATAAAGTAGTGAGCTAAAATATATATGAGATTATTATAATATATATGAAGAATATATAAGATTAAAACCGCTTGTCATAATACGCTATTACTTTCAGGAAAAATCGACACATAATTTAGAAACTGACACCGTTCATAGTCTGGTTCACATTTTATTAAGATAATTGGCGAAGCTGGTGACATCTGGCAAGCTTGTCTATAGATTGAACGCTTCTATTGCCGACTTGCTAGTTTTCTTCTGTAAGGAAGTTAGAGCTGTAGACAGCGATATTTAACATAATTTACAGGTAAAATACTGTCGTAGTAGATTTATAAATACATAAAACCCAATTCAACATACCACATATCCATCAGAAACGTACATTATTATTGCGTTTCTGTTAAATATCGATGTTCACTGCTTCAACTTCCTTATAGCCTGAAACTCGGAAATGGTCAATTTACCGTCAGTTGAAAAGAAACCGAGTCTAATTATGTTCCTTATGTCCCTTCCCGCAGGCGAGACCCCGGCCGCTATGCAGACCAATGGGGCTTCTGGTTTGTCAACACTTATAACCAAGGATAACAACTTCCTCTCCCGGTACTTCTTAATCCTGCTGCCCCTCCTCTTCGCCTTTCTACTGACGAAGGCAATTGCAATGGGGGTGAACTCCGCGGTTTGGAGCACGAGTGAGGGGAGTTGAAAAGATGAAGTGTTTGAATGAGGTATTTCCATTTCAAAACATTGCGGTGTAAAGGACGACAATGATAGACAAATATAATGAAACTAAAATAAGTGAATCATATATTATCAAGAGACCAGAGTAAACTCCTATGTGTACATACTGTATAGTAGAAAACGAGATATTTATATATCTGCTTTGAGGACTAGAGGTAACTGAACGAAATACGCAGGAATGGAGGCAAGGGTTAAGGGAGCCCATCTCACTTTTTTTATCTTTTTATCCCTCTCTCTTTGGCTTGTATCCATTTGGCCCCTTTCAGCCTACTGTTTTAAGACATTTACCCCCATCCAGGTGTCAATATTTTCCTGGCGAGCGGCAGCAAGCCAGCATATATAGTTTTTTGTTTTGACAGCAAGCTAAATTTGTAAATTTTTCGATAGAAAATATAATGTCTCCGGCGAAGCTGGGTTTCTCAATACAATGCTGGCTCGCTATCACTCGCCAGGAAGAAATCGACACGTGGATGGGGATAAACGTCTTAAAACAGTTGGCTGAATGGAGCCGAATGGATACAAGCCAGGGAAAGAGAGAAAAGGAGAGAAAGATAAAACAAAAGCCGGTGACCTCCCTTAATGGAATGTAGGATGTGGAGAAGCGGAATACGTATAGTCCGTTCATAACAGGAAGGCCAGAAATAGTGACCCCTGACCACTGTAACTAAAAAAGGGCTAGAGCAAATGGGGTATAAACTTTCCACACCAATTCCTTGGCTGACTCTTTCCAAATGGTAGATATATTATTATATTTTTTACACCAACCAACTTCACATCAAAACTCAATTAATGAAATCAACAAATACATGTTTAACTTTCCATACCAATTCCCTGGCTGACTCTTCCCAAATGGTAGATATATTAGCTTGATTACTGACACAAATTCCCTGGCTGACTCTTCCCAAATAGTAGATATATTAGCTTGATTACTGATACCAATTTCCTGGATGACTCTTCCCAAGTGGTAGATATATTACCTTGATTCCTGACACCAATTCCCTGGCTGACTCTGTCCAAATGGTAGATATATTAGCTTAACTCTCCACACCAATTCCCTGGCTGACTCTTCCCAAATGGTAGATATATTAGCTGGATTGCTGACACCAATTCCCTGGCTGACTCTTCCCAAATGGTAGATATATTAGCTGGATTACTGTAGCCGGTTTTTTTAATTATAGAACTTAGTGGTTAATACTTTTGGCCTACCTATAATGGACAGAGTACAAAGGAGTACAAAGGAAATCAAGCAACAACAGATCTAGTGACCCTTCTAGGTTGCTTGTCCTCCAAAACACTGAGGATCAAGTGTCCAAACAGTGGGTTAGAGTGGGTAAGGGAACATTGGAAAGGGAATTACTGCCCTGGAACTAATGTCCGTGGCAGGATTAGGAAGTTAGTAGGGGACAGATGGGTTAGTAACTGAGGGGGGAATAAAATAAAGTTATTCATTTACAAACGCAGTCAGTCGCGGGTTTGATGCGAGATATTTGTCTAGGCGGAGTTTAAAAGAATCAACAGTGATGCAGTCTATAACGTTTCGGGGAAGCCCATTCCACAAGTTGACAACTCGATTGAAGAAGAAATTCTTAGATTCGTGTGAGTTAAAAGATTTACCAATAATTTTGCAACCGTTTCCCCGCGTGTAATTAGATTGGTCGATAGTGAAGTACTTACTACAGTTCATATTGTCGATGCCTTTGATGATTTTGAACACTTGAATTAAGTCACCTCTTAATCTGCGCTGGGTTAAAGGAAATAGATTTAATTCTCTAAGACGCTCTTCGTATGGTTTGTTCTTTAGGCTAGGTATCATTTTGGTAACTCTACGCTGAACTCGTTCTAGCTTGTTTATGTCTTTTTGGTAATAAGGGCACCAGGATTGAACGCAGTATTCCAGAAGAGGGCGGACTAAGGAATTGTAAAGGGTTAGGATAACTTCTTTGGATTTATGCTCAAATGACCTGCCTATATAGCCAATTATTTTGTTTGCCTTCTTAACAACTTCTGAACATTGTTGACTCGGTTTTAGGTTACTCGATATTGTTACTCCCAGATCGGTTTCTCTGTTTACATTCTTAAGCTGAGTGCCATTCATCGAATAGTTTGCTTTCTCATTTAGGTATCCGATATGTAGTACTTTACATTTATCCGCATTGAAACTCATTTGCCAAATTTGGGCCCAACATGACAATTTATCTAGATTGTGTTGCATATCGTCAACTTGTTCTTTTGAGAGTACGCTATTTGCAAGTTTTGTATCGTCAGCAAATTTTGAGATTGTACAGGTGAGACCCTCATCTATGTCGTTGATGTAAATTAGAAAGAGAATTGGTCCTAGTACCGATCCCTGGGGTACCCCGCTACTTACATTGGTCCATTTAGATGCCTTACCGTTTATGACTACTCTTTGCTTTCTGTCGCTGAGCCAATTTGCTATCCATTTCAACACACCGTCTTGTATTCCATGCGCTTTTAGTTTTAGCAGTAAACGTTTGTGGGGAACTTTGTTAAAGGCCTTTTGAAAATCAAGGTATATAATATCTACAGCTTTACTCTCATCGTAGAGGTTGAGGATATCGTGGAAGAAGTCTAAGAGGTTTGTTAAACAGGAACGTTTTTTACGAAAGCCGTGTTGAGTATCTTTAAGTATGTTATTTTCCTCTAAGTGATTTACGAGTCTGTCTCGTATGACCGTTTCTAGCATTTTACATACAACTGAGGTTAAGCTAATTGGACGATAGTTACTGGGTAGGGATTTGCTAGTATTGGGTTAGTATACTAACCTTAAGGGAGGTCACCGGCTTTTTTTTTATCTTTCTCTCGTTTTCTCTCTTTCCCTGGCTTGTATCCAGTCGGCCCCATTCAGCCAACTGTTTTAAGACGTTTATCTCCATCTAGGTGTCGATTTCCTCCTGGCGAGCGATAGCGACCCAGCATTGTATGGAGAAATCCGGCTTTGCCGGAGAAATTTTTCTATCGAAAAATATACAAATTTAGCTTGCTGTCAAAACAAACATATATACAGTATATGCTGGCTCGCTACCACTCGCCAGGAAAATATTGACATCTGGATGGGGGTAAACGTCTTAAAACAGTAGGTTGAATGGGGCCGAATGGATACAAGCCAAAGAGAGAGGGAGAGAAAAAGAAAAAAAAGCGAGGTGGGCTCCCTTAAATGTGTAGGATTTGCCCTTGGGAGAAGTGCAGACAGTTGTGAGGAGGGAGCAACGATTGTGGGAGGAATCTCTAGGAAAGATGATGGCGTGGAGAAATAAAGTGAAGCTTCTGAAAGGTGGTGGGGCGGAGAAAAAAATTGAAGCTTCTGAAAGGTGGTGGGGCGGGGCAAAATAAGTGAAGCTTCTGAAAGGTGGTGGGGTGGGGCAAAATAAGTGAAGCTTCTGAAAGGTGGTGGAGCGGGGCAAAATAAGTGAAGCTTCTGAAAGGTGGTGGGGTGGGGCAAAATAAGTGAAGCTTCTGAAAGCTGGTGGGGTGGGGCAAAATAAGTGAAGCTTCTGAAAGGTGGTGGGGTGGGGAAAAATAAGTGAAGCTTCTGAAAGGTGGTGTGGCGGAGAAAAATAAATGAAGCTTCAACCTCTTACTCTACAGTTATGGACAGCAACATCTGGGCAATGGGTGATAAATCTTGTGAACTAATTAAACAGTATTATTTATTTGATTGAGCCTATGAGAACGATTTTTTGTGTTTTTTTTCCAATTCAGTGTTAATTGTTTTGTCTATAAGAGGTGTTCAGCTACACTGTAAAGTTTCTTCGTGCATATATCACATATTATATAAATACATTTGGATTAAATATACAAAACATTCCAATATGCGAGTTTTATTATGAATATGAAAGTTAAACCTTGGGTAGATGAGTAGTAACAATCTTTACTGATATGGACAAATAAGATTAGAAAGTTTCGACTGAATTGCTCAAGCAACTCCATAAGAAAGTCTTTTTGAGGCTGCATGTTTTACTCTGTTTATGTTGTCTATGTAAGTGATGGAGACAAAAGGCAGAACTGCCTGTAGTGGGTGCCTCCCCCATAGATGAAAGAGTGACAGTGCCAAATCAAGGGACGTTCGAGCCAAACTGCTTGGACACACGGATTTTGAAGCAATTTAAGTCATAGGAGGAGGGAAAGACTGATTATGGGAGAGAATTCCAGAGCTCAGCTGTTGAATAGAAGAAAGACTAAGAATAACGTTTCACTTACGAAGCATGTATGCATGTGTGTATGTGTATACTCAGGCACATTCCCCATAGTTGGGGGTGGCCCACTCGAGCCAGAGCCCGAACAGGGACCAAAATTAAAAAAAAAAAAAAATCACACATATCTTGGTCGCCCAGGAGAAGACCCAGAGGCCAGGGATCACTAAGGGCACTCAAGCACTCCCCCAGCCCCCGACCTCCCGGAGAAGTGCAGGTCTCAGCAAGCAGACATGTAGCGGAGCACACCACAGTGCCAGCCCACCACGCATCCCAGCGTGCCCTTCATATATACCGACCCCCCTGGGCTAGGCACCTGACGGACTATTATTTAGTGCAACTGGCGCCCAACCCCCTCTCCCAAACGACCACGTTTTCACGAGCATTCTCCATTCATTCCTATTTATTACCACTTCTCTTGCCTGATCTATAGTCGTTCCTCTATCTTCCAACGCTTGTACTACACATTTTCTCCATCTCAACGGAGGACTTCCTACCCCTCTACAGCCCCTTGTATCTGACTCGCATATTCTCTTTGTAAGCCTTTCATCTTCCATTCACTCAACATGTCCATACCAGCACAGCACCTTTCTGTCCACTCTGGCCGACAAATGTTCCTGCTGCCCCACTCTCCTATCTATCTCTTCATTCCTCAATCTGTATCTGCATACTATGTCTAAATTGTCAGTTCTATAACCCTTACTGTACCAGCGACGTCGAATCGCTGTTAGTAATATAGTCACTCGTCAGTACCAGCGACGGAAGATCGCCTGCATCGAGCGGTACCAGATACCGTGACGTGTACGCACTGTTTTGATACTTTGGCAACACTTCTCAGCATATATTCAAGGTCTCACAAACTATCTGGCTCAGTATTCCTCCAACTTTTGAGGTGGAAGGGTATTCTCTCTCGACTCTGAAGCCATTTTGGCCTCATTGCGTGGTACTGGAGGGTACATTAACTCCCTCAGACAAATATGACGCGATCGCGTCATATGGGAGAGTGAACCTTAATGGTAATACCCTCTGGAACAGTAAGGGTTAAAAGATCAATGAACTGAGGTTACAATAATTGTACCATAAAGAGACAAACGGTGTTGAAACGTAAGTGTACATAAACAGGTAATATATACAGTAAACATGAATTACTAATGTAAATTTAGTTTTTATTTACGGTATGTAACAACAGTTTAGTTTTTTTTTCTTCCGAATATTAGGATGTCAGGAAATACATCGTTGACTGTAATATGTGTGAGTACATTAAGACACACAGCTTGTAGCAAAAAGTGTACAGTTGCCAGGGTAATAATTTGTTTTTTGTTTTGTTTTTATCTGCAATAATATACCATTCATTTAGAAAACAAACCAATTTGTACCATAAATGTATATAACATATCAGAAACTAATCGTTCAATCTGTTTTACCAAATTAATAATACTTAATTACATTAGTCATTTTGGTTTTAATCTTACTCATTCTGTATTGCAAGATGATTTTTAACAATGGGGGCCTGCAGTCACGCTCCAACTCGACACCCAGGGGTCTCTTCAAACAAGATTCCAGGTTGCAACTGTCTCTCCGAAGCAGTTTCCGACAAGAATGCTCGACAGCCCTTAGCCACGAGAGGTTGTCACTCTTGTTAACCCCTTATGTACCGGTGACATCCTTTTCATCATATTCTGGTAACTGTTGGACAATTTTATTCAGCCTAGGCTTCAAATTATCACAACCAACCATTTCAACTACCACAGATCCTCCTTCTATCTATCTATCTATTGCCTGACGCCGTGAACCTCGAAGGGGTGGCCACGAACGAACCGCCCCTTGCACCTCTGTCCCCAGTCAGTTGACGCCCCTCCCCCCAACCAGCACCGCCTTCGTTCATATACTTCCTCACTCCATCCTTCCACCTCTCTTTCGGTCAACCTCTCCCTCTCTGTCCCTCCACCTCGCTCTCGTACACCCTCTTAGTAATTCTCTCGCTTTCCATACGTTCCATATGGCCGAACCATCTCAAGTTGTTCCTTATCACACTTTTCAGCACATCTACCTCCACACCACACCTCCTTCTTACTTCCTCATTAGTCTGTCTATCCCTCCATGTAACTCCGCACGCACTTCTTAAGTAATTCTTAAGTAATAATGGTGAGTTATCTGCTCAACAGGTGGCGTTGTGTGTGTGTAAGTGTGAGAATCCGAGTGTAGGGGGTGAGGCAGTAAAGCACGGGAACGAGGTGGCTTCAGAGATGGGGTCGTTTCGGGCCATGAGTGAGCACCGTGCCTCATGTGAAGGCAAGATGGCAGGTGCTCGTTGTACTCTACGTGCTTCACATGTCTCACTCCCTAGACTGGAACAAGACCTCACGGGCTTCACTGTTCATTGTAAAGCGGTGAATGTTAAGGCTCTCAGCCTATGACCGAGAGGAAGTAAGTTGGAATATAGATTTTTTTTTTTTTTTTTTCCACTGCTCTCACTCTTGGTCTGAGTCTCTCAACCAACGTCCATGCTTCGCTTCAGTGTCGGGATTACCACACTGTCATGCAAGGCCTTCTTCACTTCCATACTGACCACCCTATTTCTTGTTACTGCTTTCAGCGTTCCTACAACCCTCTTCCCCTGTTGTACCCTCTCCCGCACTTCTTCATCCATAGTCCCATCTTTACTCAACACACTGCCCAGATACTTAACCCGTACAGCCCCAGCGACGCGCCTGACGCGTCGGCGATGTATGTAACGCACAGCCCCAGAGACGCGCCTGGCGCGTCACCCTAATTGCGCCGACCGTAACCTCAGGTGTAGCCACTCAAGAGGGCTCAGATTTGTATGGGAACTGTGTACGTATCCCACGCAACCGTGCCGATGGTTGAAAACTCTCAAAGTCCACGTGCGTGCGCGCGAGCGCGCAAAAACCTGTTTTTTTGGGATAATTGCCTTCAATTTTTTACTCTTATAAAATCCGTTTTCGGGGGCTCTGTAGGACCATTTTTTAAGCTTTTTGAGCGGTTTTTCGTGGTTTTTCCTTCATTCCTAACCCATTCACTATTGTTTCTGGAATAAAACCATTTTTTGAAAACCGGCCGGGTTCTGGTGCGCAAACATTACAAAACTAGCCGGGGCTCCACGGGTTAAAAGAGTTGACGATCTCCATAGCCTGACCGTTCAGCTTCACCTCACACTCTGTGACTTCACCCCTTTCGAAGACCATAACCTTGCTCTTCCCCTCATTTACCTTCAAATTCTGTTTTTTGCACACTGTTCCAAACTCATTTACCAGACCCTGCAACTCCTATTCATTATCACTCATCAGAACTGTATCATCCGCAAACAGCAGTATAGGTAGCTTCCACTCAATTCCCTCCCTTTTCAGCGATACACCAACATCCACTGCTCTTGATAGTATTTCTTTCAGGAATCCATCCATATATACAGTAAACAACCATGGGGACATCACACCCCCCTGTTTCAAACCAACATTCAGGTCAAAGAACTCGCTCTGCTCACTCTCCACACGTACTGCCGCCTTTGCACCCTCATACATGCTCTTCACTGCTTTCAGCAACTTGCCATCTAACCGTATATTCTAAGTACATTCCACAAACCTTCTCTATCCACTCTGTCATAGGCCTTCTCCAAGTCCATAAAGGCAACATACACCTTTTGTTTCTTCTCCACATATTTCTCCACAACACAATTCAGGGTAAAAATCTGATCTACACATCCTCTTCCCTTCCTAAAACCTCCCTGCTCGTCGCCTATCCATTTCTCCGTTCTCACTCTCACTCTCTCAATCACTACCCTACTGTATACCTTCCCTACTACGCTTAGAAGCCATATTCCACGGTGGTTACCACACACTCCTGTGACGCATGTCCATGTGTGAGCATGCTGTACAGAACGCCTAGTCATGCCCCACTCTCGCTAGGATCGTCAGGGCAGGAACTTTGGCTGTAGTCTATGTAGAGTTTCCTAACTTAGTTCATGTGAGCCGTTGTACTATAAGTATTATGAATATGTATTTTGTTTTCATCTGAGTCAACGAGTTCTATTTTATATCATTAGTTATAAGTATTGTGTGTGAAGCTTATTTGTAATGATGGGAGGAGAAACAGCCACAGTTGGGGGTCAGTGGGTGGGCCAGGCCGGAGGTGGGCCTAACTCACTAGCACTCCCCCCCCCCACCCCCACCCCTCAGTGCTAGGGGAGCCTTTGTCTATCCCAGAGGAGAGAGAGAAATTACGTAATGGTTGTCAGTGGGCGGTCCTTAGTAGTTCACGTTGGGCTCACTAGAGGGCCGGGTATAAAAAGGGAAGTCTAGCCATTTTTTCATCAGAACTCATTAGGCAGAGCGACTTCTCATTTCCCTTGCTAACTATATATATTCTTCTGACTGATGTGAACTTTCTCTACTACCTTACATTCTTATCTCCTCTTTTCCCTGCCTGTTTAACTTCCATGGTCCCGTTGGTGCAGAGCTAGTCAGCCAACGTATTATCGCTTGAGTTCTCACGAGATACTTGCCTATTAGATAGCCTATTTTGGAAGGGTTAACTTAGAATAGGATTGATTTATGTTTGTTGCACTTGTATATGCATTTCCCTGTGTGTTATTATTATTATTCCTGTTTTCTGCTAGTCTAGGTAATGCTAGACTGGGGTAAGGCTTTTCTGTGTTACGAGTTGTTGTTTGATGCAGTGGTTAAGCGATAAACCTGCATACTCGTTTCGGTTCAGTGAAGCCTAGGTTGTCTTCGCGGCTGACTGTGTTGAGTTAATAATTTACAGTGCGTGAGGGCAAGAGCCTAACCACCCTTGTATTTTATTAACAGTTTGTTTTTACTTTGTCAAGGAGCCGGGAGAAAACCAGATACAAGGGATCTGGATTTCTCAAAGTGCACTTGTTAGTTTTAACGTAATACTTTAAACAGTTGTGAGGACTTGCTAGGCTACGAGCCGTTTTTGCTCAGTCACTGCTACCTTTTGCCCACAGTACCCCAGCTAGACTTTACTCGATTAGTAGATACAGAATAGTATTGAAGCTTTCCTTATGTATGATATTGTTTATGCACTATTGATTTCATGTGTTGCAAGCTTGGCTACTTTAGTGATTAGTGGCCCACGAGCACAATCCGAGTAGGCTATTGCCGTTGCATTTGCGGAGTACTTCTTTTTAATGTTTGCCATTTACTATTGCATATTCTTTTAATTATTCTTATGCCAATTGAAGCCTTTAATAGTATTTAATTGCCAGTGTTTTGCTTATTGAATTACTGTTCAAAATCCGATACGTACTTCTTACGAGCATCCGAGAAGCATCTAACTTTTTTCAGAAGATTCCTTGCTCGATGCTTAAGGACTATTAATTAACGTAACGTAATAGTGCCGATCCGAAGTAGAGGGTGGAGGACTTCTTAAGTTCTTAGTCAAGGGTGGATTACTTCGGCTTCGGCCAACACTATTCTTTGGTGTTGTTGTTTCTTACTTCTTTGTTTGATTGTTGACCAGACTAGATAATTCCTGTCTCTTTATTAGTCTGTTGTTGAACACTAGTACCGAGTTCTTGTATACCCCGTTATAGCAGATTGAACTCTGGAGGGTATTGGTGTTTTTGTTCGGCTGGCAGTACTCAGGGGTTGGGATCGTGTGTTTCCGTTGTGGCAGCGAGCCGTATTTGAGTCCTGATTGAGAGCCCTTGTGTACCCGAGTGCCAGTTCGTAACAAATGGCGACCTTGCTTAGGATTTTGTGAACAGTATAAATTTTTGCAGAGTTGTACAACATTTGTTTGTTTGTATTTTAGCGTGCATATTGAAGAATATTTTTTTTTGTATGGCAATTAGTAAAGCATTTAAGAGACTCCAGTTAATTTAGTAATTAGTGCTTGCATAGGAAGTTTAACACTTTTGTCTCGAGAATTTTTTTGTGGACTTCAGTATGTCGTGCATTAGCACTGACGATGAGTGAGAGATGTCATTTGAATGTGTGCCGTTAGTAACCAGTGAGGAGGATGCTAGAGTTTTTGTGAGTAAGCGGTACCACGTGACGGAGGAGAGGCTGACTGGGGTGGATGTTTGTGGCTTGCACCTGATAGCCAAGGTTTTGGGCATTTCCAATGTAGTAGGGATGTCCAAGGGGGAGCTGATTTCCTGGGTGTTGCGTGGGTGACATGGGGTTTCGGAGGAGAGCGCGTTTGGGGGGGTTCCTCCCCAGATCCCCTCTGACTCGACTCCCACAGTGCCGTCCACTCAGTTACCGGAGGTTAGCACTCTCCCACAGAGGGATGAGAATTGGCAGATTGGAGTGCCCTCGGGTGGTGCACATGGTGGTTCCCCAGTTTTTGCCCCCCCTCCTTCAGTAGTGGCAGCTCCCTCTTCCTGCCTGTCTCCAGATATGGTATTTAGACTTGAGCTTGCTAAGATTGAGGCTAGGAAGCAGGAGATTGAGGCTAGGAAGCAGGAGAATGAGACTAGGAGGCATGATATTGAGGTTAGGAGGCAAGAGGATGAGACCAGGAGGCATGAGGCTGAGCTTAGGTACGACTCAGAGAAATATTGTGCTAAATTAGATTTAGATAAGACTCGTGCAGAGACGACAGGGACTCGGATGGGCCGTGAGGGCCAAGTAAGAGAACAGTCCTTGGCCCAATTAGTCAAATTGATGCCGGTATTTAGTGAAACTGAAGTCACAGAATGTTTTAATCGTTTTGAGAAGAAGTGTAGGGAGCATAATTGGCCTGAAGAGAAGTGGGCAGCTCTAGTCTCCTCAAGACTTACGGGTAAGGGTCTGAAGGCTTATGATGCACTGCCTTTAGAGTCTTGCATTGACTACCCAGAATTGAAGAGAGCTGTCCTACGGGCATACGAGTTGCAACCGGAAACATATCGATTGAAGTTTCGGGGTGTTACAAAGACTAGGGAGGCGACCTTTCTTGAACATGCCCGGGACTTAAAAGATGCACTTAAAAACTGGACACGTTCTGAGAAAGCTGAGACGGCAGAACAGTTGACTGAGCTGTTTCTGCTTGAGCAGTTTTATAAGTGTACTGGTGCAGAAATGACTTTAACTATTAAAGAAAAGAACCCAAAAACTCTACAGGAGGCAGCTGAGATGGCTGACCTCCGGCTATCACTAATTCGTGGGTGCGGGTCTGCCCAGCGTAGTGAGGCAGGTAACAAGGGGCGTGATGCCCCATCCCCCAGAGTTAGTGATATACCTTATGCAAACAAGTACAAGAGCCATGATACCAAGACTGACCACAAGACTAGCACCGTCCCATTTAAGAAGGGGCCGGGCCCTTCCCAGTACCAAGGGAAGCCCAAAGGGGAGTTGGAGTGTTATCATTGTCATAAAAAGGGGCACTTTGCAAGAGTCTGTCCTAGCAAACCACCTACAGCAGCTGTGTCTTTGGCCTGCAACATTGGTGTGTCTCCGAAGTCATCTGAGTTTGCCCGGGGCAGTTCGTCAGAGGCTGAGGCACAGCCAATGCAGAAGCACCTGGGAGGCTCGAACCCTGCTCAGGATGTTTTTTGCGACCATAGAGGGCGGGGTTGCGTGATGTGGGCGGGGCGCAAGCATGGAGTAGAGGTCTTGCGTGATACAGGTGCTTCCCAGACTCTGATGAAAAACTTGACTGGCTACCCTATAAACGCGGCTCGGGTGGTAGTGGTGCAGGGTATTAATGCAACTCGGTCATACCCGCTGGTGCGGTTGGAGTTGGAGGTGGATGGTGTGGCACGTGAATTGGATGTCGGGATTGTGGAGAAACTGCCAGTGGAGGGCGTCGACCTTGTTCTCGGCAACGACTTTGCAATGCCCGCTTCTGAGGTTCTACCCTTAGTCGTTGCCGAGAGGCCGGCCAACGTGAGCAGGGAAGAGCAAGAGTGGGTCGAGCGGTGCCAGACACAACCCATGGCGTGTGTTGTCACCCGAGCTTGGGCAGCTATAGTGTCACAGCCTAGTCCTCCGTCTTCAGACCAGCGGAGGAACGATCAACAGGAGGAGGCTAAAGCTGGAGTTGGTTTTAAGAGTTTTGACTCGGCGGCTCTCCTGGGTGATTCAGTATTAGCACCATTACTTAATTCTGGAGTAGCCCCTGGGCCTGTCATCGAGAGTGACGAGGCTGGGCATGACGAGTCTCCACGACAGCAACGTTATGTACATCGAGAGAGACAGAGGGAGCAGCCCAGTATCGGGGAAGGTCATGCATTGCTCCGGGAGCAGTTAGATCGCTTGGCACCCTCAGATATACGTCGGTTGCAACTAGAGGACCCTGAGCTCCAAACGTGTGCTAATGGAGCTGTAGAGCTCGACGAGGACGGCGATGCACAGCCAGGAGATTTTTTTTATTATTGGCATCCTCAGCGGGATCTTGGATTGCCTTATGTGCTGTTTGCTGCTCGGGAGGTACCTGGTGAGAGCCTGGGATTTAGTCCAAACGAGCTGATTTTTGGACACCGTGTCAGGGGCCCCCTTAACATGCTGAAAGAAATTTGGGAGGGGACTGTGCAGCCTTGTCCATTATTAAAGTATGTGCTTGAAAGCCGTGAGCGCATGCTTAAGAGTCTGGAGATGGCAGGTAGAAATTTGACAGAATCACAAGCTTTGATGAAGGACAGGTATGATCGCAAAGTGAGGCTCCGGAAGTTCACTGTAGGACAAGAGGTATTAATTTTGTTGTCTTTGGTTGGTAACCCCCTCTCTGCGAAGTACACTGGACCTTATAACATTGTAGAACAAATTTCAGACTTAGATTACCTTGTTGCCACTCCAGACAGGAGGAAAAAGAACCAGTTATGTCACGTGAACCTTATAAAAGAGTATGTGAGGCGCCCCTCTGAGCCTCTCACTGTCCCTGTGTTGGCTTGTTGCGGCCTTGGTGGAGAAGGAGAGGGGGACAGTCAAGCTTCAGAGGAGGATAGCTGGGATCAACATGTTTCAGCGGATCAGTGGGCGGGGAACTCGAGCCTTAGGGCTGACGAGGCTATAGCTCATTTGCCTGAGCCGCAGTTTGATGCTATCCGTCAGTTGTTCGGTTCATACCCCACTGTATTTGCTGAACACCCAGGCCTCACTACTCAGGCTATGCATGATGTTGACGTGGGGGACCATCTACCCTTTAAGTCAATCCCGTACCGTGTGCCCCCCATAAAACTACCAGCTCTGAGGGATGAGTTGGAGTATATGCTCGGTAGAGGGTTGATAGAGAAAGGCACAGTTAAGTGGACTTCCCCCGTAACACTGCAGCCTAAGCCAGATGGCAAGGTACGCTTTTGTATTGATTTCCGTAGGTTAAACGGTTTGACTCCAACTAACCCTACACCTCTTCCTCGGGTTGATGATAGTATTGACAAAATTGGTAATGCTCGTTTTTTGTCTAAAGTAGATTTAGTAAAAGGTTACTGGCAAGTACCTTTGTCCGAGCGTGCTAAAGAGGTATGTGGTTTTGTTGTGGACGGGAGTACCTACCGGTGCAATGTTATGCCTTACGGACTTAAGAATGCACCAGCAACGTTTCAGAACCTGATGAATGAAATTGTAAAGGACATTCCAAATTGCACCGTATATTTGGACGATGTAATCATTTATGATGACGACTTTGAGAGCCATTGTGAGCACCTTGAGACCTTGTTCCGGAAACTTAGTGAAGCAGGTCTGGTAGTAAATTTGGCAAAGTGTGACTTCATAAAAGCCACTGTGCAGTACCTTGGGTTTGTAGTGGGAAGGGGACAGGTGTGCCCTCCTCAGAACAAGGTACAGGCTATCAATAAATTTCCGCACCCAACAACCAAGAAGCAGATTATGAGATTCTTGGGTATGATAGGCTTCTACAGGCGCTTCATAAAAGGTTACTCAACGGTGTTGGCACCTCTCACAGATTTGTTATCTAAAGACAAAAAGTTTTTGTGGGCACCTGAGTGTGAAAAGGCTTTCACTTTGGTGAAACATTTGCTATGTATTCACCCGATACTCAGGGCCCCAGACTTTAACAGGCCTTTTCAGCTGGCAACAGATGCTAGTGGTGTAGGGGCTGGTGCTGTCTTGCTACAGACAGACAATGAAGGTGTGGAACACCCAGTAAGTTTCTTTTCTAAGAAGTTCAATGCTGCACAAACTATTCTACAATAGAAAAGGAATTACTGGCGATTGTGCTGTCGCTCAGGCACTTCGAGGTGTATGTTCCAGCCTATGGCCCAGTCGTGGTTATCTACACTGATCATCACCCTTTGAGATTCCTGAATCAATTTCACAATCGCAATATGACACTGACCAGGTGGTCTTTGATGTTGCAGGAGTATAACCTGGACATCCGTCATATTGCTGGATGTGACAATGTGATCGCGGATTGTTTATCAAGGGTGGATGATCAGTCGTAGGCTATCACAGGCGTGTGGGTTTGAGTGGAGGAAAATAGGCTGCCCTTATAGTGCAGCCGGGAAAAAACATATTAAAATATAAAAATCATATAAAAACTCTTTCTTTTGATATAGGTAATCGTATAAGTTTGTCATAGCCTATAGAGTTTGAGTAGTCCACGAACTATCAAACGGCTGAGCTGCTGTAAGCTCGCTCTGGGAGCATGATATTGTGTATTTTTGTTATTGTTGGGAGGAGTTATAAAATGTGATTTTTTTTTTAATAATAAGATGTGTTTTGGTGATAAACTCAGCTTTGTTTTAGTGCCATGCGGTCGCTGGGTGTGAGGGGCTTGATGGGGTTCTGTGTTTGTCAGATTTTAGCTCAGGGTTGAGCAAGTAAAATCTTGGGGGAGGTGTGACGCATGTCCATGTGTGAGCATGCTGTACAGAACGCCTAGTCATGCCCCACTCTCGCTAGGATCGTCAGGGCAGGAACTTTGGCTGTAGTCTATGTAGAGTTTCCTAACTTAGTTCATGTGAGCCGTTGTACTATAAGTATTATGAATATGTATTTTGTTTTCATCTGAGTCAACGAGTTCTATTTTATATCATTAGTTATAAGTATTGTGTGTGAAGCTTATTTGTAATGATGGGAGGAGAAACGGCCACTGTTGGGAGCAAGTGGGTGCGCCAGGCAGGAGGAGGGCCTAACTCACTAGCACCCCCCCCCCCCCCCCCCCTCAGTGCTAGGGGAGCCTTTGTCTATCCCAGAGGAGAGAGAGAAATTACGTAATGGTTGTCAGTGGGCGGTCCTTAGTAGTTCACGTTGGGCTCACTAGAGGGCCGGGTATAAAAAGGGAACTCTAGCCATTTTTTCATCAGAACTCATTAGGCAGAGCGACTTCTCATTTCCCTTGCTAACTATATATATTCTTCTGACTGATGTGAACTTTCTCTACTACCTTACATTCTTATCTCCTCTTTTCCCTGCCTGTTTAACTTCCATGGTCCCGTTGGTGCAGAGCTAGTCAGCCAACGTATTATCGCTTGAGTTCTCACGAGATACTTGCCTATTAGATAGACTATTTTGGAAGGGTTAACTTAGAATAGGATTGATTTATGTTTGTTGCACTTGTATATGCATTTCCCTGTGTGTTATTATTATTATTCCTGTTTTCTGCTAGTCTAGGTAATGCTAGACTGGGGTAAGGCTTTTCTGTGTTACGAGTTGTTGTTTGATGCAGTGGTTAAGCGATAAACCTGCATACTCGTTTCGGTTCAGTGAAGCCTAGGTTGTCTTCGCGGCTGACTGTGTTGAGTTAATAATTTACAGTGCGTGAGGGCAAGAGCCTAACCACCCTTGTGTTTTATTAACAGTTTGTTTTTACTTTGTCAAAGAGCCGGGAGAAAACCAGATACAAGGGATCTGGATTTCTCAAAGTGCACTTGTTAGTTTTAACGTAATACTTTAAACAGTTGTGAGGACTTCGCTAGGCTACGAGCCGTTTTTGCTCAGTCACTGCTACCTTTTGCCCACAGTACCCCAGCTAGACTTTACTCGATTAGTAGATACAGAATAGTATTGAAGCTTTCCTTATGTATGATATTGTTTATGCACTTTTGATTTCATGTGTTGCAAGCTTGGCTACTTTAGTGATTAGTGGCCCACGAGCACAATCCGAGTAGGCTATTGCCGTTGCATTTGCGGAGTACTTCTTTTTAATGTTTGCCATTTACTATTGCATATTCTTTTAATTATTCTTATGCCAATTTAAACCTTTAATAGTATTTAATTGCCAGTGTTTTGCTTATTGAATTACTGTTCAAAATCCGATACGTACTTCTTACGAGCATCCGAGAAGCATCTAACTTTTTTCAGAAGATTCCTTGCTCGATGCTTAAGGACTATTAATTAACATAACGTAATAGTGCCGATCCGAAGTAGAGGGTGGAGGACTTCTTAAGTTCTTAGTCAAGGGTGGATTACTTCGGCTTCGGCCAACACTATTCTTTGGTGTTGTTGTTTCTTACTTCTTTGTTTGATTGTTGACCAGACTAGATAATTCCTGTCTCTTTATTAGTCTGTTGTTGAACACTAGTACCGAGTTCTTGTATACCCCGTTATAGCAGATTGAACTCTGGAGGGTATTGGTGTTTTTTGTTCGGCTGGCAGTACTCAGGGGTTGGGATCGTGTGTTTCCGTTGTGGCAGCGAGCCGTATTCGAGTCCTGATTGAGAGCCCTTGTGTACCCGAGTGCCAGTTCGTAACACTCCTCTTTCCCCTTTGCCCTTATATAGGGGGACTATTATGCCAGTCTTCCAGTCATCGGGTGCACTCCCCTTCTCCCATGCTAGTTTGCACATTTTTCATACCCATTCTATCACTATCTCGCCACCATACCTCAACATTTCCCCACACACTCCATCTGTTCCTGGTGCTTTCCCCAACTTCACTCTTTTCATGGCTTCCCACACTTCTGACCTCCTGATCCCCACCTCCTCCTCCACTACTTCTCTTCTTCTCCCTCCCATACCATATCCAGCTATGTTTGCTGGCTCTTCATTCCTTACATTTAGCAACTCATTGAAGTACTCCCTCCATCTTTCGACTCTCTCTTGCTTCTCGGCTAGCATTCTCCCATTCTTATCTTTCACACCCTTACTGTTTCCCTTGCTACCTTTCCTAACTTTCTTGACTTCTTTCCAGAACAGTTTCTTACTCTCCCTCCATTTTACACTCAGATTCGTTCCAAATTCCTCATCTACTCTTCTCTTACTTTCCTTCACTACTCTCTTCACCCTCTTACTCTCCACTTACCTCGCTCGTTTCTGTCTCTCGAAATCTTCATTCCCTCTACTACCCAACCACTCTCTATATGGTTTCGTCTTTTCTTCCACAGCTATTCTTACCTCTTCTGTCCACCATGCTGTACCTTTCACTCCCTCCCTCTTCTCCTCACTCCACACACCTCCTCACATGCTGCACAGATCTCATCCTTAAACACCTTGCTCATCCCCTCCACTTCCTCCATAACTTCCAGGTCGAACCCACCTAGTCGTCTTTCCACTGCTCTCCTGTACTCCTCCCTGACTTCCTCCTCCTGCAACCTCTCCTCACCATTCCACCCTCCTCTCGCCTCCCTCCAGCTCTCCTCACCCACTTCTTTTGTATCCTAACCTTAGCTACCATAATGATCAGACAGACCCCCTCCAATACCCCTATACACCCTAGCATCCATCACAGATTTCTTTATTCGTTCATCCACACATACATAATCAATCAATGACTTACGTTCCACCACTGTCTCATCTTCCATCGTCCACTCCCGTTTCCACGTGTACCTGTGGATCATTCTGTGTCGGAAGGTGTTAGCTATCCACAGCCTCCTCCCCACACATACGTCTACAAGTGCCCTACCATTCCCATTTACCTCTGATGGTACCCCCCACCCTCCTACCACACCCTCAACTTTCCTATCACCCACCTAAGATCCTCCTTAACACCTAACGAGCGGCCTAGGCGGTAATTTATATGTACCGCCCAGCGGGGTGTTTTTACCCTAAATAGGGTTGGTTACGTGATCATTTTCATGCCTAAATAAGACCCAGAGCGTAAAACAAGTATCTATCCCTGAAAGGGCATAAACAGAGCTTTCCAATGACACCCCAACCATGCTTGTACGACCGCTAGTTTTCTTGCAACGATCGCGCAACACGAGTGCAAAAACCATGTAATTAGGTACTTTCCCTACATAATTCCCTGTGTAGTGAGTGCGTGAGGGTGGGGGAGGATTGGATTCATGTCAGTTGGCCCACCGCGGTGGTGTGCGACGGTCATAGCCTTACTACGCTCCTCACACCGCTCAGCTCTCTCTCTCTGCAACATTACGTGCTGAAAATGGCACACGACATAAGTTGTGAACCGCCACTTAGTCCAAATTTCTTTCACATGACATAAGTTGCGCGCCGCCAATAAAGGGTTAAGCTGCATAATGTCGTATAAATACAGATAGAATGAAATATAACACACGTCGCTGGCACTCAAAGGGTTATAAGAGTTCATGACCTCATATGGTAACCGAGGCAAGGATCATCATTGTGGAATGACACACGATTGTTATAGATCTTACTACTGTACCAAGATATGGGAATTTATCAAAGTACTCTTGTTGTCACCATGTGTACTGTACAGTATACAGTATATGTACAAACTGTAAAGCAATCCCTCTAGCATTACTGCATCATTCACATTGTTAAGGTCAGTGATCGTGATACTCCATTGTTTAAAGGTGGGGGTGCATGGGTAGAGATAAACATGGAATGATAATCTCCAAGCTGTACATGATTATCTTGCAAAATGCATTGGCACTGAAATAATTACTGTATTAACAATGGTATAAAGGATTTTGTGGATCATCTATCGGCCTGTGACATCACAGGAGTGTAAGTCCACCATCCAGTCCAGGATGAGGATACTGGTGTGACGTCACTATGACGTCACAGGCCTGGTATAGACGATCCACAAAATCCTGTATACCATTGTTAATAATTATTTCAGTGACATTGCATTTTATAAGATAATTATATGCAGGTTGGCGATTATTTGTCCATGTTTACCTCAACCCATGCACCTCCACCTTTAAGACTTACTGCCCAACCGCTTAAGGAGAGTTATTTGTTTGGTTTTAGTCTGGACCCCTTCTCCATCATGCTGAGCCCGATTAGTTTGACAATTTTAAGACCTTTCGACCCATTTCTTTGTCAGTATTAAGACGCTTTGTGGTATTTAGAAGTAAATTGTATTTCCCGCGTCGAAAACGAGCCTGTAATGTAGCAGGAACTGGCCTTTGGCCAGAACAATTTCCAAATGTATCTGGAAGGAGGGGGGGGGGGGGTCATGCTGATGTCTTTTTAAGCTTGATAGAGGTCATGGGAATAAACAAATAAAATATTTATGTATATATTTAGAATCAAATACTAATAATAACTACCCCTTAACCCTCGCTGAACGGTAATTTAAACCTTCCCAAGATGGCTGGAACCGGTTGTTTCGTCGAATTCTCGGCATTTGGCGCGCTTATAAATACACAAAAAAATGGCCTAACCTAGGCAATATATACTGTATATACAGTATATATATATATATATATATATATATATATATATCCAGCAGTAGTAATCTTTGTTATCTTGCGATGGGTGAAGACTAGAAGTCTCTAGACTAAGTGGTTCAGTTTTTATGGTGAAAATAAGTAGGTCAGTTATTGCCGCCAGGAGCCTAGAAACTGTGTACACTCCCGCTTTTCGTCATATACCGATAATCTTATATATGCACTTAAATGGCCTAAACTAGTTTACATACATACCAGAGGCAGTAATCGGTGTTATCTTGCGATGGGTCAAGACTAGAACACTTGACATTAAGCAGTTATTGTGAGAGGTGGTTGTTTTGTTGTGATGCTATGAATTGTTCGAATGTGGCGACACAGCAGCAGCAGCCACGGCTACGATCTATTTACATTTGTTCAACAATTGATTATTGATTATGGATTATGTATTATGTAATAATAGTGATTATTGATTACTGATTTATTTCACCATTGTAACCATTATTAAGTCACTGTCGTGTGCTTTCATACATCGTTTGGACTCAGGTTCAGCAAGTACAAGCTTTCGTTAGGCCTGCATGCAGGCAGGAGTCACATGAATAATTGGCTATGTGTTCTTGTTCTTGTTGGTTATACGGACCACCCGCTAAAACAACAAAAACTTTCTCTAGTGCGGTTTTAAGTTATTTTTAGCCATGAAATAAGGCTAGAGAGCTATGTATGTCACCTGTGTGTCATGGAGAAAGCTCGATATGGAGCTATGTAGGCCACCCGGGCGAGAAGGGTTAACGAGTCCATGCAATTGTTGAAAAGTGCAGTTGGCAGCATATACTGTACCTCTGTTGCATTACGGAGTTCACATGGAAGAAGCGTGACCATCACACTTGGCAGCACTCTCTGTACCAGTGAAGTCCAGATCAATAATCGCTGCAAGTTACCCATGTTGGAATACTATCCTTCAGTGTATTGTGATGCACTCGGTGTTTAAGGGGAGATGGGTTTCTTTCTAATCCTTCTTTTTCCTCATGCTTAGCCCCATTAGTTGTCATATTTTATAACGTTCGGCCCATTTGTTTGGCGAATTTAAGACCTTTCATCCAATTTTGTTATCAGTCTTAAGACTTTTCGTGTCATTTAAGTGTCGATTTTTTCCTGGCGAGCGATAGCGAACCTGTAGTTTAAGAGGAACCGGCCTTTATGGCCAAGAGCAGCGGGGAACGCCCGACTCCAGGGTAGGAAGTCAAGACGCTATCCACTAGACCAGCCGGCTAGGAAAAATATGCGAAGATCACAAGTGTTTATGAGTGACTCTATAAGAACAAAAATATCACCGGAGTTAAGTAAGTCAAGTGATATACATATTGTCAGAACTCAAACAATATTTAAGCAACATTGGAATATTTATCCAGTTCCAAAGGATAATGTTAGGATATATAATATCTATTCCAGACAAACAATTATGCCTGCTATACTATACTATACTCTGTTTCTTTTCAACTGACGGTAAATTGAAAGGCTCCCATCAAGATTTTTGTTATTTTGAAGATTTTGTAGTGATATATTGTGCTAACTATATAAACTTGGTCTTAATATGAGGCAGAGACATAGTAGTTTCATATTCCTTTCATTAAATATCGATTACTTAGCTGCAAAGGTATTCAATTTATCGCCAGCTGAAAAGAAACCGAGTATAGACACATTAATTTGGCAGCATATTTTCACACAATCAGAATGATTATGAAAAACAATTATTTGTTGTCAGTGGCATGTAGAATGGCTCTCAAAGAATCATCATGGACATTTGTTATTATTACCAAAGATCAAAATACATTGAAACAAGTAGTTTCTATAAAACCAAACATAGTATAATATAAAAAGAGAAACAAAGGAAGGAGGTTGACTGAAACACCAGCGCACAAACTCACTTTAAGGGAGCCCACTTCACTTTTGTTCTCTTTCTCTTCCTCTCTGGCTTGTATTTATTCGGCCCCACTCAGCCTACTGTTTCGAGACATTTACCCCCATTCAAGTGTCAATATTTTCCTGGCAAGCGGTAGCGAGCCAGCATATATATATTTTTGTTTTGACAGCAAGCTAAATTTGTACATTTTTCGATAGAAAAATATCTCCGGCGAATCCGGATTCCTCCATACAATGCTGGCTCGCTATCGCTCGCTAGGAAGAAATCGACACCTAGATTGGGATAAACGTCTTAAAACAGTTGGCTGAATGGGGCTGAATGGATACAAGCCAGGGAAAGAGAGAAAAGGAGAGAAAGATAAAAAAAAAGCCGATGACTCCCCTTAAACCTTTTACAGGTACGTTTTTATTTTTGTTTATTTTGATGGGAGTTCAAAACTAAACATCATACAATTGCGGCATTTATGATGACTGGAAGAGGTATTTCCAAGGGTTCCGTGTCATCTCAACCAGTAGACCATTTCAACCAGTAGCTCTCAACCAGTGCCAAATTAACCAAGACCAACCAAACCAGTGCCAAAATATGGTACTAACCTAACCTAACCGTATTGGTTGATTTGGTACTGGTTGAAATGGTCTACTGGTTGAATTGACCGGTCACCATTTCCAAGCGTCAACTTCACCCTCACCCAATGAAACAATATGGGGATTAGAGTGTACGTGTGCAGTATATTGGATAGAAGTGAAATTAAGGGGAGGCTGACCGTTTGTCTGGACCACCTTCTCCCTAATGATTAGCCCCACTAGTTTTGAGATTATAAGACGTTCGGCCCATTAGTTTGGCGATTTTAACACCTTTCGCCCCATTTCGTTGTCAATTTTAAGGCCTTTTGTGCTATTTAGGTGTCGATTATTTCCTGGCGAGCAATAGCGAGCCTGCAATTTTAAGAGGAACCGGCCTTCGGCTTGGACATTTTTCTACCGAAAAATGTACTGTGACGTTAACCACTCCGTTAGAACCGCATGGCTTGTCCTACAGTGACTCACTAGGATCGCCAGGGCAGTGGATGGGGCTACAGTTTATGTATTAGAGTGTGCTTTATTTCATATGAAAGCTCGTGTCATGGGCAGTCCAGAAAGGCTCTTTGTTTTCACCCATGTCAAGGCTTTATATATTTAATTGTAAAGTATATGTTTTATCATTAACTAGTAATGATGGGATCTGGGAGAGAGAGAGAGAGTAGAACAGAGTGAGAGGGGGGCGCCCAGTGTTTTTGTCCCGCTTGATGACGTCACGGCTGGCTGCCTCGCGGGGGTTGGTGGAGAGAGGTCCTTACCATGCTGCAAGCTCTCTTGCTAGTGGCTAGAGGACTTGTAACCGCTTTTTTCCCACGCGCGAGCTAGTGCGAGTATATATACAGTTCCTCGCCACTCTCTCCCTCAGATCTGGTTTCTAGAACGCATTCATCTTTTTTCCCTTGCTATCTGTCCCCGCTTCGCACCTGAGAATCTTTTCCTCTGCCTATCTCTCTCATTTTCCATATCTTTCACCACCTTTTTATTAACATTATATCCCCTCTGGTTAACTCTGCAAAATCAGCTTCATGCTGGCCAGTTGTATTGTGCGTTAAGGTCTGATATAACCCATGTATGTTAGTTGTTAAGATAAGTGGATCACGAAGCATTGGTTGGCTTTCATATTGCCGCTTCCTTTAATTATTAGTGTTCTGCTGGATTAGATAATGCTAGACTAGGAGTCTGATATTATAAGGTATTGTTTCCTATGAGTGTTGGCTTTAGTTAAAAGCTGCACGACATACCTGAGAACTGGAGTTGATTGGGTAAATTCTAGTCTGTGTGCCATTGAGAATAGAGCATGCACGAATGAGGGCTTTTTGCCTATACCATTCTGCACTGTTCTAGTCTCGATTGTTTGTCTTTGAGGTACGCCAGGAGAACGCTTAATACTTCGGTATTAAGGTTTCTCAAGAGAGCTACCCTTCATTATAACGTAATATTTGACGCACAGACTTGAGATTTGCACTAGGCTATGCAGCATGCCATGCGCACCAGTATCTCGTATCATTGACTCTAGCTAGACTTTATCAGTCACAGTAGACATTAAGTATACTAACCTAATTACTCTTTTTATGCATACCCATTTATGATTACACAAGCATTTCGCAGCCTAGTTTGATGTATTGAGACACAAACGACTTAGGCTCTTTTTGTTGATAGGAATACTGCATTGTCGTGGCGATTATTATTATTGTTGTAGTGTTTAGGATATTCTTGGCTCCGACGGCATTATATATTCTGCCTTTTTGTGTGCATAGCCTGCACGAGCATTGTTCCGCTGCCTGCCTTTTTGGGTTCCATTTCCGATACGAGCATCTTTATAGCATCTAACATTTAAAGAAGATTCCTTGTTAGTGTTGAAGGACTTTAGTGCACTTTCTTTCATGCAGGAGTGCCTGACATTTATTGATTAAAGTAACGTAAGCTGTAACTTCTCTTACCACCTTACTTTGCATACCATAACCAAGCACCTTCGGTTATAGGTAGTAATAGGCTGTTTTCACATAACATTAAGCCTAGAGTAGACGCACATTTATTGAGAGTTTGATAGCCTATTATTGCATATAGAACTCTGTAGAGTATTTGTGTTCTTTGTTCACTGGGAATATACATCAGAGGTTGGATCTAGCGCTTTCCGTTGTAGCATTTATGCCATTACTAGTCCAATGAATAAGAGCCCTGATATATTTGAACCCCAGTCGTAACAGTACACATTTATCTTGAAGGGCGGTCTAGGGGGTGTTTTTCTAAGCTTGATGGAGGTCTACGGAGGAAACTAAAAAAATATATGAATAAATGAATTAATAGACAAAACCATCGGTCAGTCTGCCCTTAAACTAGGGTATTTTTGCTCTCCAGAATATACGCTTCGTAATGCAGTGGAACAGAGAGTTGTGGACTCGCAAAGCTCGCATTTTCGAAAAAGCACTATAGAGATATGCCTTGTCGTTTAACCATTTTTGAAAATCCTCCATGACTACCCGGTATTGACATTAATTTCAGTAAGGTCTTATCTGACCCAGCAATTATAGTGCTATTGTTATTGTCTTGACATTTTACTTAAGGGAAGATGGGCCGTTTATTTGTTTGGTCTATTAATCCCTTTATTCCTTTATTTGTTAGTATCCTCACTAGACCTCCATCAAGCTTAGAAAAATACCCCCTAGACCCCCTCTCAAGATAGATTTGTACATTTTTCGGTAGAAAAATTTCCCGGCCGAAGGCCGGTTTCTCTTAAAATTACAGGCTCGCTATTGCTCGCCAGGAAAAAGTCGACACCTAAATGGTACGAATGGTCTTCATATTGCTATAGAAATGGGACGGAAGGTATTAAAATCGACAAACTAATGGGGCGAATGTCATAAAATCTCAAAACTAATGGGGATAAACACGAAGGAGAAAGTGGTCCAGAAAACCGGCCCATCTCCCCTTAAACTTGTACTACTATTAAAGCAAAGTTGACAAAGGCTTCTCATAATTATTAGAAGAGCAGTTTCCTCACACCCGATGTTCAAATAGCAACAATTATAATCAATTAATTAATTAACCCCTTCTGTACCGCGACGTCCATTTAACTTTATACAGGCTACTATTTGGCATTTTTATTCAGTTTCATAAGGGCCTCTAGCAATTAAAAGGCTTCGAACTATCTCAATTACATCTTTTTACTAACACATTTCCTTCTTAAACTGCTCTAAATCGTCTAAACACAGCTAGAATTAAACAAAAAAGACGTAGCGGTACAGAAGGGGTTTATGGTAGGTCAGAAATGGTGACCCCTAAGTTCTACAAAGCTGGTAGCACACGAACGCTTTTTCGCTTAACATTTTTGCTCAACACTGGTCTGGCAGCTTATAAGGTAAGCATTTATAATATTTCTGTCACCTAAATTAATCTATTACCAGTCTAGTTTCCGATACCAGTGCAAATTATTCCAGAAATGTTGCCAGAGAAATGTTGATTATCGAATGTTGACTATAAAAGCTCTCGTGTGATACCAGCTTAACTCTAAAGCGACTAGAGTATTCGAGCTATTATTATTCACCATTTGGGAACATCCGTACACAGAATAGGTGTGGACATTTAATAGCCCATTTGCTTTAGCTCATTTGTAGGGAGGTCACTATTTTTGTTTTATCCTGCTCTCCTTTTCTATCTTTCCCTGGCTTATATCCATTCGGTCCCATTCAGCCAACTGTTTTAAGACGTTTATCCCCATCAAGGTGTCGATTTCCTCTTGGCGAGCGATAGCGAGCCAGGATTGTATGGAGAAATCAGGCTTCGCCAGAAACATTTTTCTATCGACAAATGTACAAATTTAGCTTGCTGTCAAAACAAAAATATATATATATGCTGGCTCGCTACCGCTCGCCAGGAAAATATTAACACCTGAATGGGGGTAAGCATCTTAAAACAGTATGTTGGATGGGGTCGAATGGATACAAGCCAAAGAGAGAGGGAGAGAAAGAGAAAAGAAGCGAGGTGGGCCCCCTTAATTTACAAAGGTTAGGGGAGACCATTGCTGTTCGACCTATAATGAACAGGGTACTGACCACTTGGTCTAGCTCATTTTAAGGGGGGATGGGCCGCTTTTCTGGACCACTTTCTCCCTCATGTTTAGCCCCATTAGTTTTCAAATGTTAAGATGTTTGCCTCATTAGTTAGTCGATTTTAAGACCTTTCGCCCTATTTATTCGTCAATATTTAGACCTTTCGTGCTATTTAGGTGTCGATTTTTTCCCTGGCGAACGATAGTGAGCCTGTAATGTTGGAAGAAGCGGCCTTCGGCCGGGACATTTTTCTACCGAAAAATTTACAAATTAATCTAGAAGGGGGATCTAATGGATGTTTTATTTTAAATTTTATGGAGGTCTAGGGAGGAAACTAGAAAAATACTGAATACATGCAAGTGAAACATCCTGTTACAGAGGTTAGAGGTTACCATTACTGGTCAACCTATAATGAAGAGGGTACTGGGTATCTGAGATGTTGATCCTTGGGAAATATACGATCATAACCTTCTTGATAATATGAAGTAGCCTTTGTGTACCAGCTCGCTAAGAAAGCCGGTATCACACGAGCGGTTTTTCACTCAACATCTATCCTCAACACTGGTCTGGCAGCTTGTGAGGTCAACATTTATAATATTTCTGCCACCTAAATGCATCTACCATCAGTCTAGTTTCCGATACCAGTGCAAAATATTCCAGAAATGTTGCCAGAAAAATCATGATTATCGAATGTTGACTATAAATGTTCTCGTGTGATACCAGGTTTTAGTGATGTCTCGGCACCAAGTATGTTTTGGTCAATAATAATTGGTATCAGCAATATCTAAGATTAATTTCTTCATATCGAGTGAAATATATACACATGTTCCTACACTTGCCCACACTATTCAACATCTGACAGACAATAATATAGCACAGAGCAAGTCAAACGTAATGACAGCTGGGACATGCATCTTTCTAACTCAACCAGTAGACCATTTCAACCAGTAGCTCTCAACCAATACGGTTAGGTTAGGTTAGGTTAGTACTATATTTTGGCACGGGTTTGGTTGGTCTGGGTTAATTTGGCACTGGTTGAGATGACATGGAACCCGTGACCGTACCAGCTCGGAGAACTCATCTAATACAGACGGTAAGGGCATAGATGCAGAAATAATTTCCGTGGAGAGGTGCAGCTGATTGCAACCCTCCTAACATGTCTTATGTAATAGTTTTCATTAACCCCTTCTGTACCGGCGACGTCCGATGTACTTTTTTCTAGCTATATTTAGACGAGTGTTGTGCAGTTTAAGAAGGATCTGTGGTAGTAAAAAGGGTTAAGTGAGATAGTTCGAAGCTTGTTAATTGCTGGAGGCCTTTTTGGCGATTTTTGCATGTATTAATTATTTTTCTAGTTTCCTCCCTAGACCTCCATCAAATTTAAAAAAAACGTCCATTAGATCCCCCTTTTAGATTAATTTGTACATTTTTCGGTAGACAAATGTCCCGGCCGAAGGCCGGTTCTTCCGACATTACAGGCTCACTATCGTTCGCCAGGGTAAAAATCGACACCTAAATTGCACGAAAAGTCTAAATATTGACGAAAACATGGGGCGAAAGGTCTTAAAATCAACTAACTAATGGGGCAAACATCTTAACATCTGAAAACTAATGGGGCTAAACACGAGGGAGAAAGGGGACCAGAAACCCGACCCATCTCCCCTTAGTATGGCATTTATTTACCATATAATACTGGTTGTTAGTATACAGTGGATAACATGCATTATGTGAATACTAAACGATATATAATACTGTAAACTAAATACAACATACATTGACCAGTGACGCTTTGTATATACTTATGAGTGTGGCAGTTTATTATGTACAGTATAACACATCAAATATTCCAAACGTGATGTATATAATTGGTGTGTACTCATCATCTTGAGTTACAATTTGAAAATTGTTCAATATATCTTAAAAGAATTTTGAGAAGTATATTATAATCTGAATGTGTTGGTAAATGGTGCTATACCAAGCGAGCCTGTCAGAAATTGTAACGCTACCCTTTTATGCATCTACATAGCCATAAAATGTAATACAGTATATAATATATATATATATATATATATATATATATATATATGTATCGTATTAAGAAAGAGCGTTACCTATTTTTGCCAGGTTAGTTTGAATGGACGTTAATGACTTTATTTACCATTGTATCAAATCCATACTCTTATAATGTGCACAAGTTTTATTAGTGTATGTATTTTGTTTTTAACCTACCATTTTCCAGTGTACATTAACAAAATATAAATCAAAGTGCCTCTTCAAAACATGTATAATGGTTTCCAAATATATGACTGTATTGTAGATGATACCGCTTAAATATTAAAGTGTTGTTCTCGTATGAGTGTATAATATTTCCCGTGTGTAAGTTCGGGCGTGTGTTGGTTAAGGAGAGAGAATGTAGTGGTGTTTCTGAAGTTGGTGTCACACACGAGCGAGTTTCTGGCAATTTTCGAAGAGCAAGTTATTCCTTGTACTATTTTGAGGTACATTCGCATTCGTAACGGAAACTAGATCGAAGGTAGATTATATTAGGTAGTAATATGTTTACGGAACTTTTAACCACTGGACCCAAGCAATTTAATAAAAAAGTACACTCCAGGAACAGCCACTTGTAAAAAAAAAAAAAAAATCCTGAAAACGTGGGAGGGGTTAGTAATGAAGGAAAAACAATATAAAACTGCTTACCTAGGTCATTTGGGGGGCGGGGGAAACCCACAATTAATATGGGGTGATGGGTAGGCAATATACTGGAAAATCACTCCAACACGCGCCCACACGCAAGCGACTGGACTTGGAGGGTTGCCAACCATGGTATTGTTCCGTAGGATCCTAAAAAAGTAGTTCCCATACAAATCTGAACCCTCTAGGTGCCATAGGACAAGAATAATCAAGGCAGACGCAACCGTTGCGTCGCTGGTACTGTGCGTTACATACATAGGCGACGCATAATGAGCGTCCCTGGGGTCGAAGGGGTTAAAGCTGGAAGACTATAATTGCCCATAGAATTTGACTGAAAAATTGCTCGTGTGGCACTGTCTTTAATGTTATCATAAGATATACATATCCTTGTCTGTGCTTAAAGGAAATGCATTTGTTTTTATCATAAAGATTGTTTCGTGCGGCGAGTACAAATGTAAGACACTGATGGCCATATTCTTAGCAACTGTTTATTTTGTACCAGGATGTTATGTGACCTTGGAAAAATAAAGAAGTACTGTATAATTATGAAAAAGAAGCGGGCATGGTTAAAGAAAAACAAAATAAACCGTATTAATGGAACATGACGACAAACACATGATATAACATTACTCCTTGCTCGAGTTTGAAAATTCAATGATATCACATTGAGACAGTAATATAGTATATAAACATAAATTACATAATTTTCCGTGTAACGAAATATAATATAGTGAAATGTGTAATAACTATCAGAAGTAACACACCTTTATTGAGAAAGAGCAGTTTAAATATATTACTTTGATGGTGCACACAGCGTAGGATCTTCAAACAAGAAGTTATATACTATATGCTATTAACATTATCCTTACTTGAAAAACAAAGGAAAACACACACATGCTGGAAGCATAAGTGTTTGTAAACATGTGCGCACACAGCAACATACACGATGGTGTGAAGACACGCATACTGAAGACACGCATACGCACACGTGTATGATATTATTTCGGTGCTAAAACATTGCATGCAAATCGTGTTTAAAATTTAAGCAGCCGAGGGAGAGGGTAAGTGAAAGAGAAAGGTGTTAGTTGTTTACAGAGAGAGAGAGAGAGAGAGTGTGAGTGAAAGCGAAGGCGAGCAGGACTTACAAGGAATAATTTGTATCATGAGAATCATATTGTACATTTGAAGTGAAAGCAGAGAGACAATGGATTAAGTACCTGATTTGTAACCCGATCACTGCGGCCGACGTATAAGTATGATATTTGCGGCCGATGTATATATAAACGCATATTATAGTCCGAGTTGGTTGCACCAACCGCCCCGCTTGTTGTCAGACTCTCTCTCTCTCTCTCTCTCTCTCTCTGTTGTAACCCGAGGTAATGGAATGAAATTAAATATATAGAAGGCATGCCTAGACGTAACACAAAATTTCTTCACAACATTGTGGTCAGAGAGTGGAATAGTTTACCAGGGGAGGTGGTCTAAAAAAACTCAACACTAATGGGGCTAAACATGAGGGATAAAAAACAACAACCTCCCCCTTAAGCCCTACATCACTATTTTAAATAAAGCACATTAAGGGGCTAGTGGCTGTTAATTAATTCTATGTATTTTTTAGTTTCCTCCCTATACCTCCATCAACCTTAGAAAAACTCCTCCTAGACCCCCCTTCAATATGAAATTGTACATTTTTCGGTAGAAAAATGTGACGGCCAAAGGCCGAATCCTATTAAAAATACATACTTGCTATCGTTCACCAGGAAAAAATCGACACCTAAATGGCAAGAAAGGTCTTAAAATTGACAACAAAATGGGACGAAAGGTGTTAAAATCGCCAAACTAATGAACCGAACATCTTAAAATCTCAAAACAAATGAGGATAAGCATGAGGGAGAAGAGGTCCAAAAAAAAACAAGTATTACCCCCTTAACCCTCCCAGACTCATGTGACGCTATCGCGTCATATGGAACTTATGCCAAAAAACTCATATGACGCGATCGTGTCATATGAACTTATCTTAATATCTCTCTAATAAGTTATATGACTCTCTACCATCATATTGAGCTCAGTAAGTTAGGTAAGTTAGATGAAAATCTGTCGATTGGTGGCAACCCCAAGTTTCTCCGACTTCTAACGGTCCCGCAGTGAGATATTGATAGTTGTAGGGATAATACCGTGTCATCCGCTTCCTCGCCAGTAAGTTAAATATTCCAGTCGGAGGGGGTTAAGATGAAATATGATATTATGGGTTATGGCCGGGGGGGTGTGTGGGAGGGGGGGGGAGGGGGGGTTCTAATAGAGTCTATGGGGTTTAAGGGGGTACTACTCGTTTTTTCTGGACCCCCTTCTCCCTCATGTTTAGCATATTAGTTTTGACGTTTTAAGAATTTTGTATCGTTAGTTTGTTGATTTTAAGACACTTTCGCTACATTTCTTCGTCAATGTTAAGACCTTTCGTGCCATTTAGGTGTCGATTTTTCCTTGCGAGCGATAGTGAGCCTGTAATTTTAGAAGGAACCAACCAGCCTTCGGCCGTGACATTTTTCTACCGAAAAATTTACAAATTTATCTTGAAAGGGGGTCTAGGGGGTGCTATTTTAAGCTTGATTGAGGTCTAGCGAGGAAACTAAAAAATAAATAAATGCATATATACATAGACCAAAAACCAAGCACTACCCCCTTAAATTAGGCAAATTAGGTCAACACAAAGCGACGGACTGCCAAATTGGAAGGAGGAGCTCAAATTACGGGCTGCGAGAACATAATCGAATTAATTTACACGCTGGAAGAACACTGTTAATTAATCCTCCGGTGTGTGTGTGTGTGTGTGTCTATTTTTGTATGCTGGTTTGTGTGAATTTATGGATTAAATATGTGTTATAATAGCGCTACTACGAACCACAAGTATATAATTTTAATTCGATTCAATTGCTTGATGACCAGACATGCATCCTTGTCAGTCAGTCAGCCTTTACTCCCACAAGGGGTAGAGAGGATCAGCAAGAAACACAAGAAATGAAAAAGAGGTGACAGGAGAAGAACACATAAAACAGTTTGCCCACAAAAAGGAAGCACACAAGCATTCAGAAGCACCAATCACTCATCAGCCCCCGAAATCAATGGCTTCACCTCAGATGTTATACTTTCGGACAAGGTCTCTTCACATCAATATCTGGGATAAAGACCTTCCAGGTTTGTCATTTAAAAGGGTCCAGATACCTTCATGTACTCTCTCTAATAAACTTCCTCCATTCATTCCTGTCATGTGCTATTTGTTTCGCTTCAACCATTCCCTTTGCACGCTTTGACACACGTTCTTACACCTAGTAACATCCTATAGGTAGCGCTAGCGAACTTGACAATAATCTTGACCCCTTAACTTCATATAACTCGAAATGAATGAAAGCAATCGGGCTGACGTTTATATCATTAGGGAAGAGTCCACCAGGAACTAGGTGTGGATATTTACAGCCAGTTTTCTCTAGGCCCTTTTGAGTTACAGAGAGGCCAGGGATCAAGATTATTGTCAAGTTCGTTGGCACCTATAGTAACTATTCAAAATCTTGTTTTGGCCCATCTATAGCTTTTAAATAATTGTTTGATAATATATGTTGTTCTTTGATGAATCCCCCTTAAACGAATCTAATATCGATTATCTTATATGCATACAGTATATGGGAGCGTTTGTATAAATATCTAATAAATCATGGATGATTATATAGACAAAAATTGACAATAATATCTTATATGGAACGGTTTCTTTTATCCTTATCTACCTCTATATTTTCCTAATCACCCAATTTTTACTGAGTTGTATACGTAAGTAATGCAAGCATTTGAGAATTGACACTTATACATATCTAACTACCTACCTACCTACATATCTATCTATCGATATTCATAGTCATGTGTGTATACCTACCTACATATGAATCTATATACATATGAATATCATAAAGTACGCCAAATTCTACCCGCATCAGGAAGAATAAGCTCCGTGACCCATGTAAGGCAAAACTCTTACTGATAAAAAGTGAAAAAAAAGCGTTGCAAAACATCGAAATCCTCCATCAAACACTGTAAAGTTGTAAACAACCTAGCCATTCAAAACTCTTGTACTTCCTACATCCTGGTTTGTTCTATTTCTCTCCGAGATGACGCTTTCGTCTGATCCAGAACTACAAATAGGGGATGAACATTTATAACAGCAAAGGCAAAAACAAGAGTGAAACGAGCTGCATTAACCCGTTGAGCCCCGGCTAGTTATAATATTTTGTTCACCCCCGTCCCAAGCCATTTTTAATTCTTTTTTTTTGTTTGCTAAAATGGAAGAGAATGGTGAGAAATGAATAAAAAAATAAAAAAAACTCACCTCGGTCATTTGGGGGGCGGGGGGGGGGTCGAATGTTCGTCTCCCCCGCATGACCACCCGCCCGGGAGCACTAGGGTGAAAACTGAGTATGGCATTGTACGGCATACATCCTAAGGAGTGTCTCACATAAATCTCAAGCCTCTAGCTCCCATACGACCGGAGTAATGAAGGTTCAAAGTGGCGGTGAACTAAGGGTGTAAAGTATCCCCACTAAACCCACCACCACCTACCACTGGCCCGCTCACACCTACCGGCCCGGCTCCCACACACACTACGGTACCTCACCCTCCTATTCTCCCGCCATTTCCTACCTTACGAGCCACGTAAGTGATTTTTATATGTCGGACGCACGTGATGCGTCGTTGGGAGTTGGTGATCAAACACTGCCGACGCATCACGTGCGACGCTGGGTCTCACTGGGTTAAACACCACGTCTGTATTAACCCTTCCTACCCGGGCTGTCTTACCCAATGACGGTCGCCCCTACCCGGGCGAAATGGCTGAAAAACGTCTAGGCCTAGGCTACCGTATTTATGTTTATTTTCACTGCTAGAACTTTCCCACTCATCTATAATCGTAGTGCGGTTTTCAATCTGTATTTTGGCATTGAGTAGAGCTCTGTAAGTCAACTGGTTCAGTTGTGATGACGATTTCAGTGGAGCCAATATTGCAGAGATGTTGCCAATATGGGGGCTTTTCAGACACTAATTTCGTCTGACGTCAGAACAATAACATTGAAGAGTCTTCTCCTTCTTGTTTTCGGAGGTGCGGTGACACAACGCTTGGGTTTGTTGACATACGTCGTACGCACAGCGTTCAGACCAAGCTTAATTAGGCTATTAAGCTGCTGCCTTAGGTAAGGCATACCGGGTAGTGGCCCTTCTTTCGAGCTGTCCTTACCTAAGGCAGACCGGGTAGGAAGGGTTAAGCACCGTGAGTCTATGATGGACTAACAATACCGATTGTTGGTGAGATTGCTAATGCCAATGCTTCACACACTCACACATTCCTGGGGCATTGCTTTGCTTTCTTTCTTTTGAAGGGAATTATATGTACTAGTAAAATGTCACTACTGGAGCAATGAAAGCCTTGTTTAGGAGCAGACACTTGAGTATGGAAGCAGTGAGAAGATTGCTTGAGGGTGTGTTGGTGCCGACATTGATGTATGGATGTGAAACTATGGTATAGTAACGAAAAGTCACGATTAAGAGCAGTTGAAGTGGATTTGCTAAAAAATATGTTTGGAGTTCGAAGATTAGACAAAGTAAGAAGTGTGAACATAGGGACGCATGTGGAGTTAAAAGGTTGGTAGAGCAAAAGGTTGAAGAAAGTGTTTTCAGAGGGTATAGTCACATGACAAAAATGCCTGAAGATAGAATAGTTACAGGATCTATGAGAGTGAAGTGGCAGGAAGAAGAAAGCGAAGAAAACAGAGACGAAGATGGTATGATATGGTGTCGGAATGTGTGTCAAAGCGTAAACAGGGAATGGTTGAAGCAAAAGACTGAGCAAATGACACAAATAAAAATGGAAGTTTGTTAGAGAGAGTACAGTCAGAAACCTCAATTTCTGAGACACTTTGATATGACCCTGTTACGACCGGGACTGCGAATAAAACAAGGGCACTTAATGATTGGACTAGTAATAGGGCAATATGCAACAACGGTATGCTAGATCCAAACCCTCGAACTTATATGCCGGCGAACAAAACACCTATGCCCTCCAGAGTTAATCTGCGATAACGGGGTATCCTTAACTGGGCATAAATGTACTCTACTTCAGGCAAACCCACACTGGTATAGCCTGATAACACAGAGAATGCAAGTTACGTTAAAATGCATAAACAAGAATCTATGGAAAGATCAATTAAATCACTGCAAGATTTAATACAATAAAAAGATGCTTCAATACAGTTACTCTAAACAACAATAAACTCTTCACTCCTATGAAGTGAAGTATAGTCCTACAGCATAGACCTGGAAACTTCTGAAGAAAGTCTGATGCTCATAAGATGCTCGTATCTTAAACTATAAAAAGGCAGGAGGCAGGACACCACACGTGTAAATGGAATACCCAAAAAGATAGGACGTATAATGTTAACTGACACGAGAATACTATAAATGCGCAACGGTAGTAATGCTCGCCACTAAAAGAAGTACTTCCTCATCAACGAAACAGTCTACTATGGTTGTGCGGCTCAGCAATAACCTAGACTAATAAATGCTGTGAATAATAATGCATACATATCAAAGAGCTTATATTAAATACTAATAAGTGTCTACTCAATTAATAATGTCTAGCTGGGATACTCTAGGTAAGGAACTGGGGTTGAGCAAGACAAAGCTCATAGCCTAGCGATGTCCTTAACCCCTTATTGGCGGCGCTCGACTAAGTTGTGCACCAATTTGCAGCAAGTTAGGAGCATTATTAAGGCTTTTAAAGGGTTAAAATCGAGTGCAAATGGCCGGGAGCGCAGCGGGCCAGACAGCCGACTCCCAGGGCTTACCGCCGCCCATTAACTAATGTTCCCTGTGTTCTCGAGAGGCCGGCAGTGTAGCCAGTAGTGAGCATAGCTGGGAAAAATATACCGCTATACGCTAAACTCCCATGTTCGTGGCACCACTGCAAGAGAACCACGAGTGCTACGTAGCTCGTTCTGGTCTAATTTTGAAGCTTTTAGCGCCTAGTTTTTTGCTGAATACATTTCTTTTCATGCAGATACTTGATTGATCATTCAGGAGGGCCTGAATATGCCCAAATGAGCTCAAAACACCCCGCTAGACAAGGGTTAAGACTGTATCCTTTAAGTTACGTTAATCGACTAGAGTGCTCTCTTGATAGATCCAGATCACAAGTATCTGGTTCTATCCTGGCGACCCTCTAAAGCCAAGCAAAGAGGCAGCAAAGTGTGGAACTGGCACAGGCCAAAGCCCTCAGTCAACACAAAGCTGCACTCGCAAAGGACACAACCGAAAAGACAGCACAGGCTACCACAGGACCAGTCGAAGTCGTGTAGGTATAAGCAAACCATACACACATCGATGACAACGACTACAGTTACCTTATCCCAGTCTAGCATTAAATAAAAGAGCAGAAACACTAAATCAATAATGGAGACACACAGAGTTCATAACCTATACTAACTAAGAACCCTCAAAACCTATTCTAAGTACATGTAAATATCTCAGAGGACGGCGCATGCAATACAATGGGCCGGCTATGGAAACCGTATGCAGAACCCAAGGGGACAAGTAATTGAATAAAGACGAGAAGTAATGGAAAAAAAGAAGTTCAGAGAGAGAAACAGTTCTAAAGGTGGTGATCGGGGGAGAGAGTAAGCAAGGGATGTTAGATGCATGCACGCCTAGCCTGTCCTGAGGATGACAGCTCCTGGGGACCCCCATGAACACAGGAGCCCACAAAGACGCGGTGGTCGGCCAATCACAGGCCGAGACGTCACAAGGCAGCCGGTGTCACGTGACACAGCCAGACACGCCGGCCAATCAAGGGCGTGAGAAAGCCCGCGCGCAGGCGGGAAAACTGCTACGAGCGAGGGAGGTAGGACACACATACACACACACACTGCCTACATCGCTCTTTCTCCTTAACTTTATACAATGCATGTTATATTCTATCAATGATATAAAACACTTCTCGTTGTCACAGACGAAAACAAAGACCACCACTGGACTGTCTGTGACAATACGATTGCTAGGAAAGAAAGAACAACATTCTCTGATAACTGTAGCCCATTTCGATGTCCCTGGCGAGCGCTAGTGGCTACCGAGAGGCGATTCTGCCAACGCTGGTAGACGTCACACCCCGCCCAAGATATAGGGCGCTCAACATTAGGCGAGCACCATATCTGACAAGGCAGAATGCCGACAAGACCCGCCACACCCAGCCACTCCACCAGAAATGAAATGCAAAGCTCAATCTTAAAAAAAAAAATTTGTTTAGCATAAAGAAAATCTTATAACCCCTCCAAAACACAATAGTATATTTTTAGCCTGCTATGCTCCCTGAGCGAGCTTCACAGTGCCCAGCCTACTAAGTGAAAGACAGGTTCAACTTAGGACTTTAGCTATAACATTGGCAACTTACAATTAACTATAAAAAAGAAAGAGTTTTTATGTGATTTTTTGTATTTACTTTTAATGTTGTTTTTGACAGCTGCTCTACAGGGGCAAGCCTGGTTTCTCCACTTTCAAACACACACTGACTGAACGGCGAGGGTGCTCCCCGAAGCGTACCCTCCCGTGACAAACAATCAGCCACAACATTATCAGCGCCCTTAACATGCCACACATCCAACTTGTGTTCCGGCAGCAAAACAACACCTGGCACTGATAAACTGCCCAGTTGATCACAAGACTGGCACTTCTCTTCGCTCTCTCCGGCAACGGGACCTGCCAAAAACCTTTCACTAGTTCTACCTTCGTGATAAGCGATGCAGCCCCGATGCGGTCTATGGTGTCATCAACTCTCGATAAGGTATAGGCGTCTGTCAGGGATAATGCACACACACTCTTGCAATCAACACACACATTGATCTTGCCACTTAACACAGGTTGCAAAGTTACAGGCAACGACCACTCACGACATCCCTTATCCCTCAGACCCTTCGTCAACACCTAGTCCAGCTCTGCTGTCGAGCAGGATTTATACGGTAGGGAGCCACTTTGAACCTTGCACTGTCTCCAGCCTCTATGTCGTATTCTACCCCGTACATCAGGCTAGGAGAATGAACAAACATGCGGATGTACTGCCACAGCCTAGTAAACAACTTCTCTTGGCACTCAGGAACAAGAGGTTGCAACTTATCTCGACGAACAACATGCTCATTGCCCTCCCACAACCCAGCCGAGACCACAGTTTCTACACTATAGCCTCCCTCCTTCTCCACCTTTGTTCCCAGAACAGCCAGGTCATGAGAGTGACAATCTGTACCACCTGTGCAGTCGCTCTCATAGTTCATAATTGCAAAGGCGTCCCCGCCGATACCGTACGTGCGCTCCCCCGCATTCCTTGCGACTACATCTGCGACATGGCTAGATACAGTCGGTCTATGGTAGGGCTGTTGCATAATACTAGAGCAGCATTGGGAGGCTATGCGATGACCGGGCACATCCACTCCACAGCCATCCTCACCAATCTGCTCAATGTCCTGGTTCTGACCACTACCCTTAGTAGCCATGGGTCGACCCTGACCTGACAACCATGCCAAAGCCTCGTCGCCCACCTTGAACCACTGAAACAACGAGGCCAACGGTCTACTGACACTCAAGTGACCTGTCAGCGGAACCTCATTCACCGCAAGAGTTGTGAGGCCAGGGTGCTCGGCACAAACAGTGGGGTATGAAACGAGCAGGTGCTGGAGCGCTGCACACTGCTGCTCAGGCAGGTGCTCTAGCACTTCCACAGCCACCTGGCTCGTGTCCCCCGCCCACTGCTCCACCGAGGCATGACAATTCCAACTCTCCTCCACCTGTGCCCCACTGCCCCACTCTCCTTCTCCACCTTGGCCGCTGCAGACCAACACAGGGACAGGTGAGTTATCTGCTCAACAGGTGGCGTTGTGTGTGTGTAAGTGTGAGAGCCCGAGTGTAGGTGGTGAGACAGTGAAGCACGGGAACGAGGTGGCTTCAGAGATGGGGTCGTTTCGGGCCATGAGTGAGCACCGTGCCTCATGTGAAGGCAAGATGGCAGGTGCTCGTTGTACTCTACGTGCTTCACATGTCTCACTCCCTAGACTGGAACAAGACCTCACGGGCTTCACTGTTCATTGTAAAGCGGTGAATGTTAAGGCTCTCAGCCTATGCCCGAGAGGAAGTAAGTTGGAATATAGAAAAAAAAAAAAAAAAAAAAAAAAAAAAAAAAAAAAGTAGGCTGCTCAGGTGGTTGCCTCACAAACTCTGACAGGTTCACATGACATGTTTCACCGTCCTCGAGTTCAACTTGCTGTCTCAGAGTTTTCTCACGCCCTACCTCCTCACCAAGTGTGACAGGTTCTGGGGCCACTCCGGACCTAAACGTTGGTGCTAATACTGAGTCGCCAAGAAGAGCCGCTGGATCAAAACTCACAAAACTACTCCCAACTTTAGCTTGCTCCTTCCGACCGTTCCTCCGCTGGTCTAGAGACAGAGGAATAGGCTGTGACACCTTCGATGCACGAGATCGGGTGTCAACACACGCCATCTGTATTTGACACCTCTCGACCAGCTCCTGCCCCTCCCTACTTACGTCGGCCGCCCTCTCGGCAGCGACTAAGGGTGGAACCTCAGAAGTAGGCACCGCAAAGTCGTTGCCGAGAAGAAGGTCGACGCCCTCTACTGGCAGTTTCTCTACGATTCCAACATCAATCTCCCGTGTCACACCATCAACCTCCAGCTCCACTCGAACCAACGGGTATGACCGTGTAGCATTAATACCCTGCACCACAACTTCTCGTGCCGCATTTATAGGTTGGCCTGTAAAGTTTTTCATCAGAGTCTGGGATGCGCCTGTATCTCGCAACAACTCCAACCCATGTTTGCAACCAGCCCAACTCACGCAGCCACGCCCTCTATGGTCGCAAAAAGCATCGCGGACAGGTTTCGAGCCTTCCGGACACTCCTTCACTGGCTGTGCCCCCGCATCTGACATATCACCCCGGGTAAATGCAGAAGACCTCAGAGACACCCCAATGTTGCTAGCCAAAGACACGACTGCAGTAGGTTGGTTACTAGGGAAGGAACGTGCAAAATGCCCCTTGTTATGACACTTAAAACACTACTTCACCCTTGGACTTCCCCTGAGGTGGGGAAGGGCCCTGACCTTTCTCAAATGGGACGGTTCTTGGTTTGTGATCAAAACTGGTATCATTGCTCTTACTTTGGTTATTAAATGACGCATCACTGACCCGGGGGGGTGGAGTGTTGCGCCCCTTGTTAACTGCATTGGTCCGTTGTGCAGACCCGCACCCACGAATTAGCGATACTCTCAGGTCAGCCAACTCAGCTACCTTTTGTAGAGTTTTAGGTTGTTTCTCTTTGAGGTTCAAAGTCAGGTCGCCGCCTGGGCACTTGAAAAATTGCTCTAGAAGGACTAACTGCTCAATCTCCTCGAATGTCGTCACCTTCTTTGACCTCAGCCAATTTCTCAAAGCATCAGACAGTTCCCGGGCATGTTCTAGAAAAGTACACTCATGACCCTTCGTAACACCCCGAAACTTCAACCTATATGTCTCTGGTTGTAACTCATATGCCCGCAGAACAGCCTCCTTCAATACCTCATAATCGATGCAAGACTTCAAGGGCAACGCATCATATGCCTTGAGTCCTTTGCCAAATAAACCTAGAGGAAACAAGGGCTGCCATCTTAACCTCGGGCCATTGGTGCTCCCGGCACTTCTTCTCAAAACCCAGGAAAAACTCGGTGACACCCGACTCATCAAATGCAGGGACTAACTTAAGAAGGTGCGGTAAAGACTGATCAAGACCTCGATTCCCAGAACCGAGACGCTGCCCTGTCGACTCCACCCGAGACTTCTCAAGATCTATGTCTGCACAGTATTTCGTAGCCTCAACCTGAAGCTCAGCCTCCCGCTTCTGCTGCTAAGCCTCACGTATGGCCTTTCTCTCCTCAGCCTGAATCCTAAGCTCAGATTCCCGCTGCTGCTGCTGAAGTTTGACGAGTTCGAGCTGAAACAACATCTCGGCAGACAAACCCTGAGGAGGGGTTGCTACTATTGGGGACCCACCCCGTGAATTACCTAGAGGCATACCCAACCGCCAGCGGGCATCGGCCTGCGGGAACGTACCCAGCTCCGGAGCCCGAGGGGGCGCCATGGTAGGAGTTGAGTGGAATGGGGGCTGGCCAGAAGCTGCCCCAGCTCCCGCTCCCCCCGAAGCCCCACGCACCCCACCGAGCACACAGGTAACCAGCTCACCTCTCGACAAACCGCTAGTACCGGGAAACCCTAAGACCGTGGCTACACACTGTTGTCCGTACCGGTCTAGCCCCGACACCCGATCCGCTGACACCGGCTCCTCCAAAAATATCCGACCATCATCCTCACTGTTCACCACCCGAGAGCCGCTAGACAACTCCACCTTCTCCACCTCCTCGCCTGTGCTCTCACTATGTACTGATCCGTCGTTCGACATAGTGTCCACCGGAAATCCTCAACATTTATAAAAAAAAAGAAGTACCTACTCTCATGTAGCACTATTTACTCAAAAATGCTTGAAGACAACTCAAGTGCTATACTACGTTGCCAAAAAAAAATTCCCACGTGTCTAAAATATTCCTCAAAAACAAATGTCCAAAAATCCTGCAATTATTTCTTAGTTCACTAGGTTGTTGTGACGACTAAGATAAGATACTAGGCAAGGTCGCCATTTGTTACGACCGGGACTGCGAATAAAACAAGGGCATTTAATGATTGGACTAGTAATAGGGCAATTTGCAACAATGGTACGCTAGATCCAAACCCTTGAACTTATATGCCGGCGAACAAAACACCTATGCCCTCCAGAGTTAATCTGCGATAACGGGGTATCCTTAACTGGGCATAAATGTACTCTACTTCAGGCTAACCCATACTGGTATAGCCTGATAACACACAGGATGCAAGTTACGTTAAAATGCATAAACAAGAATCTATGGATAGATCAATTAAATCACTGCAAGATTTAATACAATAAAAAGATGCTTCAATACAGTTACTCTAAACAACAATAAACTCTTCACTCCTATCTGAAAGAAAGTGAAGTATAGTCCTACAGCATAGACCTGGAAACTTCTGAAGAAAGTCTGATGCTCATAAGATGCTCGTATCTTAAACTATATAAAGGCAGGAGGCAGGACACCACACTTGTAAATGGAATACACAAAAAGATAGGACATATAATGTTAACTGACACGAGAATACTATAAATGCGCAACGGTAGTAATGCTCGCCACTAAAAGAAGTACTTCCTCATCAACGAAACAGTCTACTATGGTTGTGCGGCTCAGCAACAACCTAGACTAATTAATTCTGTGACTAAAAATGCATACATATTGAAGAGCTTATATTAAATACTAATAAGTGTCTACTCAATTAATAATGTCTAGCTGGGATACTCTAGGTAAGGAACAGGGGTTGAGCAAGACAGGCTCGTAGCCTAGCGATGTCCTTAAGACTGTATCCTTTAAGTTACTTTAATTGACTAGGGTGCTCTCTTGATAGATCCAGATCACAAGTATCTGGTTCTATCCTGGCGACCCTCTAAAGCCAAGCAAAGAGGCAGCAAAGTGTGGAACTGGCACAGGCCAAAGTCCTCAGTCAACACAAAACTGCACTCGCAAAGGACACAACCGAAAAGACAGCACAGGCTACCACAGGACCAGTTGAAGTCATGTAGGTATAAGCAAACCATACACACATCGATGACAACGACTACAGTTACCTTATCCCTGTCTAGCATTAAATAAAAGAGCAGAAACACTAAATCAATAATGGAGACACACAGAGTTCATAACCTATACTAACTAAGAACCCTCAAAACCTATTCTAAGTACATGTAAATATCTCGGAGGACGGCGCATGCAATACAATGGGCCGGCTATGGAAACCGTATGCAGAACCCAAGGGGACAAGTAATTGAATAAAGACGAGAAGTAATGGAAAAAAAGAATTTCAGAGAGAGAAACAGTTCTAAAGGTGGTGATCGGGGGAGAGAGTAAGCAAGGGATGTTAGATGCATGCACGCCTAGCCTGTCCTGAGGAGGACAGCTCCTGGGGACCCCCATGAACACAGGAGCCCACAAAGGCGCGGTGGTCGGCCAATCACAGGCCGAGACGTCACAAGGCAGCCGGTGTCACGTGACACAGCCAGACACGGTGGCCAATCAAGGAGGTGAGAAAGCCCGTGCGCGGGCGGGAAAACTCCTCCGAGCGAGGGAGGTAGCACACACATACACACGCACACACTACCAACACACTGCCTACATCGCTCTTTCTCCTTAACTTTATACAATGCATGTTATATTCTATCAATGATATAAAACACTTCCCGTTGTCACAGACGAAAACAAAGACCACCACTGGACTGTCTGTGACAATACGATTGCTAGGAAAGAAAGAACAACGTTCTCTGATAACTGTAGCCCATTTCGATGTCCCTGGCGAGCGCTAGTGGCTACCGAGAGGCGATTCTGCCAACGCTGGTAGACATCACAACCCGGACATATGGAGCGCATCGTTTCTGGAAGGCAGCCCACTTTAACTATCACCAGGCCACATATCTATGGACACACGGTTCGAACCAATAGATGCTTCACTCAGTCTGCCATGTAAAAATATAATGTTGCTGCTATGCTATGGTCCGCATTCATATATTTATGGATATACAAGTTACAAAAATACCTTTATTACATTCCCTTACGTATCCACAGTAAATACGGACACAAATATTACAAAAGTTTTTAAGAAATAAAAATGAAAAGAAATACTTCCAAATTGCACAGTGAATGAACAGGGTTTAGGTTAGTGTGTGCGTGTGTAAGTGCACCGATGTGTGTTGTAATAGAGATAATGCCCTACAGTAGGTGACAAACACTAATTTGACTAAAAACAGAAGTGTCTGCTCCTAGACATACAATACAACGAACTATGCAATGTAATATAACATGTTATCATCTTGTTATGAAATTCTGGTGTGCAACAGCAATGAGTAAACAGTATTGATATATGGGGGGTATTATGTAATACCACAGAAAGTTAAGCCTCGGACGCTGATAGGTTTATATATTCGGTTTAGTAATAAATTTAGTAAATTTAGTAATAAATGTATATAACATTCTAAAGGGTAAAGGCTATATAAGAATCGCACCGTGATATTACGTTTAGCAATGGCTATATATACCTTTTCGATGTTAGTATTGGTGACAGGTCAGTTGAACCAGTGCCACTTCAACCAGTGCCACATTAAACAGTGCTGACTCAACCACTGGCCACTTCAACCAGTGACCATTTCAACCAGTGACCATTTTAACCAGTAGGTTAGGTTAGGTTAGGTTACTGGTTAAAATGGTCACTGGTTGAAATGGTCACTGGTTGAAGGCCACTGGTTGAGTTAGCACTGGTTAAAGTGGCACTGGTTGAAGTGGCACTGGTTCAACTGACATGGAACCGTTAGTATTATAGCTTCTGATTTATTGCAATGTTTGCACAGTGTAACAAGGTTAATAGTATGATAAAAACATGGATGAATTATATGTGAGTACCGGTATGTGTTTAATAGTGACTACTATGGATGACGCCTGATGAATCTCTCTCTCTCTCACACACACACACACAACGACAGGCTGTCCATTCACTGCGGTTTGGTAGTGTTTCTTTACATTCTTAATTATGTAATAGCTACCCGTGTTTAATGTAGATATAGGAGGGAATAACAAACAATGGTATTTTTGTCATTTATTTATCAGATTCTGTAGTATGAATCGTATCGTAGCATAACAACAGCACACTAATTTTACGTGACAGACTGAGTGAAGCATCTATCGGTTAGAAACGTGTGTTCGTACGTATGCGGCCTTGTGAAAGTTAAAGTGGGCTGTCGTCCAGAAACAATACGCTCCCAATGTCCAGGCCCTATCCATGTGTCTCAGAAACTGCGGTTTCTGACTGTACATGAAGGTCTATAGACCATTTTACATGACAAACCTGGAAGGTCTTTATCCCAGATGTTGGTGTGAAGAGACCTTGTCCGAAAGTCGTACATCTGAGTTGAAGCCATTGATTTCGGTGCTGATGAGTGATTAGTGCTTCTGAATGCTTGTGTGTTTGCTTTTTGTGGACAAACTGTTATATGTGTTCTTCTCCTATCACCTCTTTTCCCTTTCTCGCGTTTCGTACTGATCCTCCCTACACCTTGTGGGAGTAAGGGCTGGCTACTGACTGACTGACTGCTATAGAATGGGTCACTTAGCTTTGTTTCCAAAATGTTGAGTAGGTGTTTTGTACTTGATGTTTATATTTATTCCGAATAGGGTTTCATTAAATGCGTTATATATTAATTATAGCAAGTAATTCTGTTTCAAATGCTTTGATCTTCTAAATAATTTATAATGTCACTATCATGTGTTAATTACACTTTCATTACATGCCTCATTTTACCAGGTGTATATTGTCATTGTAAAATCCTTGATGTTTTGAGCCTTTCATATTCACCTTTAGAGTTAGCTCCAAAGCTGACTAAAATCTATGATTGCAAGATTAATATGAAAACAATGTCATAGTTTAAAACAGTTAAAGCCTCTACCGTCATCTGTGCTGCCCTAACTGCATATCACACTTCTGCCTCTCAAACCTATCAACATTAAGGGGGCCCACCTCGTTTTTTTTCTCTTTATCTTCCTCTCTCTTTGGCTTGTATCCATTCGGCCCCATTCAGCCTACTGTTTTAAGACGTTTACCCCCACCCAGGTGTCAATATTTTCCTGGCGAGCGTTAGCGAGCCAGCATATATATATATTTGTTTTGACAGCAAGCTAAATTTGTACATTTTTCGATAGACAAATTTCCCCGGCGAAGCCGGATTTCTCCATACAATGCTGGCTCGCTGTCGCTCGCCAGGAAGAAATCGACACTTGGATTGGGATAGACGTCTTAAAACAGTTGGGTGAATGGGTCTGAATAGATACAAGCCAGGGAGAGAGAGAAAGATCAAAACAAAACCGGTGACCCCCTTTAATGTTAGAATCTTGTCCGTATATTTTGTACTACATGCTTCTTTCCCCTTGAAAACATCAACTTCATGCTTACTCCTTGTCAAACAGTATGAAATCATTCCTAGCATTCCTTGTGCTTATTAATTCTCGAAGGAGGAGATACGGGCACAATATAAGTACCCAGACGAATATTATCATTATTATTATTATTATTATTATTATTATTGTTGTTGTACTTAATTATAAATACACTGTTCTACTAGGGTTGGAATAATTCGACAGTTGGTTGGAGGTTCGTATTTTTATTTACCAAACTCCCACGGTAGCCATATTCTCCGTAGTAATTGATTCTCTGTTCGGGTCAAAATAAGTTCAAGCATGTATTTTTCGTATCTACCATTACACATACTCAATCTAAACTCTTCTTTCCTTCTCCAAATTACAACACACCTTTTCTAACTCACCCCCTTGTTTCTCAGTTTCCCATTCAACATTCATCAGATTTAAATACTGTATTCAGCTCCCTCACTCCGTTTCTGGGAAGTCACTGAATCGTTAAGGGGGGTGACCTGCTTTTTGTTATTTCTGTCCTTTTCTCTCTTTCCCTGGCTTGTATCCATTCGGCCCCATTCAGCCAACTATTTTAAGACGTTTATCCCAATCTAGGTGTCGATTTCTTCCTGGCAAGCGATAGCCAGCCAGCATTAAATGAAGAAATCCGGCTTCGCCGGAGAAATTGTTCTATCGAAAAATGTACAAGTTTAGCCTGCTGTCAAACAAAAATAAAAAATATGCTGGCTCGCTACCGCTCACCAGTAAAAAAATTACACCTGGATGGGAATAAACGTCTTAAAACAGTAGGCTGAATGGGGCCAAATGGATACAAGCCAGAGAAAGATAGAAAAGGACAGAACAAAAACAAGTCACCCCCCTTAACTCTCCGCCTGTATCCGAATTGTTTATCTTCCCGCTTTAGTTGTCTGTTTACGAGTTTCCTTTATCAGTATTTATCGAAATATTGGCAGCCTTTGTCATGAACTAAACCTGTTTACTTATCTGCTGTGCTGTGCAAGGTATTAGATGTGCTTCTCGTTTATGTAACACATGGTGTTTATGCCAATGTTAGGAAGGGGTTACCACCAAGTTAGGAAGACGTTTGTGAGTTTCCTTTATGGGTTTATAAATTTGGTTTTATTGTAGTTTAGTAAGTTGATTGAAGTATTGTGTAGATTCCCTGCTCTGCGTCCTCTGCTCTCTCGTTGATTGATAGATATAACATAGATGTGATAGATACGCCGCCACCATCTCTATTGTTTAGGTAAAGGAAATAGTTGAATCCAGCCACGATGTTTATTCAAACAAATGTAGATTTAAATATTACAAAGATAATTCCTTAATACACTTAAAGAGCGGGGCCCGACTTAAGTCCGTATCTAAAAAGCAGCAAATTATGAGCATTATTAAGGCTATTAAAGGGTTAAAATCGAGTGCAAATGGCCGGGAGCGCAGCAGGCCACACTGCCGACACCCAGGGCTTACCGCCGCCCACTGACTCACGCTCCCTCTGTTCTCGAGAGGTCGGCAGTGTAGCCAGTTACGTGGAAAAAATATGCCGCTATACGCTAAACTCCCATGTTAGTGGTAGCACTGCATGAAAATGACGAGTGCTACGTAGCTCGTTCTAGTCTCATTTTGAAGCTTGTAGCGCCTAGTTTTTTGCTGAATACATTTATTTTCATGCAAATACTTGATTGATCATTCAGGAGGGCCTGAATATGCCCTAAATAGCCCAAAACCCCCCGCTAGACGAGGGTTAAGTCTGGAGGGAATCTCCCAGGGTTGTGATCGTCCCCATAGCTCGTGTCTAAGTATTCTCTAAGACTCTTTCATACCTCTGTTTACACCCTTTCCATACATGCCTCTAACATGTGATCTTAACTTCCGACCACATGTACAGAGCCTGGGTGAGAACCAAAAGTGCGAGGTGAGCTCAAAGGTGCGTGGAAAAGAAATCTGACATGGTAAAAAGTAGAAGATAAAAAGAACCAGGAAGTTGCAATGAATACCCTCATAGAATGTACAGTCACCCGCATAAATATATATAACACTGTAAGGAAATCACCTTAAAATTATATGAGAGTTGAAATAAAGAATCCTATAATATTATAATCACTGAATCTAACATGTAATATTTATCACTTATCTGGATGTTTGTCATAACTGCTGGCTTCTCTGTGTAGTCTCCCAATAATTTAAATTCGATTATTAAGTGATGCCAAATGTGTTTAGAATAGTGTTTAGATCATTATTATTATCTGTTTTCTTTTGTTTTCAAGGTTGTGAAGTAATAGATCCTTTACCTACACACTTTTGTAGTATGTGTGTAATTTTCAAATATACTGTATGTTATGCATCTAACATATTTGTACCAGTGTACTCACTAAGTGTTGCCATCTAACTAAGAATGCATGCATTAATGTGTACAAATGTAATTTTACCGGCTAATTTGGGTACACATTTTCTCCCCAATAATATAATAAGTTTGCTGGAACATAACTTGATTTCTTCACACTTTCAATTCAGTTAGGCTAAGTTATAATTAGTGTATGTTTTGATGGTTAGGTGTGAGTTATTGCGGTAATATTATGTGTGAAATTACTCTTGTTAATTTTACTTCTTATTGGTATGTGTATATAAATATAAGTGAATGATGTGCCAAGCAGTTGGGGATATATATATGTGAAATCGCCTGCAGTTAATAGTTGTACACATACTATTGAACGGTCTTCACATGCTGATGTAACATTTCCTTAAAATTCATGTCCAAGCAAGGGTTTTTCCCTTATTCAGTGTTTCAAGTTTAACATATGGAGGTGTACCAGCTACATGTGCCGGCGATTGAACCTTGGTACAGTAAATAGGTTAACCCTGCCAGTACTGCTTACTTAAGACCACCTCTTGAATTTTTAAGAAGAACCGTAATTAATAATTCTTAGCAGCCAATGGAGCTCCACACAAGTTCATTTGGGAAGGGATGTAGAGACCAGGGAATCCATATTGGCCTGTTCTTAGCCTACTTCCTTCTATGGCTGATGCATGGTTCATGGGTAGTATTGGTAAGTTGTCTTACATGGCCTGGAGAATCAAAGCTGGGAACTGCTCTAGACAGCAGGATCCTGGACCATCATCATGGCTTGGCAGTGGCACAGGGTCACATATTTGTTTTGTTCCTATGTGTAGGAAGGAAACAAAAGGCAAAGACACCTGTATTAAGTGTGAGTAATGACCGAAAGCTATATTCAAGGTAGGCCTTCTGTACATTACAGTCAAACTGCCTGGATATGCGACGCTTGCAGAAGTTTAAGTCGTAGGATGAGGGAAATATAGATTGAGGGAGAGAGATCGAGAGTTTATTTGTCGAGTGGAGGGTAGACTGTGAAAAATGAATCACTCTTTGGTTAAAGTTGGACAGAATAGGGGTTGGAATGTGTTTAATGATGGGTGCCACTTAACACCTAACGAGCGGCCTAGGCGGTAATTAATATGTACCGCCCAGCGGGGTGTTTTTACCCAAAATAGGGTTGTTTACGTGATCATTTTCATGCCTAAATAAGACCCAGAGCATAAAACAAGTATCTATCCCTGAAAGGGCATAAACAGAGCTTTCCAATGACACCCCAACGAACCTTGTACGACCGTTAGTTTTCTTGCAACAATCGCGCAACACGAGTGCAAAAACCATGTAATTAGGTACTTTCCCTACATAATTCACTGTGTAGCGAGTGTGAGAGGGTGGAGGAGGGTGGGATTCATGTCAGTTGGTCCACCGCGGTGGTCTGGAGCAGTCATAAGCTCGCTACTCTCCTGCCACCACTTATCTCTCTCTCTCACCAACATTACGTGCTGAAAATGGCACACGACTTATGTTGTGAGCCGCCACATAGTCCAAATTTCTTTCACTCGACATATGTTGCGAGCCGCCAGTTAAGGGTTAATATCCACAAGGGATGAGGTAGCCTATGCACTCGGAAAGCTCTGAATAATACTAAATATTGCTACAGTGGTAGACGAGAGAAATGCAAAATTATGGCATGTACGGAAGAGAATTTAGAGAATTAGTATGAGGAGGTGAGTTGATGTGACAAAACTATTTTTGCCTATCAAGAAGTGCGGTATGAATGGAACCTCACTAGACATGCAAACAGTACTTGATACATGGACACACAGTACTCCTTTATAGAGCAAAAAGCTGAGTAGGAGTCAATAAGCCACAGAGATGGTCTCACCTAACTTCGAGGAAACTGTTTTAGCAAGAGTGGTAATATGGTCTTTCCATGAAAGGTCAGAAGAATATGATACATCAAGAACATTGAGGATGATGTGAGTGTTGTTGAAGAGAGGGGATAATATCGTGTGGAAGATTGTTATGGAGAGATTTTGGAAGCATTGAAAGCAACAAGGTTCCCGCTGCCCCAGTTGGATATAGTTGATAGATCATAAGATAGGTGTCATGTGGCCTCCTCACGTGAGTTTTGAAGTATCTACATGAATGGTTGCTATGGAAATCTAGTTGAATAGTGTAAGGCAAATGATGTGGTAGGGCAAACATAAAAGGCCATATCTGACCAAATATTTAAAGCAGAACAGTTAGCTATGCACCAAAATCATTGTTATTGAATTGGCTATCCATGATACAAAATTAATGCAAATTGGGTCATTAGAGGTCAAAAGGACACATGACCTCCAAATTCATAGAAAATCAGATATTTCTGCAATTAAAGCTCTTGCATGGCCCTGTATTGATGGGGAAACACAAGCAAACACCCGTGACTCAAAATAGGGTTGTATAGGCAGTGTTTGAAAAAGTCTTGGTTCAATTTTATACAATGCAGTGGTTGTAAGAGCATTTTTACAAAGTTACATATTCAGATAATTATGTATCTCACAAAATATTGACCAGTGCTAATTTATAAACCAATCTCCAGAGAAAATGACAGGGTTTATTCAAGGTTTGGGTTTAGTCTTGTTACGACCGGCACTACGAAATAAACAAGGGCACTTAATAATGGACTAGATGATAGGCTATATCTGCAACAACGGTACGCTAATTCCAAACTCTCGAACTATTACGCCGGTCAACAAAACACTTAAACCTTCCAGAGTTAATCTACTGGATAATGGGGTATCAAATAACTGGGGTTTAGTGCACTTCTACAAAGTCTTTCCGGTGACGGCAAAGCCTACTCACAAAAGGAGTACTTTACGTTAATAAAATGCTCTTAAGTAATAACAATGCTTGAATAAACTATAACAAGATTTAATAAAGGAGTATATGCTTACGTTAACTTTAGTGTGAGTCTGTACTCAACACTAAACTCTTCAATGCTCTATGAAAACACTGAAAGTCTAGTCCTAAAGCAAACAGATATGGAATCTTCTGAAAACGTCTGATGCTCTAAGATGCTCGTTAATACAAAACAGAAATAATGCAGGTGCAGGACACCAAAGCATGTATCTTAAATACACAAATAAGTAGGATACATATATATAACAAGGGAGTGCAACAACTCTGTGACAGCACTAATAATAGCCACTCAAAACAGTACTTCCTTAGCCAAAGTAACAGCCATACTGGGTTGTGCACCAAGCATCAACTTAGGCTAAAATAATACGTGAATTCCTATAGCATACGCAGTTAAAGTTAATAAACACAATGCTGTCTTTATTACTAATATAGTCTAGCAGCGGCATAAAAGATACCAGGAGGCTAGGCAGAGCGCAAGCATGCTCGTAGCCTACTGTCTCCCCTTGAACAGATTTCCCTTATGTTTCGTTAATTGACAAGGAGGCTCTCTTGGTAAGTCCAGATCTCAAGTATCTGGTCTTGCCCTGGCGCTCCACAAAGGTCAACACAATGAGGTAGCGAGCATACGAGCAAGAGTAGGCAAAAGCCCTTCGCTCGTATACTGCTACACTCGCAAAGGAAAATATGCACAAGGGTTACAGGCACCTAGCTCCGTCGAAGTCGTATAGGCTTTGACTCGCCATATACATAACTCAGACAACGACTAAAGATACCTTCCACTGTCTAGCATTAAATAGTAACAAAGAGCAACTCAATAATTAGAAGCACCCAATGATAGTGACTCATGTGACTATGACTAATAATCCCTAAAGCTAGTGCAAAACATATATGTGAGAACTGGTGCTGGTAATACGACTGGCCGACTATGGAAGTCGTATGCAGAACCAGAAGGGATAAGTAATTGAATAAAGATGAGAAGTAATGGAAAAGAAGAAGTTCAGAGAGAGAAACAGTAGTACAGGGGGTTAGATTGGGGGACAGATTGCAAGGGACATCTAGGACCAAGCACACTATGCCAAGCTCTGCAGGAGAAACGCGGCGGGGACCCCCCCAGCACCAACACTAGGACAGCGGCACCCAATCACAGACCACTACGTCATGAAATGCAGGCGTCCTAGGACGCGCCAGGCCCGCCAGCCAATCAAGGGCGTGGGAAAGCCCGCGCGAGCAAGGGAGGCACACGTACATACACACGCACATAATACAACCTCGCTGCCTACCTCACTCTTTCTCCTTAACTTCACACTGCATATCTTGTACTCTATTACTGATATAAAATACTTCCATGTGTCACAGACAAGAATAAAGACCACCACTGATCTGGCTGTGACTACATGAATACTAGGAAAGAAAGAACATCGTTCTACGATTATTATAGCCCATTCCACTGCCCTGGCGAGCGCTAGCGAGTACGAGCACATTCTGGCAAGCTGGCCAGCGTAACACCCTGCCCAATATGTGGGACGTTTTAACCTCAGGTAAACGCCACATCTGACCAGACAGAATGCTCATAAACCCCGCCTCACCCAGCTACTCCGCCAAGTTGTGAAAACAAGGCACAATCACAACATAAAACACTTCATTATATACAAAAAATCTACACAACACTTCCCCAAAAGAATAGTATCACTTAACAATATTACGCTCAACGAGCAAGCTTCAACAAGCCTAGCCTACTAAGACAAAAACTCAGAATGTCTTAGATTCTTGCTGTAACATACTGCACTTATATACTATCAAAAGAAAGAGTTTTTATGTGAGGTTTTTGTATTAGTTTGTAATAGTGTTTTTGGCGGCTTTACACAACAGGGGCAAGCCTAATTTTTCTCCACTCTCAAACAAACACTGACTGAACAGCGAGGGTGCTCCTTAAGACATACCCTCCCGTGACAAACAATCAGCCATACCATTATCAGTGCCCTTAACATGCCACACATCCAGCTTGTGTTCCGGCAGCAAAACAACACCTGACACTGATAAACTGCCCAGTTCATCACAAGACTGGCACTTCTCTTCGCTCTTTCCGGCAACGGAATACCAATAACCTTTCACTGGTTCTACCTGAGTGATAAACGAGGCAGCCCCGATGCGGTCTATGGGGTCTGTTACGACCTGGCACTCGGGTACACAAGGGCTCTCAATCAGGACTCGAGTACGGCTCGCTGCCACAACGGAAACACACGATCCCAACCCCTGAGTACTGCCAGCCGAACAAAAAACACCAATACCCTCCAGAGTTCAATCTGCTATAACGAGGTATACAAGAACTCGGTACTAGTGTACAACAACAGACTAATAAAGAGACAGGAATTATCTAGTCTGGTCAACAATCAAACAATGAAGTAAGAAACAACAACACCAAAGAATAGTGTTGGCCGAAGCCGAAGTAATCCACCCTTGACTAAGAACTTAAGAAGTCCTCCACCCTCTACTTCGGATCGGCACTATTACGTTACGTTAATTAATAGTCCTTAACACCTTACGAGCGGCCTATGCGGTTTATTTATGTGTACCGCCCAGCGGGGTGTTTTTAGCCAAAATAGGGCTGTTTACGTGATCATTTTCATGCCTAAATAAGACCCAGAACGTAAAACAAGTATCTATCCCTGCAAGGGCATAAACAGAGCTTTCGAATGACACCATAACGATCCTTGTATGATGGATAGTTTTCTTGCAATAACCGTGCAACGCGAGTGCAAAAAGCAGGTAATTCGGTACTTTCGGTACATTGAGTATGTAGCGAGTGAGAGAGGGAGGAGGGAGCTGAGATTTGTGTCAGTAGGTTCGCCGCGGTGGTCTGGAGCAGTCATACGCTCGCTAGTCTCCTGCCACCACTTGTCTCTCTCTCTCAGCCACATTACGTGCTGAAATTGCCACTCGAGTTATGTCGAGCGCCGCCACATAGTCCAGCTTTATTTAACTCGACTTAAGTGGTGGGCCGCATTTTAAGGGTTAAGCATCGAGCAAGGAATCTTCTGAAAAAAGTTAGATGCTTCTCGGATGCTCGTAAGAAGTACGTATCGGATTTTGAACAGTAATTCAATAAGCAAAAACACTGGCAATTAAATACTATTAAAGGTTTAAATTGGCATAAGAATAATTAAAAGAATATGCAATAGTAAATGGCAAACATTAAAAACAAGTACTCCGCAAATGCAACGGCAATAGCCTACTCGGATTGTGCTCGTGGGCCACTAATCACTAAAGTAGCTAAGCGTGCAACACATGAAATCAATAGTGCATAAACAATATCATACATAAGGAAAGCTTCAATACTATTCTGTATCTACTAATAGAGTAAAGTCTAGCTGGGGTACTGTAGGCAAAAAGGTAGCAGTGACTGAGCAAAAACGGCTCGTAGCCTAGCGAAGTCCTCACAACTGTTTAAAGTATTACGTTAAAACTAACAAGTGCACTTTGAGAAATCCTGATCCCTTGTATCTGGTTTTCTCCCGGCTCCTTGACAAAGTAAAAACAAACTGTTAATAAAATACAGGGTGGTTAGGCTCTTGCCCTCACGCACTGTAAATTATTAACTCAACACAGTCAGCCGCGAAGACAACCTAGGCTTCACTGAACCGAAACGAGTATGCAGGTTTATCGCTTAACCACTGCATCAAACAACAACTCGTAACACAGAAAAGCCTTACCCCAGTCTAGCATTACCTAGACTAGCAGAAAACAGGAATAATAATAATAACACACAGGGAAATGCATATACAAGTGCAACAAACATAAATCAATCCTATTCTAAGTTAACCCTTCCAAAATAGGCTATCTAATAGGCAAGTATCTAGTGAGAACTCAAGCGATAATACGTTGGCTGACTAGCTTTGCACCAACGGGACCATGGAAGTTAAACAGGCAGGGAAAAGAGGAGATAAGAATGTAAGGTAGTAGTAGAGAAAGTTCACATCAGTCAGAAGAATATATATAGTTAGCAAGGGAAATGAGAAGTCGCTCTGCCTAATGAGTTCTGATGAAAAAATGGCTAGACTTCCCTTTTTATACCCGGCCCTCTAGTGAGCCCAACGTGAACTACTAAGGACCGCCCACTGACAATCATTACGTAATTTCTCTCTCTCCTCTGGGATAGACAAAGGCTCCCCTAGCACTGAGGGGAGGGGGGAGGGGGGAGTGCTAGTGAGTTAGGCCCACCTCTCGCATGGCGCACCCACTGACCCCCAACTGTGGCTGCTGCTTCTCCCATCATTACAAATAAGTTTTACACACAATACTTAAAACTAATGATATAAAATAGAACTCGTTGACTCAGATGAAAACAAAATACATATTCATATTACTTATAGTACAACGGTTCACATGAACTAAGTTAGGAAACTCTACATAGACTACAGCCAAAGTTCCTGCCCTGACGATCCTAGCGAGAGTGGGGCATGACTAGGCGTTCTGTACAGCATGCTCACACGTGGACATGCGTCACACCTCCCCCAAGATTTTACTTGCTCAACCCTGAGCTAAAATCTGACAAACACAGAACCCCATCAAGCCCCTCACACCCAGCGACCGCATGGCACTAAAACAAAGCTGAGTTTATCACCAAAACACATCTTATTATTAAACAAAAATTCACATTTTATAACTCCTCCCAACAATAGCAAAAAGACACAATATCATGCTCCCAGAGCGAGCTTACAGCAGCTCAGCCGTTTGATAGTTCGTGGACTACTCAAACTCTATAGGCTATGACAAACTTATACGATTATCTATATCAAAAGAAAGAGTTTTTATATGATTTTTATATTTTAATATGTTTTTCCCAGCTGCACTATAAGGGCAGCCTATTTTCCTCCACTCAAACCCACACACCTGTGATAGCCTACGACTGATCATCCACCCTTGATAAACAATCCGCGATCACATTGTCACATCCAGCAATATGACGGATGTCCAGGTTATACTCCTGCAACATCAAAGACCACCTGGTCAGTCTCATATTGCGATTGTGAAATTGATTCAGGAATCTCAAAGGGTGATGATCAGTGTAGATAACCACGACTGGGCCATAGGCTGGAACATACACCTCGAAGTGCCTGAGCGACAGCACAATCGCCAGTAATTCCTTTTCTATTGTAGAATAGTTCTTTTGTGCAGCATTGAACTTCTTAGAAAAGAAACTTACTGGGTGTTCCACACCTTCATTGTCTGTCTGTAGCAAGACGGCACCAGCCCCTACACCACTAGCATCTGTTGCCAGCTGAAAAGGCCTGTTAACCCTTATTTAGCGGCGAGCAACATAAGTCGAGTAAATAAAGCTGGACTATGTGGCGGCGCTCGACATAACTCGAGTGGCAATTTCAGCACGTAATGTGGCTGGGTGAGAGTGACACGTGGTGGCAGGAGACTAGCGAGCGTATGACTGCTCCAGACCACCGCGGCGAACCTACTGACACAAATCTCAGCTCCCTCCTCCCTCTCTCACTCGCTACATACTCAATTATGTACTGAAAGTACCGAATTACCTGCTTTTTGCACTCGCGTTGCACGGTTATTGCAAGAAAACTATCCATCATACAAGGATCGTTATGGTGTCATTCGAAAGCTCTGTTTATGCCCTTTCAGGGATAGGTACTTGTTTTACGTTCTGGGTCTTATTTAGGCATGAAAATGATCACGTAAACAGCCCTATTTTGGCTAAAAACACCCCGCTGTGCGGTACACATAAATAAACCGCATAGGCCGCTCGTAAGGTGTTAAAGTCTGGGGCCCTGAGTATCGGGTGAGTACATAGCAAATGTTTCACCAAAGTGAAAGCCTTTTCACACTCAGGTGCACACAAAAACTTTTTGTCTTTAGATAACATATCTGTGAGAGGTGCCAACACCGTTGAGTAACCTTTTATGAAGCGTCTGTAGTAGCCTATCATACCCAAGAATCTCATAATCTGCTTCATGGTTGTTGGGTGCGGAAATTTATTGATAGCCTGTACCTTGTTCTGAGGAGGGCAGACCTGTCCCCAATCCCACTACAAACCCAAGGTACTGCACAGTGGCTTTTACGAAGTCACACTTTGCCAAATTTACTACCAGACCTGCTTCACTAAGTTTCAGGAACAAGGTCTCAAGGTGCTCACAATGGCTCTCAAAGTCGTCATCATAAATGATTACATCGTCCAAATATACAGTGCAATTTGGAATGTCCTTTACAATTTCATTCATCAGGTTCTGAAACGTTGCTGGTGCATTCTTAAGTCCGTAAGGCATAACATTGCACCGGTAGGTACTCCCGTCCACAACAAAACCACATACCTCTTTAGCACGCTCGGACAAAGGTACTTGCCAGTAACCTTTTACTAAATCTACTTTAGACAAAAAACGAGCATTACCAATTTTGTCAACACTATCATCAACCCGAGGAAGAGGATATGGGTTAGTTGGAGTCAAACCGTTTAACCCACGGAAATCAATACAAAAGCGTACCTTGCCATCTGGCATAGGCTGCAGTGTTCGGGGGAAGTCCACTTAACTGTGCCTTTCTCTATCAACCCTCTACCGAGCATATACTCCAACTCATCCCTCAGAGCTGGTAGTTTTATGGGGGGCACACGGTACGGGATTGACTTAACACCTTACGAGCGGCCTATGCGGTTTATTATATGTACCGCACAGCGGGGTGTTTTTAGCCAAAATAGGGCTGTTTACGTGATCATTTTCATGCCTAAATAAGACCCAGAACGTAAAACAAGTACCTATCCCTGAAAGGGCATAAACAGAGCTTTCGAATGACACCATAACGATCCTTGTATGATGGATAGTTTTCTTGCAATAACCGTGCAACGCGAGTGCAAAAAGCAGGTAATTCGGTAGTTTCGGTACATAATTGAGTATGTAGCGAGTGAGAGAGGGAGGAGGGAGCTGAGATTTGTGTCAGTAGGTTCGCCGCGGTGGTCTGGAGCAGTCATACGCTCGCTAGTCTCCTGCCACCACTTGTCTCTCTCTCTCAGCCACATTACGTGCTGAAATTGCCACTCGACCTATGTCGAGCGCCGCCACATAGTCCAGCTTTTTTTAACTCGACTTATGTTGCTCGCCGCTAATTAAGGGTTAAAGGGTAGAAGGTCCCCCACGTCAACATCATGCATAGCCTGAGTAGTGAGGCCTGGGTGTTCAGCAAATACAGTGGGGTATGAACCGACCAACTGACGGATAGCATCAAACTGCGGCTCAGGCAAATGAGCTATAGCCTCGTCAGCCCTAAGGCTCGAGTTCCCCGCCCACTGATCCGCTGAAACATGTTGATCCCAGCTATCCTCCTCTGAAGCTTGACTGTCCCCCTCTCCTTCTCCACCACGGCCGCAACAAGCCAACACAGGGACAGTGAGAGGCTCAGAGGGGCGCCTCACATACTCTTTAATAAGGTTCACGTGACATAACTGGTTCTTTTTCCTCCTGTCTGGAGTGGCAACAAGGTAATCTAAGTCTGAAATTTTTTCTACAATTTTATAAGGTCCAGTGTACTTTGCTGAGAGGGGGTTACCAACCAAAGGCAACAAAATTAATACCTCTTGTCCTACAGTGAACTTCCGGAGCCTCACTTTGCGATCATACCTGTCCTTCATCAAAGCTTATGATTCTGTCAAATTTCTACCTTCCATCTCCAGACTCTTAAGCATGCGCTCACGGCTTTCAAGCACATACTTTAATAAAGGACAAGCTGCACAGTCCCCTCCCAAATTTCTTTCAGCATGTTAAGGGGGCCCCTGACACGGTGTCCAAAAATCTGCTCGTTTGGACTAAATCCCAGGCTCTCACCAGGTACCTCCCGAGCAGCAAACAGCACATAAGGCAATCCAAGATCCCAATCCATACCGTTGTCAGCACAATAACACCTGAGCATGCTTTTAAGTGTAGCATGCCACCGCTCAAGCACCCCTTGACTCTCAGGGTGATACGCTGACGATACTACTGCTCGTATCCCATGCTGTTGCATTGTTTGCTTGAACATGTTGGAGATGAAATTAGATCCCTGATCAGACTGAATCTCCTCCGGGTACCCGTACCTTGAGAAGTACCACAACAAGTTACTGACTACCGTCTTAGCCATTCCATTTTTCATAGGGTATGCATCGGGGTATCTAGTGGCAACATCCATTATGGTTATCAAAAATTTATTTCCAGCCTTAGTGGGAGGGAGTGAACCAACCATGTCAACAATAATTTTACTAAAGGGTGGCCCAATCACAGGAATAGGGTGTAACGGAGCCTTAGGAATAACTTGGTTCGGTTTCCCAACACGTTGACAAATATCACATGAGTTTATCCATGACTGCACATGAGACTTCATCCCCGGCCACCAAAACAATTTCCCCAAAGCCGCCACCGTTTTTCTCACCCCTAGATGTCCTGCCAGTGGTGTGTCTTGCGCCAACCTCAGTAGGCTATCCCTGCACTCCCGTGGCACCACCAACTGGTCCACTACTCTGGACCCCTTTTGCCAAATACGTTTAGGGTCTTGAAAACGCCTATAGAGGATGCCTTCTAAATAAAAAAAATCTCCTGGCTGTGCATCGCCGTCCTCGTCGAGCTCTACAGCTCCATTAGCACACGTTTGGAGCTCAGGGTCCTCTAGTTGCAACCGACGTATATCTGAGGGTGCCAAGCGATCTAACTGCTCCCGGAGCAATGCATGACCTTCCCCGATACTGGGCTGCTCCCTCTGTCTCTCTCGATGTACATAAAGTTGCTGTCGTGGAGACTCGTCATGCCCAGCCTCGTCACTCTCGATGACAGGCCCAGGGGCTACTCCAGAATTAAGTAATGGTGCTAATACTGAATCACCCAGGAGAGCCGCCGAGTCAAAATCTTAAAACCAACTCCAGCTTTAGCCTCCTCCTGTTGATCGTTCCTCCGCTGGTCTGAAGACGGAGGACTAGGCTGTGACACTTTAGCTGCCCGAGCTCGGGTGACAACACACGCCATGGGTTGTGTCTGGCACCGCTCGACCCACTCTTGCTCTTCCCTACTCACGTCGGCCGGCCTCTCGGCAACGACTAAGAGTAGAACCTCAGAAGCGGGCATTGCAAAGTCGTTGCCGAGAAGAAGGTCGACACCCTCCACTGGCAGTTTCTCCACAATCCCGACATCCAATTCACGTCCCACACCATCCACCTCCAACTCCAACCGCACCAGCGGGTATGACCGAGTTGCATTAATACCCTGCACCACTACCACCCGAGCCGCGTTTATAGGGTAGCCAGTCAAGTTTTTCATCAGAGTCTGGGAAGCACCTGTATCACGCAAGACCTCTACTCCATACTTGCGCCCCGCCCACATCACGCAACCCTGCCCTCTATGGTCGCAAAAAACATCCTGAGCAGGGTTCGAGCCTCCCAGGTGCTTCTGCATTGGCTGTGCCTCAGCCTCTGACGAACTGCCCCGGGCAAACTCAGATGACTTCGGAGACACACCAATGTTGCAGACCAAAGACACAGCTGCTGTAGGTGGTTTGCTAGGACAGACTCTTGCAAAGTGCCCCTTTTTATGACATTGATAACACTCCAACTCCCCTTTGGGCTTCCCTTGGTACTGGGAAGGGCCCGGCCCCTTCTTAAATGGGACGGTGCTAGTCTTGTGGTCAGTCTTGGTATCATGGCTCTTGTACTTGTTTGCATAAGGTATATCACTAACTCGGGGGGGTGGGGCATCATGCCCCTTGTTACCTGCCTCACTACGCTGGGCAGACCCGCACCCACGAATTAGTGATAGCCGGAGGTCAGCCATCTCAGCTGCCTCCTGTAGAGTTTTTGGGTTCTTTTCTTTAATAGTTAAAGTAATTTCTGCACCAGTACACTTATAAAACTGCTCGAGCAGAAACAGCTCAGTCAACTGTTCGGCCGTCTCAGCTTTCTCAGAACGTGTCCAGTTTTTAAGTGCATCTTTTAAGTCCCGGGCATGTTCAAGAAAGGTCGCCTCCCTAGTCTTTGTAACACCCCGAAACTTCAATCGATATGTTTCCGGTTGCAACTCGTATGCCCGTAGGACAGCTCTCTTCAATTCTGGGTAGTCAATGCAAGACTCTAAAGGCAGTGCATCATAAGCCTTCAGACCCTTACCCGTAAGTCTTGAGGAGACTAGAGCTGCCCACTTCTCTTCAGGCCAATTATGCTCCCTACACTTCTTCTCAAAACGATTAAAAAATTCTGTGACTTCAGTTTCACTAAATACCGGCACCAATTTGACTAATTGGGCCAAGGACTGTTCTCTTACTTGGCCCTCACGGCCCATCCGAGTCCCTGTCGACTCTGCACGAGTCTTATCTAAATCCAATTTAGCACAATATTTCTCCGAGTCGTACCTAAGCTCAGCCTCATGCCTCCTAACCTCAATCTCCTGCCTCCTGGTCTCATTCTCCTGCTTCCTAGCCTCAATCTTAGCAAGCTCAAGTCTAAATACCATATCTGGAGACAGGCAGTAAGAGGGAGCTGCCACTACTGAAGGAGGGGGGGCAAAAACTGGGGAACCACCATGTGCACCACCCGAGGGCACTCCAATCTGCCAATTCTCATCCCTCTGTGGGAGAGTGCTAACCTCCGGTAACTGAGTGGACGGCACTGTGGGAGTCGAGTGAGAGGGGATCTGGGGAGGAACCGCCCCCAAACGCCCTCTCCTCCGAAACCCCATGTCGCCCACGCAACACCCAGGAAATCAGCTCCCCCTTGGACATCCCTACTATATTGGAAATGCCCAAAACCTTGGCTATCAGGTGCAAGCCACAAACATCCACCCCAGTCAGCCTCTCCTCCGTCACGTGGTACCGCTTACTCACAAAAACTCTAGCATCCTCCTCACTGGTTACTAACGGCACACCTTCAAATGGCATCTCTCGCTCATCGTCAGTGCTAATGCACGACATACTGAAGTCCACAGAAAAATTCTCGAGACAAAAGTGTTAAACTTCCTATGCAAGCACTAATTACTAAATTAACTGGAGTCTCTTAAATGCTTTTCTAATTGCCATACAAAAAATATATTCTTCAATATGCACGCTAAAATACAAACAAACAAATGTTGTACAACTCTGCAAAAATTTATACTGTTCACAAAATCCTGGCAAGGTCGCCATTTGTTACGACCTGGCACTCGGGTACACAAGGGCTCTCAATCAGGACTCGGGTATGGCTCGCTGCCACAACGGAAACACACGATCCCAACCCCTGAGGACTGCCAGCCGAACAAAAAAAACCAATACCATCCAGAGTTCAATCTGCTATAACGGGGTATACAAGAACTCGGTACTAGTGTTCAACAACAGACTAATAAAGGGACAGGAATTATCTAGTCTGGTCAACAATCAAACAATGAAGTAAGAAACAACAACACCAAAGAATAGTGTTGGCCGAAGCCGAAGTAATCCACCCTTGACTAAGAACTTAAGAAGTCCTCCACCCTCTACTTCGGATCGGCACTATTACGTTACGTTAATTAATTGTCCTTAAGCATCGAGCAAGGAATCTTCTGAAAAAAGTTAGATGCTTCTCGGATGCTCGTAAGAAGTACGTATCGGATTTTGAACAGTAATTCAATAAGCAAAAACACTGGCAATTAAATACTATTAAAGGTTTAAATTGGCATAAGAATAATTAAAAGAATATGCAATAGTAAATGGCAAACATTAAAAAGAAGTACTCCGCAAATGCAACGGCAATAGCCTACTCGGATTGTGCTCGTGGGCCACTAATCACTAAAGTAGCCAAGCGTGCAACACATGAAATCAATAGTGCATAAACAGTATCATACATAAGGAAAGCTTCAATACTATTCTGTATCTACTAATCGAGTAAAGTCTAGCTGGGGTACTGTAGGCAAAAAGGTAGCAGTGACTGAGTAAAAACGGCTCGTAGCCTAGCGAAGTCCTCACAACTGTTTAAAGTATTACGTTAAAACTAACAAGTGCACTTTGAGAAATCCAGATCCCTTGTATCTGGTTTTCTCCCGGCTCCTTGACAAAGTAAAAACAAACTGTTAATAAAAATACAGGGTGGTTAGGCTCTTGCCCTCACGCACTGTAAATTATTAACTCAACACAGTCAGCCGCGAAGACAACCTAGGCTTCACTGAACCGAAACGAGTATGCAGGTTTATCGCTTAACCACTGCATCAAACAACAACTCGTAACACAGAAAAGCCTTACCCCAGTCTAGCATTACCAAGACTAGCAGAAAACAGGAATAATAATAATAACACACAGGGAAATACATATACAAGTGCAACAAACATAAATCAATCCTATTCTAAGTTAACCCTTCCAAAATAGGCTATCTAATAGGCAAGTATCTAGTGAGAACTCAAGCGATAATACGTTGGCTGACTAGCTCTGCACCAACGGGACCATGGAAGTTAAACAGGCAGGGAAAAGAGGAGATAAGAATGTAAGGTAGTAGAGAAAGTTCACATCAGTCAGAAGAATATATATAGTTAGCAAGGGAAATGAGAAGTCGCTCTGCCTAATGAGTTCTGATGAAAAAATGGCTAGACTTCCCTTTTTATACCCGGCCCTCTAGTGAGCCCAACGTGAACTACTAAGGACCGCCCACTGACAATCATTACGTAATTTCTCTCTCTCCTCTGGGATAGACAAAGGCTCCCCTAGCACTGAGGGGAGGGGGGAGGGGGGAGTGCTAGTGAGTTAGGCTCACCTCCCGCATGGCGCACCCACTGACCCCCAACTGTGGCTGCTGCTTCTCCCATCATTACAAATAAGTTTTACACACAATACTTATAACTAATGATATAAAATAGAACTCGTTGACTCAGATGAAAACAAAATACATATTCATATTACTTATAGTACAACGGCTCACATGAACTAAGTTAGGAAACTCTACATAGACTACAGCCAAAGTTCCTGCCCTGACGATCCTAGCGAGAGTGGGGCATGACTAGGCGTTCTGTACAGCATGCTCACACGTGGACATGCGTCACAGGTCGTCAACTCTGGGTAAGGTATAGGCGTCTGTCAGGGATAATGCAGCAACACTCTTGCAATCAACATACACACGGATCTTGCCACTTAACTCAGGTTGCAAAGTTACTGGCAACGACCACTCACGATATCCCTTATCCCTCAGACCCTTTTCCAACATGTAGTCCAGCTCTGCTTTCACAACAGGCTGGCGAGCTGGATTTATACGGTAGTGAGCCAACTTGACCCTTGCACTGTCTCCAGCCTTCATGTCGGATTCTACCCCGTACCTCAGGCCTGGAGTATGAACAAACATCTGGATGTACTGCCACAGCCTAGTAAACAACTTCTCTTGACCCTTAGGAAGAAGAGGTTGCAACTTATCTCGAATAACAACATGCTCATTGCCCTCCCACAACCCAGCCGAGACCGCAGTTTCTACCCTATAGTCTCCCTCCTTCTCCACCTTTGTCCCTAGAACAGCCAGGTCACGAGAGGGACAATCTGTACCACCTGTGCAGTCACTCCCACAATTCATAATTGGTAATGCTCCCCCGCCGATTCCGTACATGTGCACCCCCGCATTCCTTGCGACTACATCTGCCTGCGCAGCATCACCGCCTTCAGCGACATGGCCAGATACAGTCGGTCTATGGTAGGGCTGTTGCATATTACTAGAGCAGCATTGGGAGGCTATGCGACGACCGGGCGCATCCACTCCACAGCCAACCTCACCAATCTGCTCAATGTCCTGATTCTGACCACCACCCATAGCAGCCATGGGTCGACCCTGACCTGGCAGCCATGCCAAAGCCTCGTCGCCCACCTTGAACCACTGAAACAACGAGGCCAACGGTTTACTCACACCCAAGTGACCTGCCAGCGGAACATCGTGCACCGCATAAGTTGTGAGGCCTGGGTGTTCGGCACAAACAGTGGCGTATGAACCGAGCAGGTGCTGGAGCGCTGCACACTGCTGCTCAGGCAGGTGCTCTAGCGCTTCCACAGCCACCTGACTCGTGTCCCCCACCCACTGCTCCGCCGAGACATGACAATCCCAACTCTTCACCACCTGCGCCTCACTGCCCCCCTCTCCTTCTCCACCTTGGCCACTGTAGACCAACATAGGGACAGTATGGATAAAAAACACCATCTGAGGAAGAGTACTTTATTGACAACGTTTCCCAGATAGCTTCATCAGGTCACTAACAAATGCTGGTACATAGGAGGCCTTAAATATCCGTCCAGACAGGTGGCGGGGGAGGAGAGGGAGGTGGGGGTTGGGAGGGAGGAAGGAGGCAGGACAGGGAGGGGGCAGAAGCATGGGGGGAGGGGAGGCGGGGCCTATATATGGGTCAAATACATCAGTAAGAACTAGCAAAAACAGACATACAAACATGCGTACAGGGTAACAACTCTACTAGTACAAAGAAATAAAAATAACTATAACAATAATAATAATAATACGCATGTTTGTATGTCTGTTTTTGCTAGTTCTTACTGATGTACTACTCAAGTACCACTCAACATAGGGACAGTAGGCTGCTCAGGTGGTTGCCTCACAAACTCCTTCGACAGGTTCTCATGACATGCTTCCCCATCCTCGTTGAATTCAATAGCCCCGTTCCCACAACTATTAAGACAAAGATCTTCTAATTGCACCTGGGAACTACTCTGTCGCGGAGTGCCATCACTCCCTACCATGTCACTAGGGGGGACAGGTTCTGGGGCCACTCCGGAGCTCACCTTTGGGTCAAGTACCGAGTCACCAAGGAGTGTCACTGGGTCCAAACTCTCAACCCGATCAGCCTTGACTTTCTCCTTCCGACCCTTCCTCCGCTGGTCTGAAACTTGGGTCCTAGGCTGTGACACCTGAGCGGACTGAGATCTCTCGAGCCCCTCTTGCCCCTCCCTACTTGTGTCGGCCGCCCTCTCGGCAACGACTAAGGGTGGAACCTCGGAAGTGAGCACCGCAAAGGCGTTACCGAGAAGGAGGTCGACCCCCTCAACTGGCAACTTCTCCACAACACCCACATCCAACTCGCGTGGCACACCATCCACCTCAAGCTCTATTCTGACCAGCGGGTAAGACCGCGTAGCATTGATGCCTTGAACCACCACAACCCGAGCCGCGTTAATAGGCTTGCCAGTGAAATTCTTAACAAGTGTCTGGAAAGCACCCGTATCACGCAGCAACTCAAGCCTATGCTCCACACCAGCCCACCTCACAGTGCCGTGCCCCCTATGACCACAAAAAACATCTCGGACGGGTGACGAGCCCTCCTGCTGCTTCTGCACCGGCGATGACTTCGCAACCGACTGTTTACCCCGGGCAAACGCAGAAGACCTCAAAGACACGCCAATGTTGCTCACTAGTGACACCACTGCTGTAGGCGGTGTAATCGGACATGAGCGCGCAATATGCCCCCTCTCATGACACTTGAAACACTCCACTTCGCTCATGGACTTCCTCTGAGGTGAGGAAGGGCCCTGGCCTTTCTTGAACGGGAAGGGTTTCGAATTGGGATCATAATTGGCAACAGTACTCTTAAATGGATAATTATTTGTGTCATTAATTCGGGGGGGGTGGAGTGGTACGCCCCTTGTTACCTGCCTCAGCTCTCTGTGCAGACCCGCACCCACGAATCAATGACAACCTGAGGTCAGCCATCTTAGCCGCCTCCTGCAGAGTTTTAGGTTGCTTTTCTTTCAGGTTAAGAATCAAGTCACTGCCAGTACATTTAAAATATTGCTCTAACAACACTAATTGCTTCACTGCCTCAAAAGTAGTTGCCTTCTCCGATCTTAACCAATTCTCAAATGTATCTGACAGCTCACTAGCGTGTTCCTGGAAAGTACTCTCCTTTCTTTTGGGAACAGCCCTAAATTTCAGCCTAAAGGTCTCTGGCTGCAACTAATACGCCCTCAGGACAGCCTCTTTCAACGCCTCATAATTCACGCAGGAATCTAGGGGCAAAGCATCATACGCCTCGAGTGCTTTCCCCGTCAAACGTGACGAAACAAGGGCTGCCCACTTCTCCTCGGGCCATTGATGCTCCTGGCACTTTTTTTCGAACCGGAGAAAAAATTCGGTAACTCCTAACTCATCAAGCACTGGGACAAACTTTAGTAGATGCGACAGGGACTGATCATGGGGTCGACCCCCCTGGACGACCCGGTTCCTCGTCACCTCTACACGAGTTTTCTCTAGATCAACATGGGCACAATACCTTTCAGACTCAAACTTAAGCTCAGCCTCTCGCTACTGCTGCTGCTGCCTGAGCTCAGCCTCATGCTTCCGCTGCTCGAGCTCAGCTTAATGCTTCCGCTGCTTGAGCTCAGCCTCATGCTTCCGCTGCTCGAGTTTGGCGAGCTCGAGCTGAAACAACATCTCGGCAGACAAACCTTGAGGAGGGGGTGCTACTATCGGGGACCCACCCCGTGAGCCACCTAGAGGCATACCCAACCGCCAACGGGCATCGGCCTGCGGGAACGTACCCGGCTCCGGAGCCCGAGGGGACGCCATGATAGGAGTCGAGTGGAATGGGGGCTGGGCCGAAGGTGCCCCAGCTCCCGCTCCACCCGAAGCCCCATGCACCCCACCGAGCACCCAGGTAACCAGCTCACCTCTCGACAAACCGCTAGTACCGGACAACCCTAAGACCGTGGCTACACACTGCAGTCCGTACCGGTCCAGCCCCGACACCCGATCCGCCGACACAGGCTCCTCCAAAAAAATCCGAGCATCCTCCTCATTGTTCACCACCCGAACGCCGTTAGACAACTCCACCTTCTCCACCTCCTCGCTTGTCTCTCGCACTGTGCCCTCACTATGTTCAGACCCGTCCAGTGACATGATGGAGTCAACAAAAAAATTCTCAAGTCAAGACAAAAGTAGCCAAACTCTCGCGTAGCTTTATTCACAAAAAATATTTGAAGATGTTCTTGAGTGCAATACTAGGTCACCAATAAACTCCCAACAAGTTCTATATCTCCTCAAAACAATGTCCACTGCCAATAATGCGAGAAATAAATTCAACCCCAAATGGCAATAAGATTTCTCCCCCCAAAAAAATGCAATATTCAGTTCACTATATTCTGGTCTAAGGTCGTCATTTGTTACGACCGGCACTACGAAATAAACAAGGGCACTTAATAATGGACTAGATGATAGGCTATATCTGCAATAACGGTACTCTAATTCCAAATCCTCGAACTATTACGCCGGTGAACAAAACACTTAAACCCTCCAGAGTTAATCTACTGGATAACAGAGTATCAATTAACTGGGGTTTAGTGCACTTCTACAAAGGCTTTCCGGTGACAGCAAAGCCTACTCACAATAGGATTACTTTACGTTAATAAAATGCTCTTAAGTAATAACAATGCTTGAATAAACTATAACAAGATTTAATAAAGGATTATATGCTTACGTTAACTTTAGTGTGAGTCTGTACTCAACACTAAACTCTTCAATGCTCTATGAAAACACTGAAAGTCTAGTCCTACAGCAAACAGATATGGAATCTTCTGAAAACGTCTGATGCTCTAAGATGCTCGTTAATACAGAACAGAAATAATGCAGGGGCAGGACACCAAAGCGTATATCTTAAATACACCAATAAGTAGGATACATATATATAACAAGGGAGTGCAACAACTCTGTGACAGCACTAATAATAGCCACTCAAAACAATACTTCCTTAGCCAAAGTAACAGCCATACTGGGTTGTGCACCAAGCATCAACCTAGGCTAAAATAATACGTGAAATCCTATAGCATACGCAGTTAAAGTTAATAAACACAATGCTGTCTTTATTACTAATAAAGTCTAGCAGCGGCATAAAAGATACCAGGAGGCTAGGCAGAGCGCAAGCATGCTCGTAGCCTACTGTCTCCCCTTGAACAGATTTCCCTTATGTTACGTTAATTGACAAGGAGGCTCTCTTGGTAAGTCCAGATCTCAAGTATCTGGTCTTGCCCTGGCGCTCCACAAAGGTCAACACAATGAGGTAGCGAGCATACGAGCAAGAGTAGGCAAAAGCCCTTCGCTCGTATACTGCTACACTCGCAAAGGAAAAATATGCACAAGGGTAACAGGCACCTAGCCCCGTCGAAGTCGTATAGGCTTTGACTCGCCATATACATAACTCAGACAACGACTAAAGATACCTTCCACTGTCTAGCATTAAATAGTAACAAAGAACAACTCAATAATTAGAAGCACCCAATGATAATATGACTCATGTGACTATGACTAATAATCCCTAAAGCTAGTGCAAAACATATATGTGAGAACTGGTGCTGGTAATACGACTGGCCGACTATGGAAGTCGTATACAGAACCAGAAGGGATAAGTAATTGAATAGAGATGAGAAGTAATGGAAAAGAAGAAGTTCAGAGAGAGAAACAGTAGTACAGGGGGTTAGATTGGGGGACAGATTGCAAGGGACATCTAGGACCAAGCACACTATGCCAAGCTCTGCAGGAGAAACGCGACGGGGACCCCCCCAGCACCAACACTAGGACAGCGGCACCCAATCACAGACCACTACGTCATGAAATGCAGGCGTCCTAGGACGCGCCAGCCAATCAAGGGGCGTGGGAAAGCCCGCGCGAGCGAGGGAGGCACACGTACATACACATGCACATAATACAACCTCGCTGCCTACCTCGCTCTTTCTCCTTAACTTCACACTGCATATCTTATACTCTATTACTGATATAAAGTACTTCCATATGTCACAGACAAGAATAAAGACCACCACTGATCTGGCTGTGACTACATGAATACTAGGAAAGAAAGAACATCATTCTATGATTATTATAGCCCATTCCACTGCCCTGGCGAGTGCAAGCGAGTACGAGCACATTCTGGCAAGCTGGCCAGCGTAACAGTCTTCATCAATAACTTCATCAAAAGACGCAACATATACTAGCCTCGCTGTCACTGTCCTTGTCTAGACTGACACTGGCTGGAGTCTGGGGCCCCTCAAACCAAACCACTCGACGCTTGTTATATTCATCTGTCCAACCACGCCCATCAGGCCCAAAGCCAATTGGTTTAGAGAGTGCTGCAATCTTCTAGAGCAATGTCACATTCATCGTGCGCTTGAGTTTCTGCTGAAGCACTGCCCTGCAGGGAGGCAGATAACAAGGGTAAGAAGATTAAAATCTCCAGAGGTTGTCCAGGATTTGATGGTGCATAAAGCTTCCTAAAAGGTGATAACGTGCGAGGTTGACGTCACATCAGTCGCGTTATGAACCCTGTATATAGCACACACAAACTCTTTAATTGTGGCTGCCACATCTGCATCCACAGAACTGGAGGTACCCAGTTTGCTTAATGCTGCGGCGAATCATCTGACTTTCATCATCAAATGAAATGGTCTTGATTTCCCCTTCCGCAATAATGATGCTGTATAAGCACAGCTGGTGCAGGCATGAAAACTCGATAATTCAGCACATATATCTGGTGTCAGATCTAGTGCGATGGCAGAGATGTCTATGAAACGCCGAGTGTTGTCTGAGCTCTTCCAGCATCCATCCACATAATTGCACTGATTTGTGTTGCATGATAGATGAGCAGCACAAGGACGTCTGTATCATCACTCCCAACAACTACCACATTGGAGGATTCAAGATCAAGTTGTGAGACATACTGCACATGGAAAAGGAGTCTTGTGTCTGCCTCTTTGTTACTTCTGTTCAGTTCATCAATCCGACGACACTGCACTTGTCCTTGTTTAGCTGTATACGAGAAGCAAGACAGACCCATGCCGAAGTAGACAGCATGTCCTAATTCCATTACAGATGCATAGTCTGGACACATCCATTCTCGTGCGAGGAAGTTCAATAGCTCAGTTTTGAACATACTTGATTGTAATGCACCACAGAAGTCAGTTGGTACTCAGCTGGGATGGTCCTGTAATTTTGTGTACAGTACGAGAATATCCACGTTCCTCATGCTCATGTCCCTTAATGGATGGCCCTTCTCCATACGTGTCGCATCCAAGATGCACTTGTGCAGCAAAGGAGCAGGCTTGCGAGAGAATGGTTTTAGCTATGCCAATATAGGTTATGGGGAGGTTTGAAAGGGTGTGCAGGCAGAACATAGTATCAATCAGATACACATGTATTTTGGCAGGTTCTCTCATATTAGTTATCCTAGTCTCAATTTTTTTTACGAGGGAGGACTGGCTGTTTTGTTCATTGCCCCATCGAAATGGCAGAGTAACAATGCCACAGGAGTCAGAGGGTATGATAGGACTGTTGCTAAGTTAACATTCTGTGAAGCAGCCAAATACAGAAGCCGGCCGAACAAATCTCTAGTGCACCTCATCTCTTTGATCTTCTGGTCTTTGGCGGTGATTTTGACTTTGACTGCATCATCATTCCGACGTTTGATTGCCTTTTCAAACCTTCCAGGATCGTCCTTGCACTTACTCACAAACTCCTGGTGCCAGTGAACACCCTTTTCAGCAATCTGGAGCAGGTAATCCTTTACCTCATCTGATGCTGCCTTTCCCGTTGTTAGACAATAGAGCCGGTCATCAGCTAATGTAAAGGGATTTAGTGTATCTTCTATTTGTTTTAATATGCTGACCAAGTGTGAGTTGTCCTTTGCTATTCTTGATGGTTTTAGTTCTCGAGCTGCCTCCTCAGATATGACAAGGCCTGAATTATCCAATAGGGCACTAACTATACTGCCAAGAATAGACTTCGTGACAGTCCACCTCTTTTTCGCGTTGACATTTTGCGTGAAGGCTGCGATACCCCCATGCCTTGATGCTTGATGCTTGATCCTTGTTGATCATTTACTCTAATGTCAGATCAACAGCACTTCGGGAAAATGTATTTGATGTACGGCGAACAGAGAGAGAGCACCTCCATGAAACGTGTGACGTATTCCCTTATGTGCATACTCCCATGTTTATCAGGTTTAGGTGGTACTTTGTCATCCATCTTGCACAATTTGGATGGTGGGTAGCAAAGAAAACAGGACACATCTGGCCAAGTGCATAAATGTAAAGTTCAATATAATTTGTTCAAAAATGACCTAAATTTATAAAGCTGTCACGACCACTGCATTGTATCAAATTGAACCAAACCCTTTAAAAGAAAACTGCCTATAAGACCCTAGTTTGAGTCATGGATGTTTGTTTGCGTTTCCCCATCAATACAGGGCCATGCAAGAGCTTTAATTACAGAAATGTCTAATTTTCTATGAAATTGGAGGTCATGTGATCTTTTGACCTTTAATTACCTCAAAAATGACAAAATTTGCATTATATTCATACCATTGATAGACAATTCAATGAACAAAATATGTTGGTGCATAGCTCACTGTTCTACATTAAATATCTTGTCAGATATGGCCTTTTATGTTTGCCCTACCCCATAATTTTGATGAATCGGCGGATGTTGCATAATTATCTAAATGTGAGAATACCGCCCACACCCACCGCTGGTCAAATTTAAGATTACACATTTCCAATGCCCCAAGGTACACCCTTTTCAAAATAAGCAACAAGTCATCTGGTATTTTATTTTGATTAAATAGCATCCAGCTCTTGGACTATAACCTACATCATCTCACACCTTCTACCCCACACCCACTATCCTACACTCCTAACCCACACCCTCTAACTCTCACCCTGTTAACCACATCCACCAGAGCCAGGCCCTTAATCCAGCTCTCTCAGTGGTGCCTCCAGCCTTCCCTTGCACTTCGCCCAAATTACTTGCTTTTGCTTAGTGTTTATTTGCGAGTTTCCCTGTTCAATATATATACGTTTCGGAATCATTTTCCAGGTCGTCCTAACTTGTTTTCTTATTTGCTTATTTCTGTGCGAGATATATGACTGGACAGTGTGCATCTATTTATTGGGATATTATTTTCTAGTGCTTGTTTCCGTCTCAGTTGCAGGCCTTTTAGGTATATTGCTTGCAGAAGCACCGGAGTTATCCTTGTACTTCCAGGTTGTGTCGTATAGCACAAGTGAATGATCTTAACTATACAAATAGTTCTGTACAATAAACGTGATATAAATAATGATATATTTTGTAGTTCGTTTAACTTATTGCATATAGGATATATATAAAGTTTAACATATATTATGGATTACTTTTGCTATTTCATGAGTAACTGTAACTTATTATATTATAATATTATTTAGAATTCAAAATGGCGGTTTATGATGAGAATATTTTACAATTATCACTAAATACTGCTACGCGGTATAAAAGATCATTTAAGGATATATCGCGCTCTGTATATGCATTATATATTTTGAATATCGTTCGTGCAATATGTAATAATATTCGCCTATTATATAAAATAATAAGTCTGTAGAACAGTTAGCTCATACCTCCTCAACACATTCGCAGAAAACAGAAGAGGCCTACTCCATCTCAGCACTCATCACATAATATTATTACATCAAGGGGACGTAACCCACCCCATTGAAACACTAGGATTTAGTTGCGTGGTTCAGGCAAACGAAGAACATTTAGCCTCCATGTTGCAGAGTTCTCCTCTGCCTGTCACAAACGTCAGTAGGCAAGCTGGGGCCCTGCATGCTTGGTATTGTCTTGATAGCGTAATGCTTAGTGTGCGGAATTTTGGTGTGAGTATCCTAGGTTCGAGTCCTTAGAATACCACATGTATTCATTACTTTAATTGATTTAATTAGTTAAGTTTATTTGTAAATTAATTGATGGGTTGAGTACACACCTGTCGAGTCCTTTGAGCAGCAATTCCAAAGATGCTACACACTTATTGAGCCACAGCAGACTTGCAGTACAAGCAGCTTATAAATGATGGAGTGTCCTTCTATAGCCTTATAAGAAGACTAATGCCTTTAGATCAACTATGACACTATAATTTCTATCTATCTATCTATCTATCTATCTATATGCTCAGGCCCAATCCCCATTTTGGGGGTAGCCGACTCAAGACAGTAATTGAGAGATTAATAATTAATAATCCAGAGATTGAGCCACCGCAGACTTGAAGTACAAACGGGTTCTAAATGATGGAGCGACCTTCTATAGCCTTATCAGAAGACTAATACCTTTAGATCAACTATTACACTATAAGCCTGCTGGACGGGACCCTGAACCTTCAACTATCTCCACCATCTTCTGCAGATATTTAACTCAGAATTCAATATTGAGGAGACCCCGGAGCGGCTTGGGTGCCATTTACCACGACCTGTGGTTGAACTTCTCACCACATTCGACGAACAAATTCTACTGTTTTTTGTGTAATGTCAATAACCGAATCAACTTGACCAGTGTATTCTTAGAACCTGTGCTTGGCAATTACAGTTGGTTTTCCATAACACAATATATTTTTAAGTAGGCCTACGCTTAATGCCAACAAAAAAATAATCATCCCTTATAATTGTTCAATATTAAACTAATTGCTGGAGGCCTCCTTGCTTTAGTCAAAATATAATGTTATGCATTATTTCGTGTTCCTCCCTCCGTGTGGAATACTGTAGAATACTGTAGATACTGCATTCCACCTGGAATAATGTTCGCAATATTTGGTGGCGGAAGTTGGATGAGCAGAAACCGAACAATCTGCCATATTAATTTATGCAACCTTGTTTTGCATAACCAATAAACAATTGGCATTTAATTTAATTAATTATTATACATGTATGATATACGTTGGAATAAATTAGGCTAGGTTAGGTTACGATAGGCCGATCTAGGTTAACTAATATTGATACTGCCTTAAACATAATCGCTGAACATAATTGGGTTGCATAAAATAACCATGACCCCAGGCCCACTAATTCCCCTGTGATGTGTAGTGGACCATAACCGATACTGTCCTTTCACCCGACCCACAGCCCTGACTGATGGGAGCTTAGGCCACAATAACAGCGAGAGGGGGAAACTAATAGCAGGCCTGGCAGCGAGTATGTTTTATGCAACCAAGATCGGGCTTTTCATACATATATTAATTATTGTATATTTCAAACTAGTCTAATTTATAATAACCTACTGCAATCAAATTTACTCGAAGGTACTATATACAGTATGTATCAGCTCAATTAAAATTCAAAATATTTTGACTGTGTTCATGAACAGTTTCTCGACTCGGCAGGATGTTAATCTATCTATCTATCTATTGCCTGACGCCGTGATCTCCGAAGGGGTGGACACGAATGAACCGCCCCCATGCACCTCTGTCCCCAGTCAGTCGACCTCCCCCGCCCCCCCCCCCCCCCCCCCAACCAGCACCGACTTCGTTCATGTACTTCCTCACTCTATCCTTCCACCTCTCATTCGGTCTACCTCTCCCTCTCTGTCCCTCCACCTTGCTCTCGTACACCCTCTTAGTCATTCTCTCGCTTTCCATACGTTCCATATGGCCGAACCATCTCAAGTTGTTCCTTTTCACACTTTCCAGCACATCTACCTCCACACCACACCTCCTTCTTACTTCCTCATTAGTCTGTCTATCCCTCCATGTAACTCTACACGCACTCCTTAAGTAATTCATTTCCACTGCTCTTACTCTTGGTCTGAGTCTCTCAACCAACGTCCATGCTTCGCTTCCGTAAGTCAGTGTCGGGATTACCACACTGTCATGCAAGGACTTCTTCACTTCCATACTGACCACCCTATTTCTTGTTACTGCTTTTAGCGTTCCTACAACCCTCTTCCCCTGTTGTACCCTCTCCCGCACTTCTTCATCCATAGTCCCATCTTTACTCAACACACTGCCCAGATACTTAAAAGAGTTGACGATCTCCATAGCCTAACCGTTCAGCTTCACCTCACACTCTGTGACTACACCCCTTTTGAAGACCATAACCTTGCTCTTCCCCGCATTTACCTTCAAATTCCGTTTTTCGCACACTGCTCCAAACTCATTTACCAGACCCTGCAACTCCCATTCATTATCACTCATCAGAACTGTATCATCCGCAAACAGCAGTATAGGTAGCTTCCACTCAATTCCCTCTCTTTTCAGTGATACACCAACATCCACTGCTCTTGATAGTATTTCTTTCATGACTCCATCCATATATACAGTAAACAACCACGGGGACATCACACACCCCTGTTTCAAACCAACATTCAGGTCAAAGAACTCGCTCTGCTCACTCTCCACACGTACTGCCGCCTTTGCACCCTCATACATGCTCTTCACTGCTTTCAGCAACTTGCCATCTACTCCGTATATTCTAAGTACTTTCCACAAACCTTCTCTATCCACTCTATCATAGGCCTTCTCCAAGTCCATAAAGGCAACATACACCTTTTGATTCTTCTCCAGATACTTCTCCACAACACAATTCAGGGTAAAAATCTGATCTACACATCCTCTTCCCTTCCTAAAACCTCCCTGCTCGTCGCCTATCCATTTCTCCATTCTCACTCTCACTCTCTCAATCACTACCCTACTGTATACCATCCCTACTACGCTTAGAAGACATATTCCTCGGTGGTTACCACACACTCCTCTTTCCCCTTTGCCCTTATATAGGGGGACTATTATGCCAGTCTTCCAGTCATCAGGTGCACTCCCCTTCTCCCATGCTAGTTTGCACATTTTCCATACCCGTTCTATCACTATCTCACCACCATATCTCAACATTTCCCCACACACTCCATCTGTTCCTGGTGCTTTCCCCAACTTCACTCTTTTCGTGGCTTCCCACACTTCTGACATATATATATTAACAATATATATATATATATATATATATATATATATATATATATATATATATATATATATATATATATATATATATACCGGTATATATATATATATATATATATATATATATATATATACAATAAATACAAGAACAAACATATATTATATTTTTTATTAATTTCACCACAACACCAAACACCTCCAATGAAATTAATTATTAATTATAAATTAATTATAAATATAGTTAGTATAAAAACAATTCCTTGTTTCGAGAAAATCTAGTTGCCAAAAGTGTATTGCTCGTCTCTTGTTTTCTATTGAATCATCATCGGACAACTAATATTCGCCAGGACTGTACAGTTACTTATAAAAATTCGTGGACCTCGCCAATTTCTAATTATGGAAGTATAATCTCTGGAACCGAAATTATGTTCTTTCACTTAAACATTAGGTTATTCAGTGTGCAGTTGAGTGTAAGTACACAATTAGATTGATATCTAGTATTTGATCAATGGAAATCAAATCGTAGTCATGAACTTAACGTTTAACTGTCTTGATTGTGTAATGGTTAGAGTGGTTAAGATCTATATCTGATAACTCATGTTCAAATCCCGGTAGGATCACATGCTTTCATTAATTTAATTGGGAGATGTTTGGTGTTGGAAGTGAAATTAATAAATTAGATTATGAACATGACTTTCGATACATCAACTACAAAACTATATATACTATGTATTGAAAAGCAAGTTCCATCCAAAAATGAATCCAGATAGTTATAATTGCACAAAGAAAAAAATAGGGGGTCCACCAATGTGTATAAGTGACTGTACAGTGGCCCTAATAAGTCATGTCTCAGCTGTCATTACGTTTGGCTTCTCTGTGCTGTATTAATGTCTGTCAGATGTTGGGTAGGGTGGGTAAGCGCAGGCACATGTTTGTATATCTCACACGAAACGAATATATCAAGTTTTAGATATTATTATGTGCCTTCCAACAACCAACCATACTCCTAAAATCGATTAATGAAATTTACAAACACATGTGGCAGTCCGTGGACTCGAACCCAGGATTCTCACACCGAAAATCAACACCTTATACATCGCACCACGAAGACAGTTTGCTGATACCAATTATTGATCAACATATATTTGGTGCCGAGACATCACATATTTTGTATTTGGCCGACGGTACATAGTCTATCATATGTGACGTGATTCTGTCTTATGATCATATAAACGGACATAACTGGGTTGCATAAAACACTGGTGCCGGGAACAGGTGTAAGGCCGAGAACCTGGTCGCTACTTGAGAGGACCGACCCGTGATAGTCTACCCATAAAGGATAATGACGCGTTTAATTGTTTAGGTTATTGAACATTGAATGCAGCTTAGGAAGGTCATTTAGGAGTCAAACGGGAAATGTATATCTCCATAAACCTTTTATCTTCTAAAATTATATCCTAAACTGTATACAATCGTCTAATGATAGCGAAAATACAATTAATTAACGCTTTATCGTCTCTCGAAAGGGTTAAAATTACAGTTGTAATAGTAACACAATGGGAGGATGGAAGTTAATAATAATTGAAAGTGGCAGAATAATGAGCGAAACTCATTGTTAGGAGGGCATAGTTACAAATATTATAAGCAGGATATCATAATTTAGTCCAATTATAAGCCCCAATTGTGTCCTGTTATACCAGTTCGATATGAAGGAACTGGAATCCAAAATGGAGTCATAAAAAGGCTTCTCCTCACATGGTGTTTCTTTTACCATGGATCTTGATCATTAACCCCTTCTGTACCAGCTTTCTAAGTTTATTCTAGCTATATATATATTATATATATATATATAGAGAGAGAGAGAGAGCGTGTACAAAGGAGTACAAAGGAAATCAAGGAGTAGATGTTAGTAGAAGACAGTTGTTAGTAATGTAATAGAGGGGAAAACATACAATAAAAACACTTTATTAATTTACAAATGCAGTCAGTCGTGGATTTAAGGCAAGGTGTTTGTCTAGGCGAAGTTTAAAAGAATCAACGGTGGTGCAGTCTATGACATCTCGGGGAAGCCCATTCCACAAGTTGACAACTCGATTAAAGAAGAAATTCTTAGACTCATGTGAGTTAAAATATTTATCAATAATTTTGCAACCGTTCCCCGCATGTAATTCGATTGGTCGATAGTGAAATATTTGTTACAGTTCATTTTGTCGATGCCTTTGATGATTTTGAACACTTGAATTAAGTCGCCTCTTAATCTGCGCTAGGTTGAAGGAAATAGGTTTAAGACGTTCCTCGTAAGGTTTGTTCTTTAGGCAAGGTATAATTTGGTAACTCTACGTTGAACTCGTTCTAGTTTGTCTATATCTTTTTGGTAGTAAGGGCACCAGGATTGAATGCAATATTCCAGGAGAGGGCGGACTAAGGAATTGTAAAGAGTTAGGATTACATCTTTGGATTTATGCTCAAATGACGTGCCTTTAACCCTCGTCTAGCGGGGGGTTTTGGGCTATTTTGGGCATATTCAGGCCCTCCTGAATGATTAATCAAGTATCTGCATGAAACGAAATGTATTCAGCAAAAAACTAGGCGCTACAAGCTTCAGAATGAGACCAGAACGAGCTACGTAGCACTCGTCATTTTGATGCAGTGGTACCACCAACATGGGAGTTTAACGTATAGCGGCATATTTTTTCCAGCTACACTCACTACTGGCTACACTGCCGGCCTCTCGAGAACAGAGGGAGCCTGAGTCAGTGGGCGGCGGTAAGCCCTGAGTGTCGGCTGTGTGGCCTGCTGCGCTCCCGGCCATTTGCACTTGATTTTAACCCTTTAAAAGCCTTAATAATGCTCCTAACTTGCTGCTTTTTAGATACAGACTTAAGTCGGGCCCCGCTCTTTAAGTGTTAAAGCCAATTATTTTGTTTGCCTTCTTAACAATTTATGAACATTGTTGACTCGGTTTTAGGTTACTCGATATTGTTACTCCCAAATCAGTTTCTCTTGTCTACACTCTTATCTGTTCGTGTCTCCCACACTCCACTGTCACATCCACAATGTTTAATCATTCCCCTTATATATTTATTTTATTTTCTGTACAAATATATTCCTTCATCGCATTACAATCTATCAAAGTCTCCATTCCACACCCTGTATTTGTCATCCACTTCTCCTTCCAATCAAGCAACAAACGCTCACCTTCGATCGTGCGCACTCACCAACTCATCCTCTCCCAGTTTCCCATCCAACATACACCACTTCCAAGCCCTTAACCATTTATGTACCGGCGACGTCTTTTTATCTTTACTGTGGCTACCATTAAGCGATTATATTCAGCTTAAAAAGGGCCTCCAACAATTAACAGGCTTCGAACTATCTCACTAATCCTTTTTTACAACCACAGATCCTTCGTAAACTACATACAATCGTGTAAATATAGCTAGAATACAATTAACCCATTGAGTACCAGCGACGTGTGTTTTATTATACTCTAGCTATATTTAGACGATATTATGCAGCATAAAAAGGATCTGGGGGTAGTTAAAAGGGTGGGTTGAGATAGTGTGAAGCCTCATCATTGTTAAAGGTCCTTCCCAAGCTGAATAAAATAGTTTAATAGTTGCCAGAAATTGCCAGAATATGATGAAAAGGACGTCCCTGGTACTGGACGGGTTAAAAAGGCGTCGCCAGTACAGAAGGGGTTAATCCACGGTTATTTATTTATCCACCTCCTTCACTCAGTGCTTTGTTAGATCAATGATGCTTCCACACTCCGCCTTTACTTTACCAAAATGGGTTGCCCTTGCTTAACCCGTGCAGTACCGGTGATATCCTTTTCATTATCTTATGGCAATGGTTAGACGATTGTATTCAGCTTGGGAAGGACCTCTAGCAATAACAAGGCTTCAAACTATCTCAACCAACCCGTTTAACTACCACAGATCCTTCTTAAGCTGCATAATATCGTCTAAATATAGCTAGAATAATATATAACTCACGGTACTCAAAGGGTTAATGTCTGTTTGCGAGTTTCCCTGCCAGTATTTGTCTAGTTATCGGCCTCCTTTGCCACGCTGTTCGAGCGTTCGAGCTGTTTCTGTTTGCTTACCGGCTTGTTTGTGCGAGGCAACTGACGTGCTTGTGTGCCTCTTGTTTATATCGTTTATTCTTGGTGTTATTTTTGTTTTCAACTGCAGGCCTCGCTGTGCAATTCCTCGTATATTATTATTAAGGGAAGTCATTTTTTTTCTTCTCTCCCTTTCTCTCTTTCTCTGGCTTGTATCCATTCGGCCCCATTCAGCCAGCTGTTTTAAGACTTTTATCCCCATCCAGGTGTTGATTTCTTACTGGCAAGCGATAGCTATCCAGCATTTTATGGAGAAACCGGCTTCGCCGGAGACATTTTTCTATCGAAAAATGTACAAATTTAGCTTGCTGTCAAAACAAAAATATATATATGCTGGCTAGCTACCGCTCGCCTGGAAAATATTGACACCTGGATGGGGGTAAACGTTTTAAAACAGTAGGCTGAATGGGGCCGAATGGATACAAGCCAAAGAGAGAGGGAGAGAAAGAGAAGACAAAAAAACGCGAGGTGGGCTCCCTTAATTGAAAGCTAGGGTTTTTCCAATAAGTGTATTTTCTACAGACAGCCTCCTTTTATGTCCCCCTATGGCCCAGGAGGATTTGAATCTTTGCCGTCGCTACTATATACATTCATTAACTTTATGTAGTGAAGGCTACAGTTCTATTTACAATTCTAAACTAATTATATCATCAATTGAACAGACACAAACATTTTATAAGCAATGATACACTTTTATATATAAATTTGATCAAACACACACATAGGCTATGCACCAGCGAATTAGTTTTATAATAGAAAAACATAAATCATACATTAATTATATTCTTCATCATAAGCAGTAATTTGTTTATGTTGTATCTAGAATATATGTAATTTCGAGCTTGTTACGACCGGGACTAAGAATAAAACAAGGGCTCTCAATGATTGGACTAGTAATAGGGCACTAGCAACAACGGTACGGTACGCTAGATCCAAACCCTCGAATTTATATGCCGGCGAACAAAACACCTATACCCTCCAGGGTTAATCTGCGATAGCGGGGCATCCTTAACTGGGCATAAATGTACTCTACTTCAGGCAAACCTGCACTGGTATAGCCTGATAACAAACAAGATGCAAGTTACGTTAAAATGCATAAAAAGGAATCTATAGAAAGATCAATTAAATCACTGCAAGATTGAATACAATATAAAGATGCTTCAATATAGTTACTCTAAACAACAATAAACTCTTCACTCCTATCTGAAAGAAAGTGAAGTATAGTCCTACAGCATAGACCTGGAAACTTCTGAAGAAAATCTGATGCTCATAAGATGCTCGTACTGATTTAGAACTATATAAAGGCAGGAGGCAGGACACCACACGTGTAAATCGAATACACTAAAAGATAGGACATATGATGTTAACTGACACGAGAATACTATAAATGCGCAACGGTAGCAATGCTCGACACTAAAAGAAGTACTTCCTCATCAACGAAACAGTCTGCTATGGTTGTGCGGCTCAGCAACAACCTATACTAATAAATGCTGTGAATAATAATGCGCAAATATCAAAGAGCATATATAAAATACTAACAAGTGTCTACTCGATTAATAATGTCTAGCTGGGATACTCTAGGTAAGGAACTGGGGTTGAGCAAGACAGGCTCGCAGCCTAGCGATGTTCTTAAGACTGCATTCTTTAAGTTACGTTAATTGACTAGGGGGCTCTCTCGATAGATCCAGATCACAAGTATCTGGTTCTATCCTGGCGACCCTCTAAAGCCAAGCAAAGAGGCAGCAAAGTGTGGAACTGGTACAGGCCAAAACCGTCAGTCAACGCAATGCTGCACTCGCAAAGGACGCAACCGAAAAGACAACCCAGGCTACCACAGGACCGGTCGAAGTCGTGTAGGTATAAGCAAACCGTACACACATCGGAGACAACAACTACAGTTACCTTATCCCAGTCTAGCATTATATAAAAGAGCAGAAACACTAAATCAATATTGGAGACACACAAAGTTCTTAACCTATACTAACAAGAACCCTCAAACCTATTCTAAGTACATGTAAATATCTCTGAGGACGGCGCATGCAATACAATGGGCCGGCTATGAAAACCGTATGCAGAACCAAAGGGGAGTGTTGTGCAGTTAATAAAGGTTAGAGTATGGAAAGAGAGAATCGAGTGAGAGAAACAGTGATAAAGGTGGTGATCGGGAGAGAGTATGGAAAGGGATGTTAGAAGCACGCGCGCCAAGCCTGTCCTGACGAGGACAGCTCCTGAGGACCCTCATGGAGGAGGTAAGTTACACAGGCGACCGCAAAGGTGCGATGGTCGGCCAATCACGGGCCGAGACGTCACAAGACAGCAGGCGTCTTATGACACAGCAAGACACGCCGTCCAATGGCGAGCGAGAGGCAGGAATGCACCCGTACATACAGACACTTACTACCTCCTCGCTCTGAAAGTCTTTCTCATTCACACGCTGGTACTATTATCACTACTGTTGATATAAAATATAACCCGTTGTCATAGACGAAAACAAAGACCACCACTGGACTGTCTGTGACAATGCGATTACTAGGAAAGAAAGAACAACATTCTCTGATAACTGTAGCCCATTTCGATGTCCCTGGCGAGCGCTAGTGGCTAACGAGAGGCGATTCTGCCAACGCTGGTAGACGTCACACCCCGCCCAAGATATGGGACGCTCAACATTAGGCAAGCACCATATCTGACAAGGCAGAATGCCGACAAGACCCGCCACACATAGCCACTCCACCAGAAATGAAATGCAAAGCTCAATCTTAAATAAAACAACATATTAGCATAAAGAAAATCTTACAACCTCTCCCAAACACAATAGTATAATTTAGCCTGCTATGCTCCCTGAGCGAGCTTCACAGAGCCCAGCCTACTAAGTGAAAGACAGGTTCAACTTAGGACTTTAGCTATAACATTGGCAACTTACAATTAACTATAAAAAAGAAAGAGTTTTTATGTGATTTTTTATTTAATTTTAATGTTGTTTTTGACGGCTGCTCTACAGGGGCAAGCCTGGTTTTTCTCCACTCAAACCCACACACCTGTGGTGATCTATGCCGGATCCTCCACCCTCGACAAGCAGTCTGCAATCACATTCTCACAACCGGCAATATGGCGAATGTCTAGATTGTATTCTTGCAACATGAGTGACCAACGTGTCAGCCTCATATTCCGGTTGTGGAATTGGTTTAGAAATTTAAGAGGGTGGTGGTCGGTGTAAATCACCACAACTGGCCCGTAGGCAGGAACATATACTTCAAAGTGCCTGAGCGCCAACACTATTGCCAGCAGTTCTTTCTCCACCACAGAGTAGTTTTTCTGAGCGGAATTAAACTTCTTGGAAAAGAAACTGACTGGATGCTCCAAACCTTCCTCCTCTGTTTGCTTTAAGACGGCACCAGCCCCTACACCGCTGGCATCTGTTGCCAGCTGGAACGGTCTTTCAAAGTCAGGGGCCCTGAGGATTGGGTGAGTGCATAGTAGGTGCTTGACCAGCGAAAAAGCCCTTTCACACTCAGGCGCCCATTTGAACTTTTTCTCTTTTGCTAGCAAATCTGTCAGGGGAGCTAATACAGTAGAATAACTCCGAATGAAGCGGCGATAGTAACCGATCATGCCCAAAAATCTCATGATCTGCCGCTTAGTGGACAGCCTGGGGAACTGGTTAATAGCCTGTATCTTGTTTTGGGGGGGGCACACCTGGCCTAACCCGACCACAAACCCAAGATACTGCACAGTTGACCGGACAAAGTCGCACTTGCCCAGATTGACCACCAAGCTGGCCTCACTGAGCTTCCGAAATAAGGCTTCTATGTGCTCACAGTGACTCTCAAAGTTGTCATCGTAGATTATAACGTCATCTAGGTAGACAGTGCAGTTAGGGATGTCAGCTACTAACTCATTCATAAGACTGGAAGGTTGCTGGGGCATTTTTAAGGCCATACGGCATCACATTGCAACGGTAGGTGTTCCCATCAACCACAAACCCGCATACACCCTTCGCCCGCTCAGACAAGGGCACCTGCCAGTAGCCTTTCACTAGGTCTACCTTAGTTAGAAACTGTGCCTTACCGATCTTGTCTACACTATCGTCAACACGGGGAAGGGGATAAGCATTGGTGGGAGTCAACCCGTTCAATCTCCGAAAGTCAATGCAGAAGCGAACCTTCCAGTCAGGCTTGGGCTGCAGAGTGACAGGAGATGTCCACCTAACTGCCCCCTTCTCAATCAGCCCCCGTTCCAACATATACTCTAACTCCGCTCTGAGGGCTGGGAGTTTAATGAGTGGAATTCTGTAGGGTACTGATTTAAAGGGGGGGTGATCTCCCACGTCCACGTCATGCACCACTCGAGTTGTGAGGCCTGGATGCTCTGCAAACACAGTGGGGTATGAAGCAAACAGGCGCTGCACAGCTGCACGCTGTTGCTCAGGCAGGTGCACTAGAGCATCGTCAGCCACCTGTCTGGAGTTCCCCGCCCACTGGTAAGCAGAGACATGACACTCCCAGTTATCCTCCACCTGGGCTTCACTGTCCCTCACTCCTTCTCCTCCATGACCGCTGCAGGTCAACACAGGGACAGCGAGAAGCTCAGGGGGGTGCCTCACAAACTCTTTCACCAGATTCACATGGCACAGCTGATTCTTTTTACGCCTATCTGGAGTAGCCACAAGATAGTCTAGGTCAGAGATCTTTTTTACCACCTTATAAGGACCAGCGTACTTGGCAGACAACGGATGACCTGGCAGAGGTAACAGAATCAACACCTCCTGCCCCATCTTAAACTCCCGGAGTTTTGTCTTCTCATCGTACCTGTCCTTCATAAGTGCTTGCGACCCTACCAAATTCCTACCTGCCAACTCTAGGCTTCTCAGCATTCTCTCTCTACTCTCGAGGACATACTTTAACATGGAACATGGTTTTGCTGTGCCCTCCCAGATTTCTCTAATCATGTTGATGACCTGATGTCCGAAAACTAACTCATTGCGACTGAACCCTAGGCTTTCACCAGGTACCTCCCGAGCAGCGAATAATACATAGGGCAACCCAAGATACCACTCCTTGCCATTCTCAACACAGTAACAATGCAGCATGCTTTTCAGAGTCGAGTGCCACCTCTCCAACACCCCTTGACTCTCTGGGTGATAGGCTGAAGAGACAACTGTACTGATACCGTGCTGCTGCATGGTCTGTTTGAAAAGGTTAGAAGTAAAGTTGGACCCTTGGTCTGACTGCAATTCCTGCGGGTACCCGTACCTAGAACAGTACAATAGCAAGTTACGAACAACAGTCTTAGCAGTACCATTTTGCATGGGGTATGCATCCGGATAACGAGTGGCAACATCCATGATTGTGAGGAGGAACTTGTTGCCTGCACTAGTAGGGGGTAGAGGGCCAACCATGTCGATTATAACCTTACTGAATGGTGGCCCGATTACAGGAATAGGGTGTAACGGAGCATTGGGAATACACTGGTTTGGTTTACCTACTGTCTGGCAGGTACTGCACATTGCCACCCATGACGCCACATGTGCCTTCATACCTGGCCACCAAAACAATTTCGCGAATGCTGCTACCGTCTTACGTACACCAAAATGCCCTGCCAACGGTACATCATGCGCCAACCTTAGTAGGCTATCACGGCACACACTAGGCACTACCAACTGGTCAACCACTCTCGACCCACCCTCCCAACTCCGTCTGGGATCTAGAAAACGCCTGTACAATATGCCCTCCACACGAAAGAAGTCCCCCGGCTTTGCATCCCCGTCCTCATCAAGTTCAATCGCACCGTTACTACACTTCTGAAGCTCAGGATCATCTATCTGCAGCCGACAGATATCCGAAGGAGCCAATCTATCTAAATGCTCCCGGAGCAACTTATGGCCTCCCCCGATACTGGACTGTTCGATCCTATCTTGCTTAAGTGTGTAACATTGCTGTCTTGGAGTTTTCTCACGCCCTACCTCCTCACCAAGTGTGACAGGTTCTGGGGCCATTCCGGACCTAAACATTGGTGCTAATACTGAGTCGCCAAGAAGAGCCGCTGGATCAAAACTCACAAAACTTCTCCCAACTTTAGCTTTCTCCTTCCGACCGTTTCTCCGCTGGTCTAGAGACTGAGGAATAGGCTGTGACACCTTAGATGCACGAGATCGGGTGACAACACACGCCATCTGCTGTAATTGACACCTCTCGACCAACTCCTGCCCCTCCCTACTCACGTCGGCCACCCTCTCGGCAACGACTAAGGGTGGAACCTCAGAAGTAGGCACCGCAAAGTCGTTGCCGAGAAGAAGGTCGACGCCCTCTACTGGCAGTTTCTCTACGATTCCAACATCTATCTTTCGTGTCACACCATCAACCTCCAGCTCCACTCGACCCAACGGTTATGACCGTGTAGCATTAATACCCTGCACCACAACTACCCGTGCCGCGTTTATAGGTTGGCCTGTAAAGTTTTTCATCAGAGTCTGGGATGCACCTGTATCATGCAACAACTCCAACCCATGCTTGCAACCAGCCCAACTCACGCAGCCACGCCCTCTATGGTCGCAAAAAGCATCGCGGACAGGTTTCGAGCCTTCCGGACACTCCTTCACTGGCTGTGCCCCCGCATCTGACATATCACCCCGGGTAAACGCAGAAGACCTCAGAGACACCCCAATGTTGCTAGCCAAAGACACGACTGCTGCAGGTTGGTTACTAGGGCAGGAACGTGCAAAATGACCCTTTTTATGACACTTAAAACACTCTACTTCACCCTTGGACTTCCCCTGAGGTGGGGAAGGGCCCTGACCTTTCTTAAACGGGACGGTTTTTGGTTTGTGATCAAAATTAGTATCATTGCTCTTACTTTTGTTATTAAATGTTGCATCACTGTCTCGGGGGGGTGGAGTGTTGCGCCCCTTGTTAACTGCATCGGTCCGTTGTGCAGACCCGCACCCACGAATCAGCGATAATCTCAGGTCAGCCAACTCAGCTGCCTCTTGTAGAGTTTTAGGATGTTTCTCTTTGAGGTTCAAAGTCAGGTCGCCGCCTGTGCATTTAAAAAATTGCTCTAGAAGGAATAACTGCTCAAGCTCTTCGAACGTCGTCACCTTCTCTGACCTCAGCCAATTTCTCAAAGCATCAGACAGTTCCCGGGCATGTTCTAGAAAAGTGCACTCACGACCCTTCGTACCACCCCGAAACTTCAACCTATATGTCTCTGGTTGTAACTCGTACGCCCGCAGAACAGCTTCCTTCAATACCTCATAATCGATGCAGGACTCCAAGGGCAACGCATCATATGCCTTGAGTCCTTTGCCAACCAACCTAGAGGAAACAAGGGCTGCCAATTTAACCTCGGGCCATTGGTGCTCCCGGCAGTTCTTCTCAAAACGCAGGAAAAACTCGGTGACACCCGACTCGTCAAATGCAGGGACTAACTAAAGAAGGTGCGATAAAGACTGATCAAGACCTCGATTCCCAGAACCGAGACGCTGCCCTGTCGACTCCACCCGAGACTTCTCAAGCTCTATGTCTGCACAGTACTTCGTAGCCTCAACCTGAAGCTCAGCCTCACGCATGGCCTTTCTCTCCTCAACCTGAATCTTAAGCTCAGATTCCCGCTGCTGCTGCTGAATCTTAGCCATCTCAACCTGGAAGAGCATATCTGGAGTTAAACCTTGAGGAGGAGGAGATGCAACAATTGGAGACCCACCCAGGGGCAAACCACGCTGCCAGTGACTATCGGCCTGCGGGAACGTACTCGGATCCGGTGTTCTAGAGAGCATGATGGGAGTAGAGTGGAGGGGGGGATTGGCCGAAGGTGGCAAAGCACCCGCTCCACCCTGTGCACCACGCACCCCGCCCAGCACACATGCCACCAGGTCACTTCTCGTCATGCTGCTAGTGCCAACATGCCCCATGATCGTGGCCAAACACTGGAGACCATACCGATCAATCCCTGACACCCGGTCAACAGTAATAGGCATCTCCAGAAACTTCCTTACATCCTCCTCACTAGTTACTACTCTAATGCCATCTAACAAACCCAGCTTCTGCACCTCAAGCCTGCTTCCCGTACTGTGTCCTCACTGTGCACTGATCCGTCATTCGACATAGTGTCCACCGGAAATCCTCAACATTTATAAAAAAAAAAGAAGTACCTAAACTCTCATGTAGCACTATTCACTCAAAAAATGCTTGAAGACAACTCAAGTGCTATACTACGTTGCCAACAAAAATTCCAACGTGTCCAAAATATTCCTCAAAAACAAATGTCCACTGCCAAACTGTGAGAAATAACAATCGTCCCCCAAACGGTGATTACAAAAAAAATTCTCCACAAAAAAAATCCTGCAATTATTTCTTAGTTCACTAAATCCTAACCTAAGGTCGCCATTTGTTACGACCGGGACTACGAATAAAACAAGGGCACTCAATGATTGGACTAGTAATAGGGCACTATGCAACAACGGTACGCTAGATCCAAACCCTCGAACTTATATGCCGGCGAACAAAACACCTATACCCTCCAGGGTTAATCTGCGATAGTGGGGTATCCTTAACTGGGCATAAATGTACTCTACTTCAGGCTAACCTTCACTGGTATAGCCTGATAACAAACAAGATGCAAGTTACGTTAAAATGCATAAAAAGGAATCTATGGAAAGATCAATTAAATCACTGAAAGATTTAATACAAATAAAAAGATGCTTCAATACAGTTACTCTAAACAACAATAAACTCGTCACTCCTTTCTGAAAGAAAGTGAAGCATAGTCCTACAGCATAGACCTGGAAACTTCTGAAGAAAGTCTGATGCTCATAAGATGCTCGTACTGATTTAGAACTATATAAAGGCAGGAGGCAGGACACCACACGTGTAAATCGAATACACTAAAAGATAGGACATATGATGTTAACTGACACGAGAATACTATAAATGCACAACGGTAGCAATGCTCGACACAAAAAGAAGTACTTCCTCATCAACGAAACAGTCTGCTATGGTTGTGCGGCTCAGCAACAACCTAGACTAATAAATGCTGTGAATAATAATGCGCACATATCAAAGAGCTTATATTAAATACTAACAAGTGTCTACTCGATTAATAATGTCTAGCTGGGATACTCTAGGTAAGGAACTGGGGTTGAGCAAGACAGGCTCGCAGCCTAGTGATGTCCTTAAGACTGCATCCTTTAAGTTACGCTAATTGACTAGGGGGCTCTCTCGATAGATCCAGATCACAAGTATCTGGTTCTATCCTGGCGACCCTCTAAAGCCAAGCAAAGAGGCAGCAAAGTGTGGAACTGATACAGGCCAAAACCCTCAGTCAACACAATGCTGCACTCGCAAAGGACGCAACCGAAAAGACAACCCAGGCTACCACAGGACCGGTCGAAGTCGTGTAGGTATAAGCAAACCGTACACACATCGGAGACAACGACTACAGTTACCTTATCCCAGTCTAGCATTAAATAAAAGAGCAGAAACACTAAATCAATAATGGAGACACACAAAGTTCTTAACCTATACTAACTAAGAACCCTCAAACCTATTCTAAGTACATGTAAATATCTCTGAGGACGGCGCATGCAATACAATGGGCCGGCAATGAAAACCGTATGCAGAACCCAAGGGGAGTGTTGTGCAGTTAATAAAGGTTAGAGTATGGAAAGAGAGAATCGAGTGAGAGAAACAGTGATAAAGGTGGTGATCGGGAGAGAGTATGGAAAGGGATGTTAGAAGCACGCGCGCTAAGCCTGTCCTGACGAGGACAGCTCCTGGGGACCCTCATGGAGGAGGTAAGTTACACAGGAGACCGCAAAGCGCGATGGTCGGCCAATGATGGGCCGAGACGTCACAAGAAAGCAGGCGTCATATGACACAGCAAGACACGCCGTCCAATGGCGAGCGAGAGGCAGGAATGCACCCGTACATACAGACACTTACTACCTCCTCGCTCTGAAAGTCTTTCTCATTCACACGCTGGTACTATTATCACTACTGTTGATATAAAATATAACCCGTTGTCACAGACGAAAACAAAGACCACCACTGGACTGTCTGTGACAATGCGATTACTAGGAAAGAAAGAACAACATTCTCTGATAACTGTAGCCCATTTCGATGTCCCTGGCGAGCGTTAGTGGCTAACGAGAGGCGATTCTGCCAACGCTGGTAGACGTCACAAGCAACATTATACATTTATATTGATATTTCATAGGTTACTGTGAACAGAACTGGTGACATGCAGAGATGTACAATTTAAATGTTTATCACTAGATAGCTTCAATTCAAATTTTCCTTTTAACATAACTACGCGGTATATTTGATCAATCTATGTAGATGTTACTTATTTTGTATAGCGTTATAGCGATATCTGAACAATTACATCGTATTTTTTTACAAAACCTTTCTCTTAACAAAAACTAGATTTGAAACACCAATATGGGCTAATGAAACGTAACCACGCCCCTATAATAATCCATTGTTATACTGGAAGCCAGAGTAATGCTTGCTTCTGGTTCGTCGGATCATCTCAACCACTGCCAAATCAATCAGGGTTAACTGAACAGGTGTCGAATTGAATTTATAACCTAACTCTACCTAACTTAAGGGAGACCACCTTGCTTTTTCTCACTTTATCTCCCTCTTTGTTTGGCTTTTATCCATTCGGCCCCATGCACCCTACTGTTTTAAGACTTTTACCCCCATCCAGGTGTTAATATTTTCCTGGCGAGCGGTAGCGAGCCAGCAAATATATATTTTTGTTTTAACATCAAGCTAAATTTTAACATTTTTCGATCAAAAATATTCTCCGGCGAAGCCGGATTTCTCCATACAATGCTGGCTCGCTATTGCTCGCCAGGAATAATTCGACAGCCGGATGGGGATAAACGTCTTAAAACAGTTGGCTGAATGGGGTCAAATGGATCCAAACCAGGGAAAGAGACAAAAGGAGAGAAAGACAAGAACGCAGGTCACCCCCCTTAACCCTTTCACGCATAAGACGCGATTGTGAGCCTATTGGGGATACTTTAAATCTTTTGTTACCATCAGGGGTATTTAGAAACCTTTAGTTTAGTTACTTCAACCTCTGCAGTTGTCTTTGAGTTAGTGTGGGCAGAAAACTCATTTTGGAGAGGTAATTATATGAGTGAGAGAACTCTATATCTTATTGCTAATCTGGCAACCTCTACGTCATAAAAGCATGAAAGGGTTAACATAACATTATTGGTTGAATTGGTACTGGTTAAGAGCTACTGGTTGAAATGGTGTCCTGGTTGAGTTGTCCGGTCACCCATGCTTTTGTGTGGGTCCTTCTCCATCCGTGCATATGAATTAGCCTGACTGTTCTAGCAATAATTTGTGTCGGTACCCGGATTACCAGAGACCCAGCAGTGTTACCACAATCTTACTGTATACTCGATGAAAAAACAATCTTTACACTAAAGCTCTAAACATTCTGGAAGTGGGTCGAAATCTTGTGATAATACCTCACAGACGTATGTTTTATCCGATTCATTCCGTTCACACAAAATGTTCTACAGTACAGCTCACCAGTGTAAACATTGTTTTTTCCTCGAGTATACATGTATAGCAACACCGTGCCTCGTCAGATTGACTTGTTATGTTATTATCAGTTTGAAGACAATTACTGTAGATTAGGTAAGGATGACTAATGTAATAGTATGTATAAAGTAAACTTGGCCTCCAGGTTCAGTAATACCGGTGGGATTTACAGCAAGCCATAACCGATACTGACCCCTCACCCGAGCCCAAACCCTGACTGGTGGGAGCTTCTACCACGATAACAGCCAGGAAGGGAGGAAGGGACTAATACGAGGCTGAAAACCGAACATTTTAATGTAACCAAGATGGTGAAAGTCGTACATAGTTAATCACCTGTATTAGTCAACCTAGTTAATTCAGCTTAGCCTAGTACAATTTGCTAAACGAAAACAGAGAACATTGGAGCGGTATTTTAAGTAGGCAATTTGATCAGAGACCCTCATACACACATACGTAATCACCAATATCTATCTATCTATCTAATGCCAGACGACATGATCCCCAGATGCACTCCTCAATCTATCTATCTATCTACTGTATATACTCAGGCCCAATCCCCGCTTTTCCTGTTTGTGTTTTTTTTTTTTTTGGGGGGGGGGACTCAAGACAGAGCCAGAATAAAAAAATACTCATCAGTACACTCACGAATACAAAGGGTAACAAGTAACGGCAGAAGTACGGATCCTTACTTAGTTAAAATAGGACTTCAGAGGCTATCAACCCTTCTGGATTATTTAGCCAGCACATTGTAAGTCAAGAACGGCGTCAGGACTGGAGCCTCTTTTCGACAACTCCAGTCCCTTCGTACTGATCCTTACGAGACTGTTTATAACTGTCTTGATAGCGTAATGCATAGTGCGCGGAATTTCGATGTGAGTATCCTGGGTTCGAGTCCTCGGAGTGCCACATGCATTTGTTGATTTAATTAATTGAGTTTAGATGTGAAGTTGGTTGGTGTATAAAAACTTAATAATAGATAATCTACCTAACCTATTTGAAAACAAAACAAAATAGCATGACATGGGAAATGTGTGAAAGATTCCTTATGCAACAAGAAACATGGTGTACAAATCTTAACAAGAGCATCAACCTCATTCTGTTTACATCGCTTATGAGATTATTCAAGCTAAACGAATTATTCGTTTGTGAAAGCATTTAATCGGGGGTGGAGAGCGAGATTCTTCTCTGGGCGACTTTTGAACGATGGGACAGAGAAGCCATCAAGGATATTGATAGGCACTTCATTCCATCTGTTTACTTCTTGATTAAAAAAAAATATATATATATATATATATATATATATATATATATATATATATATATATATAGTATACATAATTTATAGCCTACAAAAATAAAATAAAAAACAGTTTAACCTCATGTGAATGAAGGGAGTTTCTGATGATTATATAACCATTTCCTCTAGTGTATTTTGATTGATCAGTTTTGAAGTACTCGTTAACATCGAAATTAACAAGGTCTTAAATAATATTAAATACTTTAATTAGGTCTCCTATTACCTCACGCTATGTAAGGGTGCGTCTTCACTTAAGGGGGGTCACATGCTTTTTTCTCTTTCTCCCCTTTCCTCTCTTTCTCTGGCTTGTATCCATTCGGTCCCATTCAGCCAACTGTTTTAAGACATTTATCCCCATCCAGGTGTCGATTTCTTCCTGGCGAGCGACAGAGAGCCAGCATTGTATGGAGAAATCCGGCTTCGCCGGAGAATTGTTTCTGTCGAAAAATTTACAAATTTAGCTTGCTGTCAAAACAAAAAATATACTGTATATGCTGGCTCCCTACCGCTCGCCAGGAAAATGTTGACACCTGGATGGGGGTAAACGTCTTCAAACAGTAGGCTGCATGGGGCCGAATGGATACTAGCCAAACAGAGAGGAAGAGAAAGATAAGAAAAGCGAGGTGGGCCCCATTAAACATTTTAGCTCGAACATACCAAACGAGCAAAGCGGGCCGAGCAAAATTCGGATAGTGAGGACGTGTCTCGGAGCCCAGCAGAATTACTCGAACTTTTTCCGAGGCTTGTCAGTAAGAGGGAAATGCTCAAATGGATATAGTTGCTCGGGAGTGGGTAGTGAGGACGGTGTTGGCTGTATACGAATTATTCATTGTGTGGGACAGGGAGAAGTATCTGAGGTTGGTGGATTTGTATGAAATCAAGGGACGGGAGTTTTTGAAAAGAGGCTCCAGTCCTGACGTTCTTGACTTCCAGTGTGCTGGCTTAATAATCTTAAGTCCTAATTTAACTAACTAACTGTATGAAATGTATCCTGAACTATGAAATCCCCCAACATGCCTTGTGCTACAACAAAGTGAGGAAGTGCATTTGCGTTCGTTGAAAGGTATGTGCCCAGATTTAGGAAGGCACCCAGACAAAGGCAAAATAGAAAATGGACAACTTGCTTGCCAGCTTCAGGAGGAAGAAGAGCAAGGAAAGCATCAGGACTGGTAAAGGTAAGATCAAATGGAATATCTGACATATATTTTGAAAGGCAATACATGAAAACACAGCATATATTACATACTGTGGGTGCTATTTTAGTAAACTATAAGTGTTCAAAGGCATGTGCTATGCAGTTAATTTTGAATCACAATGGTGTACTGCGTGTTGTGACATATTTTGTATTCCTATTTCATTATTCCGTTACCAACCCCATCATAACCTGATTTATTGTAGATAAGACTGATATATAGATTGACAAAAACAAATATAGACGGATAGAAACATCGACAAGTAGAGAGAGAGCTATATGTTTTTAATGTAGGTATGCCATTATTGGGTAAAAATTGAAGAGACCCAGGACAGCCTTTGAGATGAGCACTGTGACCCAACCAGCGGGGGTGTGGGGACGGCAGCCCCCACCCATACTACTATGTTAGCTAAGGTTGTTAGGTAAAGGCGATATAATGGCTTTTATTATGAAAGTTGGCTCGGGTTTTGTTGTTTATCAACTTGAGAAAACCCCAAAATGAAAAAAACCCGAGCCAAGTTTTGGCAAAAGTTGGGTCGGATTTTAAGATTTTTCAGCTGCATAAAAGACAGTAAGTGCAAACAAAAGTTGGCTCGGGTTTTCTTGTTTTTCAACTTAAGAAAACTCCAAAATGAAAAAAACCCAAGCCAAGTTTTGGCAAAAGTTGGGTCGGATTTTAAGATTTTTCAGTAAGCTAATTATCCATTATCCAACAATTAAGCTACATTAAAGATATTAGCCTAACCTGCCAACCTTACCTAACCTAACCTAGTATTATGAGTGGGGCTCCCGCCCCCCCCCCCCCCCCCCCCCCCGCTGGTTGGATGGTACATGGGATAGAAAATGAACTTACCCAGTAAGCTCATTATCCATTATCCAACAATTAATCAACATTAAAGATTTTAGCCTAACCTACCAACCTTACCTAACCTAACCTAGTATTATGGGTGGGGGCTGCCGCCCCCACACCCCTGCTGGTTGGATAGAAAATTAGGTAAATTCCTAGTGTTAATTAGACTGAAGGCAGGGAGAAAGAGGTCCGCCGAGTCGTGTTGTGTGCCGTCTATGGGGACAAATATCGTTACAGGTTACAGGTTCTAGGTTCTGTATCTCCCTTAATAGAATTTTTCGAGGGTTGACACTTATTTTAACATGGAGTATAGGTTATATTACATCCTAAAAGTAATTTTAAAAATCTGTGAAAATTATTGGGTTGTTTATATAATAGAAGTTACTGTGGGACACGTAATATGTTGAAGGGGGAGCTCTGCCCCCTCTAAACACCCGTCCCTTATGTCATCATAATCTGTTGTACTTCATAGGGGGTCCAATTAAGGAGAAAGTTAATTAACAGACGAAATTAGGCCGCAAATTACAATACCATAGCTGGCCGCCGTTTATGGGAGACTTTTTACACATAATTTTCAATGTTAATTTTCTCCCTTAATCGATTTTTCCAAATTATCAAACATACATAAAAATTAAGTACAGTTTATAGGGATTCCAACATGCATTTCAAAATTGTCATGAAAATTGGTGGGTGGTTTGCTTAATATATACCCAGTAATCTTCCATTCTTCCACTGGCATGGTCTGAAAGCATTGTTGCTGTGACATATGAAATATTGATTGATTATTTCATGTAAATCAGCTGGTAATTAGTGATTTTCACAGGCTCCGGACACAAATCGACTCGTGTCCTAGTCGTTTCGCTATCATAACACGATTGATTCTTTAAATAACTAATAAGCAAGCCATAACCAACCATATCATAGCCTACGCTATTATATATTGGGATAGGCCTATGCCTATCCTCTTATTCCGACAGTAATAGTAAGAAATCATGAAAGACAGGGTCGATGATGTCATTTCCCTGAATACCGATTTTCGTTTATATTCCACTCGTGTCATTCATAGGGAAATTGAAGAACCTAATCAATCTAGTTTAGGATAAGGTTGGATAGCTGTCCTCTCTGATGATGTAGGCCTATGGATCAATTTTATTTGTAGTCGTTGCCTCTGTCCAGTGGAATAATGAAATATAGATTAATCGAAAAACAGGATGAAATAAAGTATATTGAGTATGTTGTTTTTATTTGTATATACAACTAAGGACATATGGTTAGCATGCATTATTGCATGGAATGCAATTTATGTAATACTTAAATAGCAATTAATGCATCTATTTAATTTATTTTAGTTGGTGACGTGAACTCAAACGATGGTTTTAATTATATAATATGTTATTTTACAGTTTAATATATATATATAGTTCGTTCATGTCAGAGAACATTACTTATGTACATAGATGTTGTAACAGGATAGATTAGAGGCTACATAATGTAGGTCTTGCCATTACGTCAAATTTGTGATTACTATACAGTACTGTGGAGTGCACTAATGAAAGAGAAGTGCGATCCCATAGATTTTTTCACTATTAGTTCTGGATAGCAACAACAGATGGCGTTATTTTGTGGTGGCATTTGAGGCGCGTTTTCGCGAGCTTTTTATGGTCCTGGGTCGACCTGGGTGTACCCAGGTCAACCCAGGCCTGTTTCTGTTTTCGGGATTTTGAGACTGGTCTGACCTAAAGATCGAGAAAATTGAGGGTCAATATACAGGATGCGCTACAATATTGGTAAAAAATTAAGCTCAATAGCATGTGATTAAGTGATTTTTTTCCAATTTTGTTATGTAGGTGTCATTCCCAGGAAACTAACATAATACATATTATATGGATATTTACGTTTAATGGTTTGTTTATACTTCTTGCTTTTCGTCTTCTTCTGGGAGACCTCTTTTGTGTGACTGTCAGTCAACAACTGAGACATCTGGTGGCGAATGCAATGAACTATACTGGTGGTGTCGTGGCCAAAGTAATCACCCTACCTAATTCATGCCAAGAGTACTCGAGTTCACTGACACGTGATGTCTATCGACCAATCAGGTGATGCCATGATTTGGAAAACAGGTGGCCCGGGATATAAGCTATCAGTTTGACTGTGGCCAGCTTGTGTAGAGGGTGTGAGCCGATCAAAGCTTTTTCCACCTTCTTTAAAAACACTGAGGCTGCTTAAGACATGTTCGCCTTCCAATAAGTGTAAACTGTCCAAAGTGCAATAACCAGTGTTCCAAATACAGCCGACGAGGACACCTGGTTTTGAAATGCACATACAGTTTTTTGACATGGAAAAATTCGAAACAAAAATCCACCAGCTGTTGACCAAGATGAGTGGTGATCGAGCCTCCAGCGGCCAGCCAGGCAGCCACTCGAGCCAGTACCTCCTCTGTTCATTAAGGTTAGTTGGTTGGTTGGGACAATATAAAGGAGCCGGACCACAGCTAGCTCGGGAATCTTAATGGGTGATCGCAAAGTAACATAAAGTAAAAGATTTTTTCCGCATAGGTTTAAACTGGCATGCAAGGGCTATTTTTTGTATCCTACGTACTGGGTACTTTGAACCCTTAGTAGCTGGCATACAAGGGCTAGTCTTGTATCCAACGTACTGGGTCTAGGTTAGGTTACGTTAGGTTAGGTTAGGCTAGGCTAATGTTAACCCCATTCTTACTAGGTTAGATTAGGTTAGGTTAGGCTAATGTTAACCCCATTCTTACTAGGTTAGGTTAGGTTAGGTTAGGCTAATGTTAACCCCATTCTTACTAGGTTAGGTTAGGCTAATGTTAACCCCATTCTTACTAGGTTAGGTTAGGTAAGGTTGTTAGGTTGGGCTTATGTTAACCCCATTCTTACTTCGTTAGGTTTGGCTAATGTTAACCCTATGTTAATGTTAACAAAGATAAGATTTTATTAAGGTTACTGTGTAATTTTAACATGAAAATTAGTTAAATCAGAGCCAAGTTTCGTCAAAACTTGGCTCGTGTTTTCAAAATGTCGGCTTTATATGGGTATGGAGACTTACAAAACCCGAGCCAACATTTTAATAAGGTTACTGTGTTATTTTCATTTTTAAATTAGTTAAATCCGAGCCAACTTTCGTCAAAACTTGGCTCGGGTTTTCAAAAAGTCAGGTTTTATGGGTCTGGAAATTCACAAAACCCGAGCCAAATTTTGGTTACAAATGTGTATTATCGTGTTCTATACGCTTTTTACCCCTCAATTTCCCTGATCTTCATAGCCCTCCCCACTATCGGGGAGCGTGTCTTTAGATTGATGGATAATGGGTAAATGCTTAATTCCCATTCAATGTCATCACTAGATTCGACTAAAACACCAAAAACAAAATCAAAATACCAAAAAAAAAATACCTGAAAAACACATTGTTGCGTCTCCTGTATATTAACCAAATTGAGCCTGACTTTACCCAGGCTGGATTACGGCCCTCTGATTGGCTAAGGAATTTCAATATGGCTGCTCCAATAAAGAGGCACTGATAGAGGATTTTCTACTTTTGTTTTCTCTATTCTGAATTTTACTATGGCATGCGAAAAAATATTTAAATACATGCAATATGAGATAAGAAAACAATAACATATCAATGTGTTAGATAAGGACAAGGTATATCCCCTCAAAAACAATATTAACTAAATAAATACTAGATCCCTACTAAAACTTCTAAGATCGCATGGTCTGGCCAAAAAAGCCAAGATCTTGTGAAAAAATCCAAACACTCGCATCACTGGGGACGAGCTCTTCACCATACCCGACATTTTCCGCCATATTGTTTGTTGTCATAAGTGACGTCAGCAATACAAAGGTCAACCCAGTCCAACCCCGCCCAATTCGGTCCCCAGGGCTGACTTTACCCAGGTACACCCAGTCCCAGATGACGTCACTGGCTCGCGAAAACATCCACTGGGACTGGGTCGACCCAGGTACACCTAGGTACAGGGACTCGGGAAAATTGAGCTGACCTAGGTATACCTGGGTGTACCTACGATTCTTGTCTCGCGAAAACGCGCCTTTGGCAACCTTTAGGAGCACGATTTTATTAGAACATTAGATAGCAGGTTTCCCATCTCCTAGTATAGTATATAAATCTCTGATTGTTTTGAATATGCAGACCAGAACTACACAACTAAGTGAGGAATTGCAAATGCGTTCGTTGGAAGACTATTACCCAGACTTAGGAAGGCGCTTAAATGAAGGCAAAACAGAAAATGAACAGCTTGCTTGCCAGCTTCAGGAGGCAGAAGGCCCTACGATAAATCTTGAAGATATAGCTTTGTAACTAAAATAGAACTTGATAATTCTGGTTCATTCGCCGATTTAATTTTCGACCGCAAAAACATTTGTCATCAACTATTCAAAGGGGAATGTGAAGTTGCATCAGTGTAGCCTGTTTCATATGTGTATTCATTGTTCGTCAGTTATTTTGGTTCAATGTTATTTTAATACCACGAATATTTTTGATATATTTGAAGATAAATATTGAATCTATATGCTATAAAGGTCATAAGACAATTTGTTTTAACCCTCGACAAACCTAATTAAAAAGTATGGTACTAAAATGTCTTTTTAGTAACAAGGTTGTCAATACGGTACTTCCAGTTATCGATAGCTCTAAAAGTCATATGAAAATGTGTTAAACCCTCGGAAAACCTAATATAAAAGTATGGTATTAAAATTTAATTTTCGTAACAAGGTTGTCAATATGGTACTTTCCCGTTATCAATGTACAATAAAAGCTGAAGATTGCAGAGTAAACACCGTAGACTTCATCGACTTATGTTCACCTTCGTATAATCGACAGACAATTTTTTTGTTTTATTTACTAAAGGATTAGTACTCAACCAGCGGGGTTGTGGGGGCAGCAGCCCCCACCCATAATACTAGGTTAGGTTAGGTAAGGTTGTTAGGTTAGGCTAATGTCTTTTCAAATCACTATCGGGGGCGTGTCTCAACATCGATCAATAGGCCTAATGGGGAAACCTGGTTTTCCCGAGATTTCTAATTAATTACATACACTATATATTGATGCAAATTAACAATTTCTTTTATAAAAAAAACCCTGTAAATTCGTGGTATTAAAATAAAAATAAATCGTTATTTTAATAGAATAATTAAATAACTTATTTATTCGGTGTTATTTCTCGCATAAGATCAATAGAAATAAAATATATTTGAAAAAAATCAAAACTCGAAAGTGCACACATTTCACTAGTTCAGAATAGAAAGCGTAGTAGCGATGGAATATGTAGAACATATAGCGGGAAACGTGTCAAATTAAGATATAGAAAGGGGACCAGTAATAATCAGCATGCATGACAATTTCAGGAAACTACACAGTTGAAAACTGTATGAATCATAATAAAAATCAGTATTTCATATTACCCCCACCTTAGTCTATAGGCTACAGTAGTTTAAGGGGACCAACCCGCTTGTATTTTCTTTTTGGGTAGTAGTCATTCGACCCCATTCAGTCTACTGTTTTAAGACGTTTATCCTCATCCAGGTGTCGATTTACACTTGGCGAGCGATAGTGAGCCGAAATATATTTTGGATTATGTTTTAGACAGCTGACTTCATTTGTACATTTTTCGGTAGAAAAAATAATCCGGCGAAGCCGGATTTCTCCATACAATGATGGCTTGCTTTCGCTCGCCAGTAAGAAATCTATATTTGTGTTATGCCGGGTTGTAGTCCAACTCGCTTTATTATGTAGTCTTTATTCACCCGTAATTCGGAGGTTTAGAATTGGATAATGCTCAACAGGAACATATCTCACTTCATGAATATTACTGTTAATTTACTCAATCACTCTCCCAAGAACATAATAAACACACAGTATAAATTACACTCATATTCATTCTTTAACATGGATACATAAATGGGGTATTAATTAAAACCTCTACTATATTGAGTAGGATTCTAATATACATATAATGGTAAGTGTAAAGAGTTGAAAAGGTTGGATACAATTTAAGACAACCCGGATACGAGCCCCATCGATAATTATCAGTGTTCTAGAAGTTTCATGAACGATATTTTGTTGGTGTACATGTAATTACTGTCGCAAATTCACTATAAATGAAATACGAAAAACTGTTGGATTGTTCACCCATAAACAGGGAACGTGAGCTGGGTTTAGACCGTTATGAACCCATAAACAGGGAACGTAAGCTGGGTTTAGACCGTTGCGCACCCTTAAACAGGGAACGTGAGCTGGGTTTGGACCGTCCGCGAGACAGGTTAGCTTTTATCCTATTGTTCACACATTATAACAGTCGTTGTGATAGGTTATGTTAGGTTCTTGTCTCGGATTTAATGGATTTAGCGGAGGTGTGGGGGCGGCAGGCCCCACCCATATACTGGGTTATGTTAGGCTAATGTTGAAAATACTAAAATGCGACGGTCGTCGGTATTAAACAACATTGTATATAAAAGAAGAAAAAAGAAAAGAAACAAAAATATAGTAAAAAACTGTCCGGAGTCTCCTCAATTTTTACCAAAAACGTTTTCTCTCTATTGATATATGGTTGTCACTCATAAAGTATAAAAATAGGAAATGCACAATTACATAAAATACATACACGAATAATAAATATAAATTACAATATTTATGAGGCTCAAGTGTATAATGTAAGGTATAGTAATTACCAGGTAGGGCAACTGAGGTAAAGTTCTCAGGTGGGCCTTAGGCTGTGTGGCGATAAATACAGTGCCGTGGTCAGGTGGACACTCAAAGATACCGTTCTCGGGGCTATAGGTCAGGCGGACTGAGGTCAGGTTAAATATAATCTTGATTTAGTGCAACGTGAAATCGAGGATAGAAGATATGAACTTCGCTTTACTATTAGGGGAAAGATAATTTAATTCTGAATTTAACTATCAAAGGGTTATTGTGAATAATTACTCACACGATACACAAACAAATAAATTAAATCGTTGATGAGCTAATATAATTATTATTATTATTATATAAGATGCCGAAGTCTCCAACCAGGGTGCAGAAACACCATTAAGATGAATCCACACAAAACACCCGGAGGCACTGGAGAGAGACTACGGCAACTTAGGAAAAAATAAAAACATATACTGTATACTGTACATATACACATATTAAACACAGATAACATATTATGCAGTGGAGGATATCAAGTATAAATATAATACAATAAAATAGAATAAAATAATTTTAAAAATTAGAATTACTGCTGCAAAAAAGCATTAACTCTAGACTTAAAAATGGAGATATGAGCTGAATTGACTAGATCATTTGGCAACTTATTCCACAAGTCAACCAATGCCGGCACAAAACACTGTGAAAACTGTGTAGTAGAAAAATTAACACAGCTCATGGCAAGATCATTAAGATTGCTTGTGAATCTAGTTGCACGAGCCCGGTGTGAAGACCGGCACAACTGAATAAACTAGGGCACTTAGTATTGGACTACAATATAGGCTAAGTATGCAACAACGGTACGCTAATTCCAAACCCTTGAACTATTAAGCCGGTGAACAAAACACAAAAACCCTCTAGAGTTAATATACTAGATAACGGGGTATCAATTAACAAGGGATAAGTGTACTCTACTAAGGCTTTCCAGCAATGGCAAAGCCTGCAAACAAGAAGATGTAATTACGTTAATTAAATGCTCTCAAGTATTAAGAAAGCTTAAATAAACTATGACAAGATTTAATAAAAGATTAGATGCTTACGTTATGTTTAATGTTAGCCTGAACTCAACATTAAAACCCTTCAATGCTATATGAAAGCACTTGAAGTCTAGTCCTACAGCAAACAGACCTGGAACCTTCTGCAAACGTCTGATGCTCTAAGATGCTCGTAGAATATAGAACCGTAATAATGCAAGAGCCAGAACATGAAATGTGTATCTTAAATACACCAAAAAGCAGGACATCTGTAATGGAAAACACCAGAATGCAACAACTCTGTGACAGTAATAATAACAGCAACTCAAAAACAGTACTTCCTTAAATAAAGTAACAGCCACCAACGGTTGTGCCCTGCACAACAACCTAGGCTAAACAATACCGTGAATAATACTAAAGCACACGTGATAAGAGTTAATAAGTATGCATTGTCTTCTCTATTAATAAAGTCTAGCTGTGGTATTAGGGTATGGGAAACTAGGTAGAGCCAAGCATGCTCCTAGCTTAGTGCCACCCTTAAGGATATCTCCCTATCTTATGTTAATGACCGGGAGGCTCTCTTGGTAAGTCCAGGTCTCTCGTACCTGGTCTTGCCCTGACGCTCCCCAAGAAGTCAAGCAAAGAGCTAGCAATATACTGGCAGGAGTAGGCAAAAGCCCTCTGCCAGCACAATGCTACACTCGCAAAGGAAATATCCAAAAGGGCTGGCCACCAGGCTACCCAGCACCGTCGAAGTCGTATAGGCTGTAGCGAGCCGTATACACAACACTGACAACGACAACAGATACCCACCACAGTCTAGCATTAAATAATGGAGGAGAACAAGCAATATTAAAAAGCACCCTACAGTATGAAATCTATGACTCTAAAGCTTGCTAAGCTAGTACATAATAATATCTGAGAGCAGGAGATTGTAATACGACTGGCGGACAGTGAATGTTGCTTGCGAGGGGCCAGAAGGGAAGGGTAATTGACTGCAAAGCATAGAAGTATGGAAAAGAAGAAGTTCAGAGAGAGAAACAGTAGTATAGGTGGTTATTGGGGAACAGAATGCAAAGGGATGTAGATGCAACCTCACGGCGCCATGCTCTGAGAGAGTCAGGAGGGTAGGAGCCCGTCCACTGGGCTAGGAGGGCGGCAACCAACCACAGGCTACTACGTCACAGGGACACAAAGCCCACGTGACTCTGTTCAGCCACTCACCGACAAGCAGGCCGGCCGGGAAGGGAGCGCACGCACACTCACTACACCTCACACCCCCCTATCTCTCTCATTGCAACTAACACACTGTGTATCAATGATATAAAATACTTCTTGGTGTCACAGAGAAGGATAAAGGCAAACACTAAACTGTCTGTGACAACTTAAACACTATGAAAGAAAGCGGGTCGCTCTACGACTATCATAGCCCATTTCACTGCCCTGGCGAGCGCTAGCGAGTACGAGAGCATTCTAAACAGCTGGCTAGCGTAACACCCCGCCCAAGATGTGCGACATTTTAGCCTCAGGTAAATGCCACATCTGACCAGACAGAATGCTAACAAACCCCGCATCACCCGGCTACTCCCCAAGTTGTGAAAAACAAGGCACAATCACAAACTTAAAACACATTATTATTAAAAAAAAAAAAAAAAAATACACAACACTTCCCCAAAATAATAGTATCACTTCAACAATGTTACGCTCAATGAGCAAGCTTCCCAAAGCCTAGCCTACTAAGTACAAAACTCGGAATGTCTTAGATTCTTGCTGTAATATACTGCACACTTTATACTATAAAAAGAAAGAGTTTTTATGTAAGTTTTTTTGGTAATTATTTTAATAGTGTTTTTGGCGGATTTGCAGATACAGGGGCAAGTCTATTTTTCCTCCAAACTCAAGCCAACACACCTGTGGTGAGCTACCCTGGGTCCTCCACCCTTGACAGACAGTCTGCTATCACGTTGTCACAACCGGCAATATGTCTGATGTCTAAGTTATACTCCTGCAACATAAAGGACCATCGGGTTAGCCTCATATTCCGGTTGTGGACTGATTTAAGAACTTCAAAGGGTGGCGGTCAGTGTAGATCACCACGACTGGGCCATAGGCGGGAACATACACCTCAAAGTGCCTGAGCGCCAGCACAATGGCCAGAAGCTCCTTCTCGACTACTGAGTAATTCTTTTGTGCCGAGTTGAATTTCTTCGAGAAGAAGCTTACTGGGTGTTCCACGCCCTCGGTGTCTGTTTGCAACAAGACGGCCCCAGCCCCTACACCGCTAGCATCTGTCGCTAGCTGAAAAGGTCGCGAGAAGTCTGGGGCCCTGAGTATGAGGTGAGTACACAGGAGATGCTTCACCAGGGAGAATGCTTTCTCACACTCAAACTTCTTAGTCTTTGCAAGTAGGTCAGTCAAAGGAGCCAGCACCGAGGAGTAGCCGCGGAAAAATCTCCGATAATATCCGATAATATCCGATCATGCCCAAGAACCTCATGATTTGTCGCTTGGTGGTCGGCCTGGGGAACTGGTTGATAGCTTGTATCTTAGTTTGGGGGTGGGGGGGGGGGGGGGGGCACACCTGGCCTAACCCTACCACAAAACCTAAGTACTGCACAGTAGCCCGGACAAAATCACATTTGCCCAGATTGACCACCAAACGAGCCTCACTCAGCTTCCTGAACAATGCTCCGATGTGCTCGCAATGACTGTCAAAATCATCATCAAATATGATTACATCATCTAGATAAACGGTGCAGTTAGGGATCTCCGCCACTAACTCGTTCATCAGGCTTTGAAACGTGGCAGGTGCATTCTTCAATCCGTACGGCATTACGTTGCAACGGTAAGTAGCCCCATCCACCACAAACCCACACACCAACTTCGCCCGCTCCGACAACGGCACCTGTCAGTAGCCTTTGACAAGGTCTACCTTGGTCAGATAGCGTGCACGGCCGATCTTGTCAACGCTGTCATCCACGCGGGGAAGAGGGTAGGCATTGGTGGGGGTTAAACCGTTCAACCGTCTGAAGTCAATGCAAAACCTAACTTTGCCGTCTGGTTTTGGCTGCAGTGTAACGGGAGATGTCCATCCCACCGCCCCTTCTCTATCAGCCCCCTCTCCAACATGTAGCCTAATTCCGCTTTGAGAGCCGGAAGCTTAATGGGAGGGACACGATAGGGTACTGATTTAAAGGGGGGATGGTCTCCAACATCTACATCATGCTCAACTTTAGTTGTGAGGCCTGGGTGCTCGGCGAAAACAGAGGGGTATGAATCGAACAGGTGCTGGATCGCTGCACGCTGTTGCTCAGGCAGGTGCTCAAGCGCCTCTACAGTCACCTGACTCGTATTCCCCGCCCACTGATCCGCCGAGACATGACAATCCCAGCTGTCCTCCACCTGTGCCTCACTGTCCCCATCTCCTTCTCCACCCTGGCCGCTGCAGACCAACAGAGGGACAGTAGGCTGCTCAGGTGGGTGCCTCACAAACTCTTTCAACAGGTTCACATGACATGCTTCCCCGTCCTCATCAAGTTCTGTAGCCCCGTTCCCACAACTCTCAAGCCCAGGATCTTCTAATTGCAACCGACATATATCAGAGGGTGCCAACCTGTCCAAATGCTCCTGGAGCAACTTGTGGCCACCCCCGATACTGGGCTGCTCAAGCCTTGCTTGCTTAGTCTGGGAATGCTTCTGTCGTGGAGTGCTGTGATGCCCTACCATGTCCCTAGGTGGGACAGGTTCTGGGGCCACTCCGGACCTTAAAAGTGGTGCAAGTACCGAGTCACCAAGGAGTGCCGCTGGGTCAAAATTCTCAAACCGACCACCAGCCTTGGCCTTCTCCTTCTGGCCCTTCCTCCACTGGTCTGAAACCTTAGGACTAGGCTGTGACACCTGAGAGGATTGAGATCTGGTGACAACACATGCCATCTGCTGCAATTGACACCTCTCTACCCACTCCTGCCCCTCCCTACTCGTGTCGGCCGCCCTCTCGGCAACGACTAAGGGTGGAACCTCGGAAGTAGGCACCGCAAAGTCGTTGCCGAGAAGGAGGTCGACCCCCTCAACTGGCAGTTTCTCCACAATACCCACATCCAACTCCCGTGTCACACCGTCCACCTCAAGCTCCACTCTGACCAGCGGGAAAGACCGCGTAGCATTGATGCCTTGAACCACCACAACCCGAGCCGCGTTAGTAGGCTTGCCAGTGAAGTTCTTAAGAAGTGTCTGGGAAGTGCCCGTATCACGCAGCAACTCAAGCCTATGCTCCACACCAGCCCACCTCACAGTGCCGTGCACCCTATGACCACAAAAAGCATCTCGGACGGGTGACGAGCCCTCCTGCAGCTTCTGCACCGACCGTGACTTCGCAACCGACTTTTTACCCTGGGCAAACGCAGAAGACCTCAAAGACACACCGATGTTGGTCACTAGTGACACCACCGCTGTAGGCTGTGTGCTCGGACATGAACGCGCAATATACCCCTTCTTATGACACTGGAAACACTCCACTTCGCTCATGGACTTCCCCTGAGGTGGCGAAGGGCCCTGGCCTTTCGACTTGGGATCAAAATTGGCACCAGTACTCTTAAATGTGTAATTTGTTGTGTCATTAATTCGGGGGGGTGGAGTGGTACGCCACTTGTTACCTGCCTCAGCTCTGTGTGCAGACCCGCACCCACGAATCAATGACAACCTGAGGTCAGCCAGCTCGACCGCCTCTTGCAGAGTTTTAGGTCGCTTCTCCTTAAGATTAAGAGTCAAGTCACCGCCAGTGCATTTGAAGAATTGTTCAAAGAGTACTTTGCAATGTTCAAATGCATCTGACAATTCTCTGGCATGCTCCTGGAAAGTACTCTCCTTTCGCTTAGGAACAGCTTTAAACTTCAGCCTATAGGTCTCTGGCTGTAACTCATACGCCCTCAGGACAGCCTCTTTCAACTCCTCATAGTCAACACAAGACTCTTGAGGGGTAAAGCATCGTACGCCTTGAGTGCTTTCCCCGTTAATCGCGAAGAAACAAGGGCTACCCACTTCTCCTCGGGCCACTGATGCTCCCGGCACTTTTTCTCAAAACGAAGGAAAAATTCTGTAACTCCTGACTCATCAAACACTGGCACTAACTTCAATAGATACATTTGTAGAGTTACATTTGTAGGTAGTAGGGGTAGGCAGCCCAGCCTAGGGAAGTACTACCGCCAAGGTTTCGAGAGACTCAGGGAATAGCCTGAATTCCATTTTCTCTCCCAGGCCTTGGTAGCTGGATACATATCTCTCTGCCTCACACATCAGGGGTATCAGGAAAACCCTCTTTATATAACATACACATCCAACTTCACGACATTGCCCTACATCGCTATCCTATATCCATAAAACACTACTCTTCCCACTACATATCATACCACCATAACACCATACCATACACCATACACTTACCTATTACCTAATAAATATGGCAGTACAATTGTTAAGAGCAAACCTGGTGGTCCCTCGGATTTCCACCCCCGGCAAGGTTGGGTCATTGACACAGGGCCCTCCCGGTCGTCATCATGCGACTGTGTCAAGAGCATTGCAACGTCCCAAAGCTGCTCGTCGGTGCAGCTTTTTCTTTAGTAATATAAGGGGACTTCACTCTAACATCAATTCTGTACAACAATTTCTTCAAGCAGAATCCCCTACTCTCCTTTTTTTGACAGAGACTCAAGTAACATCCACATCTGACACGTCTAGATTTAATTTTCCTGGTTATCAACTGCTCCAAAATTTCAGACCTAAAGGAGGTGTATGTTGCTTCGCAAAATCTGAATAGTTGGTTGTTGGAAGGAACATAATAATTGATATTGGTTCAGGGGTAATTTATCGAGAGGACTTCCCTAGTGGTTAAGGCCCCATTAATTGCTCTTTCCATTCACATATGCATAGCCTACGTGAGTTGCAGTTGGGATGTGTGTACATGCTTAGATTGATATGCAGGATTCGAAGTTGCATAATAAATCGTAGGCAGTGTCCACCATTCTTTAACTGTCTTCGTGGTGCGATGCATAAGGTGTTTATTTTCGGTGTGGGCATCCTGGATTCGAATCCACGGACTGCCACATGTGTTTGTAAATTTCATTAATCGATTTTAGGAGTATAGTTGGTTGTTGGAAGGAACATAATAATTGCCCTGGAGGAGGTTACTAGTTTCAATTGTCCCTATTTTGATTATTCTATATACAAATTAATTTCTGCTGGTAAATTTAAATACATATGTTGCATCTACCGTTCCCCAAATACTCCTCCAGAGCAAAGTCTTTTTATTCTCTGTCCTCACAACTCAGTGTCCTCAACTTAAATGCTTCTTCTGAAATCACTGTGTTGGGTGATTTTAATGTCCATAATGTTGAATGGCTGACTCATTCAGCCACGACTGATGATGCTGGTCTTGAATGTGAGCTATTTGCAAACTCATTTAATCTCACTCAACTAGTCAACCAACCCACCCGTGTACCAGATAATCCTAATCATAATTCCCACCTACTGGACTTATTTTTAACAACCAATACAGAAAATTATGATGTTACAGTGAGGTCCCCGCTTGGATCTTCTGATCACTGTCTGATACAGGCCACCTGTCTATCACCTACCACACCTTCCCACTCTGAACCTGTTTTGGTGACTAAATGGCATTACGATAGGGCAGACTGGGAGGGTGTTCAAGGTTGCTTTATTGATATTCCCTGGACCTCTTTCTTTTCTAATGATGCACACTCCACCTTGAGCCACATACAAGATTTTGTAAAAATTGGAATGGACACTTTTATTCCTCATCAAAAGTACAGTAAAAGATCTAATTCACCTAAATGGTTTGACCATAATTGTGCTAGAGTAACTGAACAAAAAGCAATAGCCTACAATGCATACACAAGATCAAAAACACATGAAGCCTTTAATTACATTAGAAACATCATAAATCATGCCAAACTGTATTAAACCTAACTAAATCAAACTTTCTCCACAAGCAGGCAAATAACCTTCTAAATAATCCAAATGATAACAAAATATTTTGGTCTACTCTTAACTCATTCAAATCCAACTTCACTACTGCTTCATCCATTCCACCATTAAAATCTCCGACTGGCAATCTTGTAAGTGACCCACTAGGTAAAGCTAACCTTCTTGCGGATATTTTCTCCACCAACTCAACCTTAGATGAAATAAATCAAGATGTCCCTGTACTTAATTTTAATTCGCCTGAAATTCCCTCACTTAAGATCCACACCAGACATGTCAAAACTATTTTGCAGAATCTCTCAGTAGATAAGGCTCCTGGTCCAGATGAAATTCCTCCAATAGTACTTAAGAATTGCTCCTTGGTGCTCGCTCCTGTATTGGCAAACTTTTTCCGTCTGTGTACTCATACCTCATGCTTCCCAGTACCCTGGAAAGAAGCAAACATCCATCCAGTTCCTAAAAAAGGTGCCTCTTCAGGTCCATCAAACTACATACCAATAGCTATAACTTCTACTCTTGGTAAAGTCTTTGAAATTATATTAAATAATCACATAATTAAGCATCTTGCGAATAATAAATTAATCAGTGAGAGGCAATATGGTTTTAGACGATGTTGATCAACTGCAGACATTCTTTGCCTTCTTACTCATCAAATCAACCAAGCTACAGACCAACATGGTGAAACACATACAATAGCACTGGATATATCAAAGGCATTTGATAGAGTCTGGCATCAATCCTTATTGTCGAAGATGTCATACAATGGCCTTGCATCATTAGTTCCACTAATTTCTTCTTATCTTCATAACAGAAAAATAAGTGTAATGGTAGATGGCCTTTATTCTCAATTTCATTCAATAAATAATGGTGTTCCCCAGGGATCAGTTTTGGCTCCAACTCTGTTCCTCATTCATATCAATGATCTCATATTTACCGCTCATAATCCAATACATTCCTACGCAGATGACTCAACACTCCACAGTTCCTTCACATTTACCAATTCTTTCACCCAACCCGATCTTATAAATTCAAAAATAAACACTGCAATTTCTCTGAACCAGGACCTTTCTAGAATTAATGAATGGGGACAAAAGAATCTAGTTTCCTTTAATGCACAGAAAACAAAGTACATTCAATTTTCTAACCGACAGAATCTCACTAATTACTAATCACTAATTACATTGAACGTATTTATCAATACCAAATATCAGTGTGAAATGTTTTCATAGAAATTTAAATTTGTTTGTTTTGTTCGTACCCATTTATTTTTTATTAATGTAAATATTCCCACTTCCCCTAGTATTGACATTCTCGGTGTAACATTAACTTCTAACTTGAGCTGAACACATTATGTTAGAAGCATTGCTAAGAATGCCTCTAAAAAACTGGGACTCCTGTACAGAGTTCGAGAATTCTTCACTGACGAGCAGTTGGCCGTAATATATAAAAAGTCATGTGCGTTCTCAGATGGATTACTGTTCACCTCTGTGGGGTCGAAGTGGAGTAGTTACATTGAGGCAGTTGGACAAAATTCAAAATAAAGCTATTAGATTAATCAATAACCCTGCAATCACACAGGACCTTCCTACATTATCCATACGAAGAAACGTTGCATCCCTTGCATTATTCTACAGATATTTTCACAGCAATTGTTCCGAGGAACTTGCTTCAATTGTACCGCCTCTCCACATCTTTCCCCGTAGAACTAGGGCAGCTGAGAGCGCCCATGAATTTACACTTTCTCCTCCACAATGCAGAACTTCTGCTGATCAGAATTCATTTATCCCCAGAGCTATTACTCTTTGGAATTCACTTCCCTCGACTTGCTTTCCACAAACTTACAATCTACAAATATTTAAATCCAGTTGTTACAAAAAATTTATGAATGGAGGATGCCTTTAGGCACATGGATCTTTTTGTTTTATCTGTGTTTTTCCTTCCTCCGTTCATTGTCTCTTTAAAAAAAAAAAAAAAAAAAAAAAAAAAAAAATGCGACTGAGACTGGTCACTGGCTCGACCCCCCTGGCCGAAACGGTTCCCTGTCACTCCTACACGAGTTTTTTCTAGGTCAACATCGGCACAATACTTTGCAGACTTTGCCTGATATCTATACTTGAGCTCCGCCTCTCGGCACTCCGACTGAGCCTTAATTTTAGCAAGCTCGAGCTGAAGTACCATCTCGGGGGACAAACCCTGAGGAGCGGGTGCTATCACCGGGGACCACCACTTCTCCACCTCTGGGCTCTCACCATTCTCAGACCCGTACAGCGACATGATGGAGTTAACAAAAAAATTCCCCAAATCAAGACAAAAGTAACCAAACTCTCACGTAGCCTTATTCACCAAAAAAAAATCGAAGTCGTCTCAAGTGCAATACTACGTCACCAACAAATTTCCGTGTTCCATATATCCACAAAAACAATGTCCACTGCCAACACTGAGAGAAATAAATTCAACCCCAAATGGCAATAATATTTCTCCCCAAAAAAACTGCAAAATTTAGTTCACCATATCCTGGACTAAGGTCGCCATTTGTTACGACCGGCACAACTGAATTAACAAGGGCACTTAGTATTGGACTACAATATAGGCTAAGTATGCAACAACGGTACGCTAATTCCAAACCCTTGAACTATTAAGCCGGTGAACAAAACACATAAACCCTCTAGAGTTAATATACTAGATAACGGGGTATCAATTAACAAGGGATAAGTGTACTCTACTAAGGCTTTCCAGCAATGGCAAAGCCTGCAAACAAGAAGAAGTAATTACGTTAATAAAATGCTCTCAAGTATTAAGAAAGCTTAAATAACCTATGACAAGATTTAATAAAAGATTAGATGCTTACGTTATGTTTAATGTTAGTCTGAACTCAACATTAAAACCCTTCAATGCTATATGAAAGCACTTGAAGTCTAGTCCCACAGCAAACAGACCTGGAACCTTCTGCAAACGTCTGATGCTCTAAGATACTCGTAGAATATAGAACTGTAATAATGCAAGAGGCAGGACATGAAATGTGTATCATAAATACACCAAAAAGCAGGACATCTGTAATGGAAAACACCAGAATGCAAAAACAATGTGACAGTAATAATAACAGCAACTCAAAAATAGTACTTCCTTAAATAAAGTAACAGCCACCAACGGTTGTGCCCTGCGCAACAACCTAGGCTAAACAATACCGTGAATAATACTAAAGCACACGTGATAAGAGTTAATAAGTATGCATTGTCTTCTCTATTAATAAAGTCTAGCTGTGGTATCAGGGTATGGGAAACTAGGTAGAGCCAAGCATGCTCCTAGCCTAGTGCCACCCTTAAGGATATCTCCCTATCTTACGTTAATGACCGGGAGGCTCTCTTGGTAAGTCCAGGTCTCTCGTACCTGGTCTTGCCCTGACGCTCCCCAAGAAAAGAGCAAAGAGCTAGCAATATACTGGCAGGATTAGGCAAAAGCCCTCTGCCAGCACAATGCTACACTCGCAAAGGAAATATCCAAAAGGGCTGGCCACCAGGCTACCCAGCACCGTCGAAGTCGTATAGGCTGTAGCGAGCCGTATACACAACACTGACAACGACAACAGATACCCACCACAGTCTAGTATTAAATAATGGAAGAGAACAAGCAATATTGAAAAGCACCCTACAGTATGAATTCTATGACTCTAAACCTTGCTAAGCTAGTACATAATAATATCTGAGAGCAGGAGATTGTAATACGACTGGCGGACAGTGAATGTCGCTTGCGAGGGGCCATAAGGGTTGGGAATGTGACGCCTGCCAGCGTTGGCAGAATCGCCTCCCGGTAGCCACTAGCACTCGCCAGGGCAGTGAAATTTGCTACAGTCTGTCTACAATGTTGTACTTTCTTTCTTGTGAATCGTCATGTCATAGGCAGGGTAGAAGTGGTCTTTGTTTTCGCCTGTGACAATGCATTGTATTTTATATCATGAGTTGAACATAAGATGCATTGTAGTGAAGGAGAGAGAGAGAGAGTGAGCGAGCAGGGTGGGGGAGGTGAGTGTTGCTTTTCCTCCTCCTCCCTCCCGGAGGAGTTGCTGGCCCGCGTGGTCTTTTCTCTCAGTTTTGATTGGCTGGTGGTTCCTGGCGCCTTCTGCAGGCCTGCTGCCGGGTGACGTAGCGGCCTGTGATTGGCTGACCACCGTGCCTTTGTGTGGGATCCTGGAGGGGTCCAGAGGAGCTATTCTCCTCAGAGCTTTCCTGACTAGCATACCCTTCACATGTCCCTTGCCCCCCTGTCTCCCGACTTCTACCTATAGAGCACTTTCTCTCTCTCTCAACTTCTTACCTCTCATTCTTCTACTCTATTTAATATCATAACTTCCCTTTGCTTCTGCACGATTTCATATATCGGCCATCGTATTATATGCTGAAGCTCTCAGATAACACATGTTTAGTTAGGCATTTTGGAAGGGTTGCCATTTTTGTCTGTAGAGGTTTGACACACTCACGGTGTCTCCCTTCCTGTATCGTGGTGGTCTGCTGGGGGATTTAATGCTAGACTGGGATAAGGCTACTGGTGTTGTGATTTCCGATGTGTACTAGGTTTTGTTGAACCTGTACAATCGCAACGGAGACGTGGGAACCCTATGTGGTCTTTCTGACTGTGTACCTTGTGAGTTTAGCACTGTGTTGCGAGTGAGGGCTTTTGCCTCTGCCACCCAACACTGTGCTAACTCGTTTGCTTTGACTTTGAGAGGGTCGCCAGGAGAGTACCAGATACTAGCGATCTGGATCTCTCAAGAGAGCACCCCGTCAATTAACGTAATTTGGCCGCACAGCCTTAAGGACTTCGCTAGACTACGAGCTGCTTGCTCAGCCATTGTTTCCTAGCCTACTACATCCCAGCTATAGCAGACACCAGATTTAGATTATAAACTCTTTCTGTTGTGTATGCATTATTATTCACGGCATTTATTAGTCTAGGTTGTTGTTGAGTTGCACAACCCTAGTAGGCTGTTTCGTTGATGAGGAAGTACTTCTTTTGCTGTTTGAGTTCCTACTATTGGGCAGTTATTATTCCCGTGCCAGTTAACCCTATATGTCCTTACAATTGTCATATCGTGTTCCTGCTTTATACTATAGTTCAAAATCCGATACGATCATCTTAACCTAGCATCAGACTTTCTTCAGAAGATTCCTGCTCGATGCTTTGGGACTTTCGTTCACTTTCTTTAGTATAGGAGTGACAGTTCATTATTGTTTAGAGTAACTTTAAATATACTTTCTTCTAGTTTGCATTAAATCATTGGAGTGATTTAATTAAGATCTCTATCTTTTCCTAGTATACCTTATTACCGTAATTGTATGTTGTTGTGATCAGGCTGTATCAGAGATCATCAGCCTGTAGTAGTAGTGCACTTATACTGAGTTATAGGATACCCCGTTATCGCAGCTTTAACTCTGGAGGGTATAGGTGTTTTTGTGCGCCGGCATTATAAGTTCAGGGGTTGGATCTAGTGTTACCGTTGTGGCTGTGTGCTTTCCTAGTCCAATGATTAAGAGCCCTTGTTTTATACGAGCCCCGGTCGTAACAGGTAATTGACTGCAAAGCATAGAAGTATGGAAAAGAAGAAGTTCAGAGAGAGAAACAGTAGTATAGGTGCTTATTGGGGAACAGAATGCAAAGGGATGTAGATGCAACCTCACGGCGCCATGCTCTGAGAGAGTCAGGAGGGTAGGAGCCCGTCCACTGGGCTAGGAGGGCGGCAACCAACCACAGGCTACTAAGTCACAGGGACACAAAGCCCACGTGACCCTGTTCAGCCACTCACCGACAAGCGGGCCGGCCAGGAAGGGAGCGCGCGCACACTTACTACACCTCGCACCCCCCTATCTCTCTCATTGCAACTAACACACTGCGTATCTTATAACACTATCAATGATATAAAATACTTCTTGGTGTCACAGACATGGATAAAGGCACTGAACACTATGAAAGAAATAGGGTCTCTCTACGACTATCATAGCCCATTTCACTGCCCTGGCGAGCGCTAACGAGTACGAGAGCATTCTGAACAGCTGGCTAGCGTAACACCGGACATAGGGCCCAGGCAGAATCCCATGTAAGTGCTCCTGAGGGTTGTTAAAAACTTTAAATAAAAGACTAAGGGCACCAACTTTACGTCGATGACACAGATCAAGAGACAAATGAGGTAGAATAAAACTGATGGAATTTAGCGACCTGTCAAGCAACTTGAGATGGCAGTCAGCTGCTGACAACCAGACAGGTGAGCAGTACTCGAAATGTGGCAAAATAAAACCATAATATAGGTTTGACTCCTGTAAGGAGATAAAGAAAACCTAATATTTAGTAGTGGCCCCGTAATCATTGACGAACATGCCTATTACATAAGGCATCCTCTTCAAACACTAATCCGCCGTAGTTTGAATCTACCGCGCAGAGCATTTAAAAACTGAGGAGCCTTCATCATGAGCGCACGCGACCTCACTCATGGCTTCAGTCATTATGAATTGGGTTCTCACTACGAAAAAACTTCGTAAAAAATAAAAACAAAAAGAAAATAAGAATAACTATCCAATAAGCTTTCCATCATATCGTGGATGTACTTGTGTGGATTTCTGACCAGACGCTGAATCAGGCGTCATTCCTCCTTCACTGACATATCAAGTAAACCAAAATCCTTAATACATCAACGAATGGGAAGGGGACGGTCGGGAGGGCCCCAGTCGTCAATGATTACGGGGCCACTACTAAATATTAGGTTTTCTTTATCTCCTTACAGGAGTCAAACCTATAATTTATTAGTGGCCCCTCCATCATTGACGAACATGCCTGATATCTAAGACTGGAGGGGGACATTCGTAATCATATCATAACTCTAGAAAAGCAGATAATAAAAACAACCACATAGTATTCTTACTTTTGAAAAATGTATTTAATACGGCGTAGGCCGGAAATATACAAGAAAAAGGGGGTTCAGGCAGGTGCGTGCTTCAAAGAAGCCTGCCCGACAAAAATAGGTAACCCTGAAGATTCTGAACACAGATCTGTAGTTACAAAAGGCACCCCACTCAACGAGTGGTGACAAAATAATAAGTTATAAGTTTATATGTGCACATCATAAACCCCAAAATACATGTGGAGATCAATTGCTAATGAACTCCATTGAACTAATGTTACATTGCTTTCGCAGCTAAAACTACTATAACAACACCGTTGTTTTGTACTAAACTTTGTACTAGCACAAATTCTCGCAGAGAAATTTTCATATCACATTTTAACCTTAAATTGTATCACAGCTCTCATACTCCGGCGGGGTCTAGGGTGTCCTATGTCAACTGACTGCACCCCCCCCCCCCCCCTTCCTTGAAAATAAACATAAGTGACTGCAGGGCCACCTAGACCCTCTGCCTTAAAGCTATACATGGTAAGGAAGGTTTGTCTAGAGCAACTGACAAGTATCTAGAGAGAAACGTATGATTAGACGCCCACAACTGTGTGGACGCAATATCTTCAACTGAAAAGTTTTTCAGGAAACGTAAAGAGGCCGCCCACTTGCGTAAATCGTGGGCCCTACCCACAACGCCGGGATTACTCTCTTTAATGACTTCTACCAGAAGAGAGGCTAATCACCGTTTAAGTAAGCGTTTACCCGTACTCGCTACCCATAAAGCACCTTGGGGGTTATGAGGAGCTATTCTCAAATATTTGGTTAGAGCTTGCACTGGACATAAATTATGATGCACCTTTCCCCTTTTTAACGCCGGCACCGTGAACTCAGAAAACACGTGTGCACTATGCTCATTCTTGGCTACAAACGCCGGGGAGGGTGCAATGGAAATTGAATCATTAAGTCTACCAAACCTAAGACAATTAGGTGTGTTGCTCATCGCCGCCAGCTCAGACACTCTGTTTCCGGTGGCCAAAGCCAAAAGGAAAACTGCCTTCTTTAAGATTAAAGCAAAGTCTGCAGTATTTTGATACAGACGAGAATGAAGTAAAGACAAAGCTTTGTCCAGAGACCAAGTAGGCATGAGCTGACGGGGAGGTGGGCGGAGTTTAAAACACGCTCTCATAAATCCTGTTTCCTCCGCCACCGGTATGGATAGACCTGTAAGGTCGAAAAAGGGCACTCTAATCGCAGTTAAGTGATTCTTCAAAGTAACCACAGATAAACGTTTCTGCTCAAACAGATAGTTCAAGTAATTAAAAAACCAATGCCACTGAGGGTACAGTTTGTTCCGTTCTAACAATCCAAGAAGTAAAAGCTTTCCAATGAGATTGATATTGTCGCTTAGTAGACTGAGTATATTGGGCGATAACGCCGGCAGGGGGGCCACGCCTCGTGACAGACAGACTGGAACAGAGCTCCATCTATCTGTTTCCGCCAGATGCGCGTCTAATGTCGCACGTAGTGAACAAACTACGAGTTTATCGAGGCTTAGTCTCGCTAATCGCGCCCCTGTGGCCGGCGCAGGTGTGGTACCAGCAGTTAATAATGTGGTGCCCGGACCCGGTATCGCTCCCGGTCGGGTACTTCCACTTAGACACGATTGGCAACCTAGAGACCTCGCTGACTTTTGCATTATGGACATTCAGGAGGCCAAGTGGCTAGCACCATACGGTAGGGATGTGCCCGGCGGGTGAGGTATAGAGGGAGCTTGTGAGTCTCCTCGGACGCAAAAAGATCCACTTGTGGATGGGAGAGCTCCGCAATCATTAGGTCGAAAATGGGTTGCTTGAGCTCCCATTCTACTGTCGTGCTCTGTCTCCGGGACAGAGCGTCTGCCCAGACGTTCGCTACGCCTGGGAGATAAGATGCGTGAAGATAAATATCTAGACTGGTGGCTAGAACAAAAATCTCTTCCGACACGAGTAGCAACTTCCTTGACCTCGTTGACCCTTGTTTCTGAATACAGTGAACTGCATTCAGATGGTCCATTCTGAAGGCCACTGACTTGCCCCGTAACGCCGGGCCGTGAGCCTGAAGGAAATACAAGGGGACTAGTAACTCTTTGACATTTATGTGAGAGATTTCTAAGTGGGACCAAAGTCCCTGACCCTGGTGCCCCTGATTTGACTGAAATCCCCACCCTATGGTGCCTGACGCATCCGTGTCTACCCATACCGTTTGAGGAGGAGAGGTCCATGACATGATTGAGTGCAATGTTTCCCTCTTCGCCCAGACCGCTAGTAAGGTGTGGATTAATTTTGGTATGGGCCATAATTTTTCCCGCCGGTAAGAGTGGGAAATATTTGTTGCCTTCCAATATTAATCGTTTTACTTTCAACCGGCCCAACTTGACAGTTAGCTGAATCCAGTTGAGAGAGCCGACCAGAGACTCCCAGACTCTTCGTGTCGTAGTCAGACTGTGAAGAAACCTGAACAGTTTCCTGCGAAACCTGTTGCGATTGTCCACACTCTGACTCAGAGTGAGAGCGGCGGTGTCCCAGACCAGCCCTATCCACTGAATTACTCTTGAGGGAACAAGGTTTGACTTTACCAGATTTACCTTGAAGCCTAGAGTTTTGACATGATTTAAAATGATATTGACATGTTTTATGCATAATTGTTGTGTCTCTGCCACCACCAGCCAGTCGTCTAGATACCACAACACTCTGATTCCCTGTTTTAACAATGGCATCAGGGCTTGCCGGACTAGTTTCGTGAATAATCGAGGTGCTAGGTTCAAACCGAACGGCATCCTCTGAAAAACAAAATTTTGGTGCCTGATCCTCAAGGCCAGAAACCTTTGAAATCTTTTGTTGACCGACACGTGCCAATAGGCGTCTGTCAGGTCTAGGGAACACATCCAGCCACCCGGCGGAAGTGTTAGCCTGATTTGATGAACTGTTAACATTCTGAAGACTCGTTGTAAATGTGAAGATTCAGATACGACAGGTCTACGACCGGCCTCATCTGAACACTGTCCCGTTTGGGAACCAAAAACAGTTTTGACGTGAATACAGGGTAATCTGGAGGTACCGGGATGATGACATTCTTGGCAATCATCTCCTGGACCAGCAACTCCACCTCTAATGAAACACAATTTGCCGTTGTCGGCTGACGTAAGCGAGGTCGCCGGAGCCACTGCCAAGTGATGCCTTTGCGTGCCACCATCCGTGCCCAGGTTTTTAACGGCCATGCTTGGTGACACGTTCGGAACGACCCAGTTAGCAGACAAGGGTTCGCCGGCTGTACTTCCCTCGGTTCCTCCGGCTCTAAGATAGGCACTGGGAGTGAGAAAGACTTTAGTTTTTTGATGGTGGGTTTGGTGGTGTGTTGGACGCTTCGCCGGCTGGCTGGTGTGGGCCGAAGACTGGCCCTGCCCCGGCTTATACTGGCCGCGTCCCCTCTGTCCTGAAAACCCTCTCTGTCTATGCCTGAACTGACCCAGGGGGGATTGGGAGGACTTAGGCGGAAGAAACGGCTTAGAACCCCCTGGCTGAGCTTTAGTAGGAGGCTTAGGTTTGGGGAAGTTAATTGCGGGTTTCTTAGCCTGTGCGGGACTGTGCTTCACGGCCTGTGCCATGTTAAACACTGTTCGCCATACATCAGGGGACATTAAAGAAGGTGTAAGTACTGGGGACATTACCACCTGGTTAGCAATGCGATCAGGCAGCTTGCGAACTAATGACATCCTAAGATCCTGTCGTGCTCGCACCGCCTCAAGTAAGGCTGTGCGTATGTCACCTAAGGATTGAATCGACGACTGAAGAATCAGACGCCGGGATAATTCAACTGATCTTCGAGCATCCGCGTCTGCGATTGCCTGAGTAGACCTGAGTAAAGACTTAGCCACCTGTTGAGAAACTATGTACTGTGAAAACAGGCGGAAAGCTTTTCCCCTTAGCCTAAATTCTCTGTCTAGGTGAGAAGGGGTAGGGGTAATGAATGGTTCCTTTAGTTCACAAAGATTAATCTTAGGGGCAGCTAAAAAAGAAAATAAAGCTGACGGAACTCCGCCGGCAGAACCTACCGGCATGGAGAACCATGAATGTGTATCCTGAGGGATCTGGTGGGAAGATTTAGAAGTGAAAGTGGTTGCAAAGTTTTGAGCCTCTACCTCCCAATCCACCCAAGGTCCTGGTCCCAACTGTCCCACCTTCAACACTGGATTAGCTGTCTCGTCTGTGACGGTCTGTAAATCTAGTTCAGGAGTAAGAGCCGACAGAGCCTTAATATCATTAAACCCATCCAGCTTAGACCAGTCTGAAAAAAGTTTTGAAGCTGAGGCAGGGGGTAAAGCAGGCTTAGATGCATAAACAAAATAATCCTGATGATAATAACTAGGTATAGCCTTGATATTTACGTCCAAAACATTACCCAAGGCATCCAATGCCCTTAATTTCTTTGACTTATTTCCCTGGATAAACCACTCACGTGGTACCGGGAGTTCCCCTGACAAGGTAGGCTGGGCAAGCTCTGGCTTAGAGGGGTTCAAAGGGACCCATGACTCGTCTGGCCCATAAAGCAGGGGCATAGCTACCTTTCTAAGAGGCGCTTTGTCTAGAGGGGGTGGATTAACATCCGTAATGACCCTGACATTTGACGTAGTGAATGCCGCCGTAGCTGGCTTAGAGCTCCCTGCCGGTGACAGAGTAGGAGGGTTAGGAATCTTAGATAAATCGATTGACGTTATCAGAGGCCGTACCGCAGAATCTGTCAAGGGAGCCCCCAAGTCCATTGTGGTGTTTTCTCGTTGTTGATTAAAGAATTTTGATAGAGCATGAGTAAGTAACCCATCAATTTCTTGTGCTGTAACAAACTGGTTAGATGCAGAACTTTCAGGTGAATCAGTATTATCATGGGCGGCATCCAGGCCTGAGCCTGACCCTTGTCCCTCCCTATCTGAAATTAATGACACTTCATCTTGTTCCTCCCGATCCTCCTGAGAAGACCCCGCCGAGGCAGGGGCACCTTGTTTCAAAGATAAATCAGGGATAGAGGATGGGGTCGCCGTGTCCCTGTGGACATCGGCTACTGTGTGACTCGTATGAGTCGGACGTGGATGGTCAGACCCTGGCTGAGCAAACCGCCAAACACCGAGGCTCTGGCCTACGCTCTCTTGAGAGTCTGAAACATTCTCAATTATTGAATTTCCTGAACTTTCCGTTTCTAGGGTTAAAATATCAATAGGTAAATCTTGTTTAGGGACAGGCGCTTCACTATACTCTGAGGCTGTAACAGAAACATTTTCAGGTGTAGAGGTACGATGAGATGCACTAGACTTAGTAGAATGTCGAGAGGACTTCTTATGGGAATCCTTTTTGGAGGATTTGTGGCTACGGTGTGACCGCGAACTAGACCTAGGTTTGGAAGAATCACCACCATGGCCACTGGGGGAAGCTTCAGTCTTACACTTCTTACTAGCCGGGGAAGAGGCCCGACTTGAAGACCGTTGTCTGAGGGGTGACCTTGACCTCGATCTCGCCTGCGACGAGGAGGTGGCTGCCGGGGGAGTAGGCTCTCTCGGGCGTTTAAACGTATCCACAGACGATACAGAACCCTGGCTAGTCTCTGTCGGCTTAAAACCCGTTACTCTAGAGGTACGTTTAGGGGGAGGGTGCTCTGACAGCAACTTATCCCAAAGTAAGACGTTGTCACATTGAAGTGACTTATGTGCGACAATGGTAGTATAGGCCGACATTTGTTGTCTGACCTCTCTCAACGCTACCGCCGCGGTCTTGTCATTGTCACACAGGACTTTATTGGCTAATTGGGAGCAAAATGAACAATTAAGTGTAACCCAGAGACCCCTTGAACGGTCTAGACATCTAACACACCTTATGCAAAGGGTATGCGCAAAAATTGGGATACCCGCGCAAGTAGGGGTAATGCACAGGGCAAAAACTGGGGCCACATTAGCCATGACAGAGACTGGTGTGAGGAACTACCGCCGGGTCTGTATTGGTCCGCCGGAGCTCAGCTCTGGAAAAATAAAGAAAAATTTCCAGGAATTAATGCTCATAAGGTTAACCCAAGTGTTCGCATACAAGTGTTAATAACCCGCCGGGTAACGGGATGCAAAGACACAGCTAACACATCTCGCTACGCGGCTGGGTGTAAAGAGGCTAAACAAATCTTCTTAGCTAAAGAACATGAAGAATACCCTCTGATATAGTGGTCCAGTATGGCACTTATAGTCTGTAGGAGGTGGTGACTGTCTCAAGATTCAATTTTGTAACAAAGCCCCCCCTCATAAAGACGCCGGCCCTTGAAATATTTTAGTAGAATAGCCCAGGGCAGGAATATACGAGATCTGATTTTTTAACGAATTGTCCCAAACGATCGTCGTAAAAATAGAAGGCGGCGATACTGAAAGTATCACCCAATTAAGGTTAATCGAAATTGAATTTATTTATAAATTCCTTAGTTCCTCTACTTAGGGGCACCCGCCGGGTGTGGGAATCGATTTGGTTAAACCTCACTGATCCTTCAATTGCCGTAAGAGTAAAGGCAGCGATACACAGAGTATCACTAAAATGGATTGGTTAACTATAAGACCTAAGTCGTTTTATCCCACCCTGCTCAGGTGCACCCGCCGGGTGAGAAGTCTAAAAGTTAACCCCACAAGTTCCTGACCCCACTTCTTTGTAAAAGATCGCCGGGGAGGAACGCCTAAACAACAGCTAGGTTTTCCATGTGGTTGTCGTAAACCAGGTAGAAAAACCTATAAAAAACGAGTGTTCTCAAGAACGTCGTTTCTTTATATATATCTAAATATATATGTAAGGATGGGTACAGCCATCCCGCCGGGAATTTTAAAGGAGGCCTGAAACCAGGCACCCACAGAGACGCAGTCCTGGAGAGCCACAGACACCTCCCCACGCCGGGGAACCAGCCAGAGTTAAAAACCACGTGTGGCCCAACACTGCTCATCGGTCAGGATTTTTCATGGTGAAACCGAGAAAAACCCGCCGGAAGGCAAACCCCACCCTGAACAGACACCATCTGAACAATACGACACGAGGAGAGACACGCACGACTAACCAAGGTCACAACATAATCCGTGGAATTAGCCAATACACAACTAAACCAGGAAACAAATATAGTCCGAGGAATTAGCCAATACACAACTAAAACCCGGATACACATGACACAGTAGGGCATATTTAAAAATAAATAATAACACTAGACATGTGGCAAAGCTACGAGCGGCTGGCTAGGCCTAGGTAGACGGCATGAAAATAGTTGAAATATAAACACACACTGGAATATCACAACAGGAACCACCGCCAACACACCACCGAAGCGATAACTTCCCACCCCGGGAAGCCTGACACGGACCCAGAAAAAACTTCACTAAGTGAAGAAAAATACGCTGGGAACGTCAGCAAACGCACAGCTTACCTCATCAGAAGGATAAAAGGCAGCAATAATTAACGCGTAATGAAAGCCGCCTGCATCACCAACTAACCCAACTGTGAAAAGTTCACGTGTCCACAACAGGACCACGAGGGTACATCCGAAATAGATGCCCCATACATACGACCCAAAATACACTGCACTGCGGGCAACCAGCCCAGGACACTCCTGCTACGCCTATCCTAACCTTACTCGATACATCCCAGAGTAAACAAATGAGAAAAAACTCACTAGGGACGCAACGAATGCGGAACCAGCGGAGCCTGAAAGGTACGTCCGGGCAGGCTGAGCGCAGAGCAAAGAAGGAGGAATGACGCCTGATTCAGCGTCTGGTCAGAAATCCACACAAGTACATCCACGATATGATGGAAAGCTTATTGGATAGTTATTCTTATTTTCTTTTTGTTTTTATTTTTTACGAAGTTTTTTCGTAGTGAGAACCCAATTCATAATGACTGAAGCCATGAGTGAGGTCGCGTGCGCTCATGATGAAGGCTCCTCAGTTTTTAAATGCTCTGCGCGGTAGATTCAAACTACGGCGGATTAGTGTTTGAAGAGGATGCCTTATGTAATAGGCATGTTCGTCAATGATGGAGGGGCCACTAATAAATAAAGACTTTATAACTGTGGCGTCACAAGCAAATGTTTTATAAACCTTGCGAAGCAGACCAATTTTTTGGACATTCTCAATTTGCTCGCCAGAAACTTGTAGATAAGGATGGGGAGGATCCAAGGTACGAGATCTGCTGATGATAATGCAGGTGTTTTACTAGCATTAAGTTTCATGCCCCAAAGTTCCCACCATGATGTAATTTTGGCTAAATCCCTATTCAGCGCAGTAGCAATTACGTGTCGATCTATTGGTGATATAATTGACGCATATAAAGTTGTATCATCAGCATAGGAGATTAGTTTATTTTCGAGCTCGGAACACAGGTCAGCAGTAAAAATAATAAAAAGCAAAGGCCCAAGGACACTGCCTTGTGGAACACCAGAAATAACAGCAACATAAGGGGAATGACGCCCATCAATGACCACAGACAGAGATCTTTTCGTCAAAAAATCTTCAAAGATCCTTAAAAAATTGCCACCAATACCGATGAGCTGTAACACGGAGTAAGGAAATCAGATTCACAGTAAATGTAGTGAATGAATTATAGCAGCAAAACTAGCTATAGACATATATGTTTGCATGAATTAACAAACTACTGAAAGTAACGCAGAACAGTGTAGCGCTTTATTACAGCTTTAATAAGAGTTATAATAACTTAGATACAAAACAAAGTAGTATTTAATAAATAGTCAAAGATGATGGCATCAGAAGGAGTTTGAATAGATTAACAAACTGCGGGATGGAACGCAGAACTACTGTAAGTAGCGCTTTACTATAACATTAATAATTGTTATAATGATTTAATTACAAAACGAAGTAGTAATATATCAATAGCCAAATATGTAGGCTTGATGAATCAAGAAATGTATAATCTGAATTCCGAAAAAGGTGGCGAAAGAATTACATAGTCCGAGCAACGTATATGATTAGATTATTCACAAGAACTAATACAAATTAAGTATCTTGAATATAGAGTAATTCTAATTCAACGGACGGGTTCTTTACTCTCAATGGTGGCGAATTTATACTATAATAATTCTCTGGTTAGAAATGGATGTGATAGAATCCTGAGGTTAGGAGTTAAGTTTAGGTTATTTAGAAGAAAAATAGCCTTAGTTATATACCTCACTTCGACTTGGACACGTAATGAATAATAACACAATATACTAAAATTTGAGAGCATTCACAAGAAAAACGTGTAATCTTGACTATACAACGTAAGACAAAATGATTGAACAAATGCTTGAACACGAATTACATAGAAAATATACCGTAATTATATAAAACACGGCACGGATCAAAATTAGATAAATCTACACGTGTGATGAATTGACAAGGGAAAATCCTAGAAGCGGTTCTCTACGAACAAGTTAAGTTGAACACTCGCATATTTTACATTACCTTCACAATAATTCACAACACTTAGAAAACACAGAGACACTTAGAGTACGGGTTATAGGAGAAGTAATTTCGGACAATATAAAGATGAAGTAATTAAATTCATACATCGATTTTATCGAGGCCTACAGGTTTCTTATACCATGTATCTCATTCCTATATGTGTCTAAATGCCCGCAGTAAATGTATTACTGATCCTGAAAAAAACAAAATATCCTCTATATCGCCTACCTACCTCGCACGAAGGCGGGTGGCTTTGTATACATCCGCCGGCCGCGAAGAAGAAGAAGAAGCGTTGGGAAAATTTGGTTTTTGCCCACTACTGTTTAAATATATGACGATTTTAATAAATCCGGGGGGGGGGGTTTCCCCCCATATTTTGTATCCCACGGCAAACGGTTATGGCCAAATAGTTATTTTTCGCGAGTGAAGGGGGCGTATTTTTAGATTGTTGGTTAATGGGTAAATATGCATTTCCGCTTATTATCGCACATCAAAACACCCTTACACAACTCTAAACTAGATAAAACAATCGAAACGATTTTTTAGCAATTTAATTAAATCATCTTTATATTGACCGTAATTTCCATGAGGGAGAATCTGGACGACGTAGGACTCGTAGTTTTTCTTCTGGCTGGACGTCAAAGGGAGCTGCCTCTCTCTCGGACAATAGAGAAGGTTGCTCCTGGTTCCTCTAACACACTCTCGTTTGCCACCCTAGTTGGACTTACTACAGGGACAGGTCACAGGCTTGTCCTATAGAAGTCTACAACACTATTCTCTACCCACTAAAAGCTAGACCAGTGGAAGGTAGGAACCGTAGTTGCATACTTGCCCTCAATTTCAGTCAGGCTATATTTGGGTTCTAATTTGAACTCAATGTGACCTATTTCAATATAGTAGGGACATGGGGATTTCATTCTTTTCTTTATTGTGAAGGCAATCATTATTCTAAACATATATTTACCCTAATAATACTGGTATAAGGTCATTATCTATATCTTAAAATTATATTCTTTATTTAAAAGGCTTGCATGGTTGCAGGATAATTGTTTTTCTGTTATTCACACTTCCTGACTTTTCTTAGATTACAGGCCATGTTGTCGTTCCTCTTGATTCTTTTTCTCCTACTTTCATGATTCTTTCTTGATTCTTTTTCTCCTACTTCCATTCCTTAAGTGAGGTAATGTAGAGGTGATTCTCTTGGTCCCATCGGTAGAGGTACTGCACTGGATCTTGATGTTGTATTTGCATAAAATCCTCCTCGTTGTATAATACATCCCGCTATTGTTGCGTATTCGCCTTAGGTGTATGTCCCAGGCTCTGCCATTGGTTAAATAGGTATCCCCGTGATTGGTCGGTGCTTGAATTCCTGGTATGCCCCGGATGTGGTGACCTTTGGCGGGCAGACTGACCTATTCCTGCAGAGATTACAGCATGGGTAGGCCTTCCTTGTTGGGTAGACTGTGTCACTGCTGTAGGTACTAGAGTATGGGAAACTCGGGGGAACTGTGTGATTTCTCTTTTCATCTTCTGCTGCATTTTCTTCCTGGCTCTTCTGCTCTCCTTTACTGCGGCTATTTTGGCTATGGTAGGCTGTTCCCTTTCCTGCATTGTCAGGACCTCTGCAGGGTTTGATTTGCCCCTCGTTTGCAACCCCGTCATCTCAATCTGAATGGGGAGAAACTTCTTAAAACAGTAGGCTGAAAGGGGCCGAATGGATAAAACCCAGAGAGAAAAAGCAGGTCGGTTCCCTTAATTAACAAGGCTTAACTTCGAATACCGGTGATGTATCCTCTTTTAAGTTAAGTTAAGCCATCTAAAATAGACCCAATCCATCCTAAAGCTAAATTTGGAAACTAAAGATAAGACCGGAACGACCCCCAAATGTAATATATGAGTTACATAGACAACCAATAGGAGAGAGAAACTGTGTGTGTGTGTGTGTGTGTGTGTGTGTGGTTGAAGATTCTACAAGGGGAAAGCATTATGTTCGGTTTTCTTTCAAGTAGGTGATGTTCTCGATATTAACTCCGATATATGCTAATGCGGCTCTCTTCGGTCAATATAGAGATCTTGTAATTAAATTGCTAAAACAAAAATTCGATTGTTTTATCTAGTTTAGAGTTGTGTAAGGGTGTTTTTGATGTGTGATAGTACTAGGAAATGCATATTTACCCATCAAACAACTATCTAAGAACACGCCCCTCCAATCGCGAGAATTAACTATTTGGCCATAACCGTTTGCCGTGGGATACAAAATATGTTGAGGGGTGGGGGGGAAGCCCCCCCTCACCCCCCCGCCCAAGGATTTATTGAAATCCTTATATATTTAAACATTGGGGGGCAAAAAACAAATGTTCCCCAACGCGAGACGCCGAGGTTTCACTCGCGGCAGATGTAAACAAAGCCACCCGCCTTATGCGAGGTAGGCGATATAGAGGATATATTTTTTTTTCAGGATCAGTAATAAATTTTTACGGGCATTTAGACACGTATAGGAATGAAATACATGGCATAAGAACCTATAGGCCACGATCACATCGATGTATGAATTTAATTAATAACAAGATCTTTATATTGTCCGGCTCTTCTACTGGGTAGGAGAGTTAGGCTAAGAGAGAGCGAACATAATAATAGAACTACAAACAATATAATGGCCAGTTTATTGTTTATTGGGAGCCTGAGTACAAGCATCCACATATTTTCCCTGTTTTTTATATGTTTATTAGTTATATAATGTTCTGTATTGCGGATAAGTATTACGTGTAGAAACGTATAACATAAACAGATACTATAGTCTAGTCGCTGTAAGTAGGCGAAAAAATCATGACCTCTAACCTGCGTATAACTTGACATTAATTAAGTCTACCTTGATTTATTCTCCAATACATTTTCTTTGGTAACAGTAATTTATGTTCTTTCGTTAATATGTAGTTTATATATTACATTCATACATTATAGTATCCAATTTAATTTACTGGTATTGATCAATGTATATGCGAATGTATGAGTGTACCTTGGGTATAAGATAGATATGAAAGATGTAACCCCTTAGTTAAGACTTAAGATTCGTAACCGAGGTCCCGTATGTAAACAAAGGAGACCTCACTTGCTGTATAGAAGTCCATCTGCCAACATCCAATATTAGTGATCATCAATAATCTGCTACATCCTTTACTCAACTTCTTCAATACTTCGCTCTACATTCAGATAAGCCTTTTTCTATAATCACTGGGACCCATATTATTTTATGAGTGCTTTAATTAATGTTTTACATCATCATTTTCAAGGTGATTATTTCCTATTTCATATACTGTATACTGTATAGCTCTTGTCACCACAGTCCAGACAAGATACTCTGTAACTCAAAAAACGAATAGAGTAATTGAGCTAATATTTCTACCATTTGGGAAGAGTCAGTCAAGGAATAAATGTGGAAACTTACAGCCAATTTGCTCTAGCCCTGTTAGAGTTACAGAGGATAGTTCATTATTTCTCGCCTACTTACAGTGAATAGACTATAGTACATTATAATACGATTATTAACTCTCTCACTATCCTGTGGACGCGGGTGTTGCCGATTAGCATTCGGAAATAGTTCTCTCAATCTTATAAGTACGTCTCCAAAATTTGTTTTCTGCCCACAGCTAACTTAAAGACAACTGCAGAGGTTGTAGTAACTACTGTAAACTAAAGGTTTCTAAACACCCCTGATGGTCATAGAGGCATTCAAGTATCCCAGAATAGGCTCAAATCGCGTCCTGTGCGTGAAGGGTTAATGAGAGCTATATGCAAAAGTTGGTCCAATTAAGTATATCTTATTTGTAATGATGGAATATAGAATAATATGAAAAGACTACCTTATTACTTGGAAAGATAGTTAACACTCAAGTTACAAAATGATGTACAATTAGTGTATGTTCATGCCTTTATGTAAACGTCCTCATCGTTAGGTGTATTATATCTGATTTTATTGAAATATAAGTTGCATATGTTCACACCTTTCCAATATGAATGCAATCCTTTTTGAGGAACGGTCTATTTATTTCACACAATTCTCCCTACCAAGGTTTGACATGGTTTGTCTCGTTCAACAATTCTTTATTATAAGCTGTGACAAAGAGAATATGTGAGTCCGATACAAGGGGAGATAGAAGGGCAGGGAGACCCCCATTGAGATGGAGAAACTGTGTAAGACAAGCTTTGGATGATAGAGGAATGAATATAGATCAGACAAAGGAAGTGGTAATAAACAGGAATGAATGGAGAATGCTTGTGAATAGTTGAGTGAACAGTGGTCATTTTGGGGGAAGGGGTCGGGTGCAAGTTGGACTAGATAATAGTTCATCAGGCGCCTGGCCCGGGGAGACTATTAATATGAAAGGTGCGCCTGGAAGTGTGGTGGGCGGGCTTGTGGCTTCGGCTCCGCTGCATATCTGCCTGCCGAGATCTGAACCTCTCCGGGTGGTCGGGGGCCGGGGGAGTGCTGGAGCGACCTTGGTGACCCTGGTCTCTGGGTCTTCTCCTGGGTGACCTACAGTAGATGTGTGTGAGTTTGTGTTTTGTCTGTTTGTTCGTTGTTTTATGTTGTGTTTTGTGTTTTCCCTGTTCATGCTCTGTCCTGAAGCGGCCACCCCCAAGAAAAAACAAAAATAATAAAATAGAATTAAATAGAACATAGAATATCAATATAGGAACAGTGGGGATTCGGCCTTAGTATATAGATAAATAGATAGATAGTATTGATATTTCTGTAACCGATAGATATTGTAGCCTTTGCATAATATTGACTATTATTTATTACCAATGTGACGCCTCCCAGCATTAGCAGAATGGTTGTGTGGGGCATTGCAGCTCGCTAGCGCTCGCCAGGATGGGGGGATAGGCTACAGTTGTCCTAGAATGATCTGCTTTATTTCATTAGTGTCGTGTTGCCACAGACAGTCTAGAAATGGTCTTTGTTTTGGTCTGTGACTGCGCCTTATATTTTATATTCGCTATAATATAAATGTTGCTTGTGTGGGAGGCGAGCGAGAGAGTGTGAGGGAGTACACCCGGCAGCGAGGTGAGCTATGACGCGGCTCGCTTGGGCGCTGACGGCGTTGGCGGCCGGGTGGTCAACTAGTCCCTTCCCGTCGCGGCCTCGTGTTTTTTACCAGCTCAGAGCTTGCCTGACACGCGTATCGCCTACATCCTTTGCAATTCTGTCCCCCATACTCGCTACTTTGCATACTATTTCTCTCTCTCGACTTCTCCTTTCTCATTTTCTAATCTTTATTAAACTCAACATCCCTTCTGGTTTCAGCATAGACGTTCACCGTCGACCAGTCGTATTGTACGCGAAGCTCTCAGATATTTCCATGTATTAGGTTAAGGAGGTTTTATGCTTTATTGAGGTTTAGAGAGACAGACTTTTCCGTATGTGTCCTCTCTCGGGAAGGTTGTAGACCGGTATATGTCTCCCTTGCAAGGTGTTGAGTGATTCTGCTTGGTTATCTAAAGCTAGACTGGGGGTAAGGTTACTGTGTCGTTGTCTCCGATGTGTGCAGTGTTAGCTAAGCTCTGAACGACATTGACAGGTACTATGGGAGCCTAAGTTGTCTTCGGGTTGGTTTACTTTGCGAGCACAGCGCTGTGGTGTGAGAGGGCCATAGCCTATCCCTCACAACATAGTGCTGCCTCTTTGTGTTGACTTCTGAGGGATCACCAGGATAGAGCTAGGTACTAGAGACCTAGATTTATCAAGAGAGCATCCCCGTCATATAACGTAATCTTCATTATACCACCCTCGGACAACGTTAGGCTACGAGCCGCATGCTCGCCCATTGTTGCCCTGCCTTGATACCCCAGCTAGACTTTATTAACTGAGCAGACACTGGATAGAGATAAGCCCCATTATTATATGTATGCAGCATTATTATTCACTGCACTTTTGAGCCGAGGTTTGTTGAGTTGCACAACCCGAGTAGGCTGTGTTGTGTCACGAAGCATTTCTTTAGTTGTCGAGCATTACTACCTTTGCGCAGTCTTTATTATTCGCCTGCCTATTATTACTATATGTCCTAGCATTTATTGTGACCCGTATTCTGCATTATAATTGTTCAAGATTCTTTACGAACATCTTCCCAGCATCAGACTTATTTCAGAAGTTTCCAGTTGATGTTGCAGGACTAGCATTGCACTTTCTTTAATACAGGAGTGCCAGTTATTTGAGTATCTACCGTAACGTTAATTAATCACGTTAACTATCTTTTCTTTGTGTAACATAATCGATTAATCTTTTACTGTTTGAGAATAGGCTGTTTCATTGAGCGTCAGCCTAGTGTGTGTGCACCAGTTACCGAGTCATAGGATACCTCGTTGTCCAGGCACGACTCAGGGTGGTAATGGTGTTTTGTTTTCCAGTGTTTAAGGCAGGGGTTGGATCTAGTGTTACCGTTGTTGCTTTTTGCCATTATCTAGTCCAATGTTGAAGAGCCCTGTGTCTTTGAGAACCTGGATCGTAACAAATGGCGACCTAGCTCAGGATCTTGTGAACTAAGAGATAATTGCAGGATTGTTGTGGTCATTTGTTTTATTGAGGAATATAGTGGGCACGTTAATTTTTTTTTGGCAAAGTAGTATAGCACTTGAGAGTCTTCAGACATTTTTGGCAAGTGAATAGTGCTACATAGGAGCTTGGGTACTTCTTCTTTTTTTTCATAAATGTGAGAATTTTTGGTGGACACAATGGGAGACGAATCAGATCATACTGAGAGTTCAGGGAATGATGCAGGCTCTGATGGGCAGATGCCAGGGGGGATACTAACTAGTGAGGAGGCCGCAAAGAAGTTTTTGGAGGTGCCTATAACAGCTGATCGACTAGAGGGAATTAGCAAGTATGGTCTACAGTGTTTGGCTCCCCTCATGGGGCTTAAGGTGGCTCATGGCATCAAGAAGAACGATTTGAGGGCTTGCGTACTGGGGGCGGCTAGTGAGGTCCAGGGTGGAGAGGGTGCTCGGGGACTTCTACTCGAGCCCCCCCTCCACTCTACTCCCATCGGGACCTCTAGGATGCCGGAGTTTAGTACGTTCCCGCAGGCCGATAGCCGCTGGCAGCGTGGTTTAGGATCGCTGGGTGGGCCTCCAATAGTTGCACCTCCTCCTCAAAGTTTCACTACAGAAATGCTCTTCCAGCTTGAGATGGCTAAGATGCAGGCTGAGCGTGAAGAATGTCTCGAACTCGCTAAGATAGAGGCTAAGCGACAGGCTGATCTCGAACTCGCTAAGGCTAAACAACAGACTGATCTCGAACTCGCTAAGGCTAAACAACAGACGGATCTCGAACTCGCTAAGGCTAAACAACAGACTGATCTCGAACTCGCGAGAATAAAAGCCCAGTCGTAGGCCGAGTCTACCAGGTACCGTGCAGATATCGATCTTGAGAAGACTCGGGTGGAAACGACAGGGCAACGTCTTGGTGGTGGGAATTGTGGGCATGATCAGTCTTTGTCGCACCTGTTGAAGCTAGTCCCTGTATTTGATGAGTCGGTTGTCACCGAATTTTTCATGAGATTCGAGAAGAAGTGCCAGGAACACCAGTGGCCTTGGGAGAAGTGGGCAGCCCTTGTTTCCTCTAGACTTGTGGGCAAGGGACTCAGGGCTTATGATGCATTGCCTATAGAGTCTTGTATTATCTACGAGGAACTCAAGGAGGCTGTCCTGAGAGCATACGAACTACAACCAGACACGTACAGGTTGAAGTTCCGGGGTGTTACCAAGGGTCGGGAGAGCACCTTTTTGGAACATGCCCGGGAGCTGTCCGATGCTTTTGGGAATTGGCTGAGGTCGGAGAAAGCTACTACGTTTGACGACATTAAACAGTTGGTGCTTTTAGAGCAGTTTTTCAAATGCACGGGCGGCGACCTGACGTTAAACCTGAAAGAAAAGCAACCAAAAACTCTACAGGAGGCAGCTGAGATGGCTGACCTCCGGCTATCACTAATTCGTGGGTGCGGGTCTGCCCAGCGTAGTGAGGCAGGTAACAAGGGGCGTGACGCCCCACCCCCCCGAGTTAGTGATATACCTTATGCAAACAAGTACAAGAGCCATGATACCAAGACTGACCACAAGACTAGCACCGTCCCGTTTAAGAAGGGGCCGGGCCCTTCCCAGTACCAAGGGAAGCCCAAAGGGGAGTTGGAGCGTTATCATTGTCATAAAAAGGGGCACTTTGCAAGAGTCTGTCCTAGCAAACCACCTACAGCAGCTGTGTCTTTGGCCTGCAACATTGGTGTGTCTCCGAAGTCGTCTGAGTTTGCCCGGGGCAGTTCGTCAGAGGCTGAGGCACAGCCAATGCAGAAGCACCTGGGAGGCTCGAACCCTGCTCAGGATGTTTTTTGCGACCATAGAGGGCGGGGTTGCGTGATGTGGGCGGGGCGCAAGTATGGAGTAGAGGTCTTGCGTGATACAGGTGCTTCCCAGACTCTGATGAAAAACTTGACTGGCTACCCTATAAACGCGGCTCGGGTGGTAGTGGTGCAGGGTATTAATGCAACTCGGTCATACCCGCTGGTGCGGTTGGAGTTGGAGGTGGATGGTGTGGCACGTGAATTGGATGTCGGGATTGTGGAGGAACTGCCAGTGGAGGGCGTCGACCTTCTTCTCGGCAACGACTTTGCAATGCCCGCTTCTGAGGTTCTACCCTTAGTCGTTGCCGAGAGGCCGGCCGACGTGAGTAGGGAAGAGCAAGAGTGGGTCGAGCGGTGCCAGACACAACCCATGGCGTGTGTTGTCACCCGAGCTCAGGCAGCTAAAGTGTCACAGCCTAGTCCTCCGTCTTCAGACCAGCGGAGGAACGATCAACAGGAGGAGGCTAAAGCTGGAGTTGGTTTTAAGAGTTTTGACTCGGCGGCTCTCCTGGGTGATTCAGTATTAGCACCATTACTTAATTCTGGAGTAGCCCCTGGGCCTGTCATCGAGAGTGACGAGGCTGGGCATGACGAGTCTCCACGACAGCAACGTTATGTACATCGAGAGAGACAGAGGGAGCAGCCCAGTATCGGGGAAGGTCATGCATTGCTCCGGGAGCAGTTAGATCGCTTGGCACCCTCAGATATACGTCGGTTGCAACTAGAGGACCCTGAGCTCCAAATGTGTGAAAATGGAGCTGTAGAGCTCGACGAGGACGGCGATGCACAGCCAGGAGATTTTTTGTATTTAGAAAGCATCCTCTATAGGCGTTATCAAGACCCTAAACGTAGTTGGCAAGAGGGGTCCGGAGTAGTGGACCAGTTGGTGGTGCCACGGGAGTGCAGGGATAGCCTACTGAGGTTGGCGCATGACATACCACTGGCTTGACATCTAGGGGGGAGAAAAACGGTGGCGGCTTTAGAATTTTTTTTTTGGTGGCCGGGGTTGAAGGGGCAGGTGGTAACCTGGATAGCAAGGTGTCATACGTGCCAGAGGGTTTGAAAACCTAACCAAACAATTCCGAGAGCCCCGTTGCACCCCATTCCTGTCAGTGGACCGCCCTTCAGTAAGGTCATCATTGATATGGTCGGACCCCTACCCCCTACTAGTGCCGGTAATAAATTTCTATTAACTATCATGGATGTGGCCACTCGTTACCCTGATGCATATCCAATGAGAAATGGCACGGCGAAAACTGTTGTCCGGAACCTGCTCTTGTATTGCTCGCGGTATGGTTACCCGCAAGAGGTGCAATCGGACCAAGGTTCTAATTTTACATCTAATCTGTTCAAACAAACTATGATTCAGCATGGCATCAGCACTGTCGTCTCTTCTGCGTATCACCCGGAGAGTCAAGGGGTGTTGGAGAGGTGGCACGCCACGCTGAAAAGCATGCTTCGATGTTACTGCGCAGAGAACGGAAGGGATTGGGACCTTGGTCTGCTGTATGTTTTGTTCGCGGCAAGAGAAGTACCTGGAGAGAGTCTCGGTTTCAGTCCGAATGAGCTTGTTTTCGGGCATCAGGTGAGGGGCCCTCTCCACATGGTGAAGGAGATTTGGGAGGGTACTGCTAAGCCATGTTCTATGTTGAGATACGTCCTCGAGAGCAGAGAGAGAATGCTTAGAAGTCTGGAGCTGGCCGGGCGTAATTTGGTGAGTTCGCAGGCCCGTATGAAGGACAGGTACGATACTAAGGCGAAACTCCGGGAGTTTCAGGTAGGTCAAGAGGTGTTGGTCCTGTTGCCTTTGTCAGGTCATCCACTGGCTGCCAAGTACGCTGGGCCTTATCGGGTGGTGTCAAAGATCTCCGATCTAGATTACCTCGTTGCCACTCCAGACCGGAAGAAGCGTAACCAACTATGCCACATTAATTTGTTGAAGGAGTATGTGAGGCGCCCACCTGAGTCACTAGCTGTCCCTGTGTTGACCTGCAGCGGTCATGGTAGAGAAGGAGAGGGGGGCAGCAATGATCAGGTGGATGATAACTGGGATTGTCATGTCTCGGCTGATATGTGGGCGGGGAATTCGAGCCAATGTGCGCATGATGCTCTGGCGCACCTGCCGGAGGAACAGCAGGTGGCAGTGCAGCGCCTGTTCGATTCATACCCCACTGTATTTGCCGAGCACCCAGGCCTCACTACTCAAGCGGTGCATGATGTCGATGTAGGAGAGCACCCCCCCTTCAAGTTGATACCTTATCGGGTGCCACCCATTAAACTCCCAGCGCTCAGGGATGAGCTGGAGTATATGCTGGCGAGAGGCTTGATCGAGAAGGGGGCAGTACGGTGGACTTCTGTCACTCTGCAGCCCAAACCTGATGGAAAAGTTCGGTTCTGCATTGACTTTAGGCGGTTGAACGGGTTGACCCCCACCAATGCATATCCTCTTCCCCGGGTGGATGACAGTGTGGATAAGATCGGGAAAGCAAGGTACTTGACCAAGGTAGACCTTGTCAAAGGCTACTGGCAAGTACCACTGTCTGAGCGGGCTAAAGAGGTGTGCGGGTTTGTGGTGGATGGCAGTACTTACCGTTGCAACGTGATGCCATATGGTCTGAAAAATGCACCGGCCACTTTCCAGAGCTTAATGAACGACATCGTAGCAGACATCCCAAACTGTACTGTCTACCTTGATGACGTGATCATTTATGACAACGATTTCCAAAGTCACTGTGAGCACATAGAAGCCTTATTTAGTCAACTTAGTAAAGCAGGCTTGGTGGTTAATCTGGGCAAGTGTGACTTTGTGCAGTATCTGGGGTTTGTGGTTGGGGTAGGGCAGGTGAGCCCGCCCCAACAGAAGATACAGGCTATCGACTTGTTCCCCAGGCCGACCACCAATCGGCAGATCATGAGATTTTTGGGTATGATTGGGTAATACCACCGCTTTATAAGAGGCTATTCTACTGTGTTAGCTCCTTTGACAGATCTACTAGCCAAAGATAAAAAGTTCCGCTGGGCACCTGAGTGTGAGCAGGCGTTTCGAGTAGTTAAACACCTTTTATGCACTCACCCTATCCTCAGGGCCCCGGACTTTGAACGACCATTTCAGTTGGCGACTGATGCCAGCGGAGTAGGGGCTGGTGCCGTACTTTTGCAGACAGACGAGGAAGGTCTTGAGCATCCAGTCAGTTTCTTTTCAAAGAAATTTAATTCAGCACAGAAAAACTATTCGGTTGTTGAAAAGGAACTGCTGGCAATCGTGTTAGCGCTCAGACACTTTGAGGTCTATGTTCCTGCATATGGGCCAGTCGTGGTAGTGTATACCGACCACCACCCGCTTAAATTCCTCAATCAATTCCACAACCGGAATATGAGGCTGACCAGATGGTCGCTCATGTTGCAAGAGTACAACTTAGACATTCGCCATATTGCCGGTTGTGAGAATGTGATTGCGGACTGTCTGTCGCGGGTGGAGGATCCGGGGTAGGCTACCACAGTATGTTGGTATAGCCACCTGTCTTGGCTCGCGGTGTATTTTGCGCTGGTGCTTGTTGGCTCGCGTGTGTAGCATCAGTGTAGGGTCGCAGGGCAGGAGTTGTTGGCTTTGATTAGAAGAAAATTAGGCTACATCTAGAGTAGCCACCAAAAACAACATTAAAATAAAATATGAAAAATTAAATAAAAACTCTTTCTTTTTAATAATTAATTTTAAGATAATATTGTAGCTGAGTACTGAGTGCAGATGATTTTCCCTCAGTAGGCTGTGCTTCTTAAAGCTCGCTCTGGGAGCACAATGTTATGAATTAATGTATTATCTTCGGGAAGGGTGATAAGATTTTTTTATATATAAAATGTTGTAATTTTTTTTTTTTTTTGAGGAAACTGAGCTTGCATTCCATGAGTGGCAGAGTGGTTAGGAGTGGCAGATTCTAGCGACATTTTGCTTGTTCAGATATGGGCTCATGGTTGAGTGTCCCATATCTTGGGGGGGGTGTGACGCCTCCCGGCGTTAGCAGAATGGTTGCGTGGGGCATTGCAGCTCGCTAGCGCTCGCCAGGATGGGGGGATAGGCTACAGTTGTCCTAGAATGATATGCTTTATTTCATTAGTGTCGGGTTGCCACAGACACTCTAGAAATGGTCTTTGTTTTGGTCTGTGACCGTGCCTTATATTTTATATTCGCTATAATATAAATGTTGCTTGTGTGGGAGGTGAGCGAGAGAATTTGAGGGGGAGTACACCCGGCAGCGAGGTGAGCTATGACGCGGCTCGCTTGGGCGCTGACGGCGTTGGCGGCTGGGTGGTCAACTAGTCCCTTCCCGTCGCGTCCTCGTGTTTTTTACCAGCTCAGAGCTTTCCTGACACGCGTATCGCCTACATCCTTTGCAATTCTGTCCCCCATACTCACTACTTTGCATACTATTTCTCTCTCTCGACTTCTCCTTTCTCATTCTCTAATCTTTATTAAACTCAACATCCCTTCTGGTTTCAGCATAGACGTTCACCGTCGACCAGTCGTATTGTATGCGAAGCTCTCAGATATTTCCATGTATTTGGTTAAGGAGGTTTTATGCTTTATTGAGGTTTAGAGAGCCGGACTTTTCCGTATGTGTCCTCTCTCGGGAAGGTTTTAGACCGGTATATGTGTCCCTTGCAAGGTGTTGAGTGATTCTGCTTGGTTATCTAAAGCTAGACTGGGGGTAAGGTTACTGTGTCATTGTCTGCGATGTGTGCAGTGTTAGCTAAGCTCTGCACGACATCGACAGGTACTGTGGGAGCCTAAGTTGTCTTCGGGTTGGTTTACTTTGCGAGCACAGCGCTGTGGTGTGAGAGGGCCATAGCCTATCCCTCACAACATAGTGCTGCCTCTTTGTGTTGACTTCTGAGGGATGGCCAGGATAGAGCTAGGTACTAGAGACCTAGATTTATCAAGAGAGCATCCCCGTCATATAACGTATTCTTCATTATACCACCCTCGGACAACGTTAGGCTACGAGCCGCATGTTCGCCCATTGTTGCCCTGCCTTGATACCCCAGCTAGACTTTATTAACTGAGCAGACACTGGATAGAGATATGCCCCATTATTATATGTATGCAGCATTATTATTCACTGCACTTTTGAGCCGAGGTTGTTGTTGAGTTGCACAACCCGAGTAGGCTGTGTTGTGTCACGAAGCATTTCTTTAGTTGTCGAGCATTACTACCTTTGCGCAGTCTTTATTATTCGCCTGCCTATTATTACTATATGTCCTAGCATTTATTGTGACCCGTATTCTGCATTATAATTGTTCAAGATTCTTTACGAACATCTTCCCAGCATCAGACTTATTTCAGAAGTTTCCCGTTGATGTTGCAGGACTAGCATTGCACTTTCTTTAATACAGGAGTGCCAGTTATTTGAGTATCTACCGTAACGTTAATTAATCACGTTAATTAATCACGTCACCAAGCGGCTCGCTTGGTGTAGTGACTAGCGTCTCGGACTTCCACCCAGAAGGCCCGGGTTCGCGCCCACGCTCGGCGCATTAAAGATTTTTCACAAGCACTGAGTCGTTACCATCCCTCATGAGCAAAGGGATGGGGTAGTAGTACAGGACCTCAATGGAAATACGCCTAATCGGCCTTATTGAGCTATCCTTAGCTAGCTTAGCATGCGCTAGCTTTAAGAACTATTATTATTATTATTATTATTATAACTATCTTTTCTTTGTGTAACATAATCGAGTAATCTTTTACTGTTTGAGAATAGGCTGTTTAATTGAGCGTCAGCCTAGTGTGTGTGCACCAGTTACTGAGTCATAGGATACCTCGTTGTCCAGGCACGACTCAGGGCGGTAATGGTGTTTTGTTTTCCAGTGTTTAAGGCAGGGGTTGGATCTAGTGTTACCGTTGTTGCTTTTTGCCATTATCTAGTCCAATGTTGAAGAGCCCCGTGTCTTTGAGAACCTGGATCGTAACACCAACAAAAATATATACGGGTAACACATATTTATAATATAAAGCTAGAAGGTATCATCATGTATTTTACTCATGACAATTAACCCTTAACTGGCGGCACCCGGCTATTGTCGAGTGAAATAAATGTGGCTTATGTGGCGGGTCACGGCTATTGTCGAGTGCAATTTTGAGCACGTAATGTGCTCTGAGAGAGAGCGGAGCGGTGGGAGGAGCATAGGTTACCTCATGACCGCTCGCCACGGTGGCCGTGGAGCTACTGAGATGTACTCCTTTGTACTCCACCCTCTCTCACTCGTTTCACACGTAATAATGTAAGAAAATTACCGTATTTTACCGATTTTGCCCTTCGGTTGCACGATCGATCGTTGCAAGACAACCAGTGATCGTAGAAGGATGGTTCTGGTGTCATTGGAAAGCTGAATTAACACCCTTTCAGGGATACATACTTGTATTACGTTCTGGCTCTTGTTTATGCATGAAAACGAGCACGGAAACAAGCTCGTTTACGGTAAAACCCCCCGCTGGACGGCACAGTCAAATATACTCCGCCACCCGCTCTTTGAGTGTTAAGCAGCTTATATTTGTAGTCATTATCAGCTGCATATGGAAATTCCCATGATTACTATACTACAGTATATGAACATTTAGTGTAGTCGTATACAGTATAATAACAATAAAAGTAAATTCACATGAAGTTGTAATCAATTGTACATATCCTATGTCTTAAGTATTGTTGATGTCGACAGTCGTAGCTTAGGGGTTATTCCCTGTTCCCAGTAAGTAGACCAATACTCATGAACATTAACCGCTGTAACTCACTAACGACTATAGTAATCCAACTATAATTTTTACCATTTGGGAAGGGCCATCCAGGAAACAGGTGTGAACATTTAAAACCCATTTGCTCTAGCCTTTTGGAGTTACAGAGGTTAAGGTTCACAATTTCTGGCCTACCAAATTGGAACGGTATAGTTCAAAAGCTTCAACCAAGGGTCTCTCTAGTGAAGCTTTGGTAGGGAGAAATGTGATATATTTGACAGTTAATCATAACTATATTAATACGTCCATCAAAGGCGCATGAAATCTATATTTAGAATGTTTGTAGATCTAGTCTGTTCTGCTCAACTAAATAATCAGGCCATATTTGCTGTTATATTATTTCATTAAACAATTGTTTAACCCCTTCTGTACCGGGGCTGTCCTTTTAGCTATATTCAGGCTACTATTAGACCATTGCATTCAGTTTAAAAAGAGCATCCAGCAATTAACAGGCTTCGAACTATCTCACTTAACCCTTTTTACGACCACAGATCCTTCCTAAACTGCACAAAATCGTCGAAATATACTTAACATAAAATTTCAAAGACTTCGTTGGTACAGAAGGGGTTAAGCGATGCACATAATATGAATAGTATGTTGATAATGATTTACGAATGTGATGAGTAAGCGTAGATGATGAATATATATAGTTGACGTGTAATGCAAATTGATTACTGAATACATAATACAATTAAGATATAATCGATATAATATTTAAGAATTCTAATCGTAGTTAACTTTGTAACCATACAGAATGACAAATTGATGAATCAAACTATTAACAAACAAACCCAAAGAAACCACTACAATCATACACAAATGGAAGAGAGAGGGAATTATATTAGTTAACTTAAGGGGACAGTGGCTGTTTGTTTGGTATATACATTCGTTTATTCATATATATTTTTAGTTTCCTCCCTAGACCAACATCAAGCTTAGAAAAACACTCCCTTCAAGATAGATTTGTACATTTTTCGGTAGAAACATTTCCCGGCCAAAGGCGGATTCCTCCTAAAACTACAGGCTCGCTATTGCTCGCCAAGAAAAAATCGACACCTAAATGGGACGAAAGGTCTTAATATTGACAAAAAAAATGGGTCGAACGGTTTCATAATCGTCAAACTAATCGCACGAACGTCCTAAAATATCAAAACTATTATGCTAAACATGAGGGAGAAGGGGGCACAGAAAAAGCGACTACATATGAATGTAAAGGTGTGTTGGGAATAAAACTACTGGCTGAGAGATGAAGGAACTTAAAGGATTATAAACCAAAAAGAAGTGGGATATAACTTGCGCGAAATATTCAGAAAAAGACCGGTAGTATTTTATTTTTCCTTTGACTGCATTTAACTTTATAATAATGGATTTCATTGCTGGCCTTTCATGGCATCTTCATATTTAGTTTACAACGTACTTCCTTTACTCAAAGATAAATTATATTACCGAAAGTGCGAGATGAGTGTTGCAGATATATTATATTACAGTAGCGGCCAGATGAGTGTTGTGCATAGACTTACCATCCCCGCCTGGGGATGAGTTACACCACAGGCGGACGGTTTAGGACTGGGGCAGGAAGCCTTCGCTGGCTCTTGTATTGCCCCCCCCCCCCCCCCCCCCATATGCCTGAGCAATTTGTCCAATGTTTTCCATGAAACTATTCGTTGTTGTAGCCAAAACTGCCTCCTCCGGCAAGTTTTTTCACTCATCCACCACTCTTTGAGAGAAGAAGTACTTCCTGATATTGAAGCGGTGGGTTTAGGACTGGGGCAGGAAGCCTTCGCTGGCTCTTGTATTGCCCCCCCATATGCCTGAGCAATTTTTCCAATTTTGTCCATGAAACTATTCGTTGTTGTACCCAAAACTGCCTCCTCCGGCAAGTTTTTTCACTCATCCATCACTCTTTGAGAGAAGAAGTACTTCCTGATATTGAGTCTGGATCTCTGCATATAAATCTTGAAGTGATGCCCCTTGGTAGGTCCTCTGTTCAATATGAAGAAGTCCTCCAAACTCAGTCCCTCCAATCCATGCATTATCTTGTGGACTTCGATTAGGTCGCTTCTTAGTCTTCTCATCTCCAAAGACAGTAACCCATTCTTCCTAAGACAGACCTCGTAAGGGTCTCGCGCTATGGCTGGAATAATTTTTTTCATTCTCCTCTGGACACCTTCCAGGAGGTCTACATCTCTCTGGTTGTATGGCCTCCATCTTTGGACATAATATTCGAGGTGGGGACGCACTAAGGATTTATATAGAGGCTTATAATATTAGACATGCTTTTGTCGTCCATAGTTCGTCTTATGCTTCCCACTACAGTATTTGGTTGGTCTTTTTAACAATACCGGATATATGTTCATTTGGATTTAGTGTTTTGTTGATAACCACGCCCAGGTCCTTTTCACTGATAACATTCTTGAGTACTTGTCCTCCCATAGTGTATTTTTGCTGGGGGTTACTGTGACTCAAATGAAGGCATTTACATTTGTTTGTCCAAATTGAACTCCATCTAACATTCCCCTGACCACTCCTCAGCAAGCTGCAGGCCATTCTGAATGCCGTCCAGGTCATCTTGACCCATGATTCTGCTGAATAGCTTTGTGTCGACGGCAAATTTGAGAATTTCACATGGCAAGTCTTCGTCGATGTCATTTATATAAAAGAGGAACAGCAAGGGACCAAGCACAGAGCCTTGTGGAACTCCACTTAGAACATATGCCCATTCCGACTTGCCTCCCCTGACAACAACCCTCTGCTTCCTGTTGTGCAGCCATTCTTTGATCCAGTCAGCGATGCACGTGCCAATTCCATGGGTTCTTACTTTTAGGTCAAGCCTGTCACGTGGGACCTTATCGAAGGCCTTTGAGAAATCCTAATACACTATGTCAACTGGTGATCCAAGTACCTTGTGATCTTCTCCAGGGATGTCAAGAGGTTAGTCAAGCATGACTTGGTTGGGAGGAATCCATGCTGGGATTCACGTATTAGGCTATGTCTCAGGAGGTGTGTCATTAGGTCATCCCGAATTAACGATTCCACCAGAACTTTGCTGATCTGGAATGTAAGGCTATTTGGTCTGTAGTTGGAGGCAAGCCGCTTAGATCCTTTTTTGAAGATTGGGTCTTTTCCAGTCCTCGGGTATATCGCTTGTGTCCATACTTGATTTGAAGATGTCGCTGAGTGGCTCTGCTAAATCTTCAGCCAGACTTTTTAATATGACCGGGTTAATCATGTCATCCCCTGGGGACTTTTCCGGGTTTAGCTGTTCAAGCTTGGTTTTAACCTTGTCAGTGGATATATCGATACTGTTAAGCATATTCTCAGCACTACACATCTGTCTTGGTCGCCTCTCGCAAAGGTCCCTCTCCCCAGTAAAGACGCTCACAAATTGTTAGTTGAAGATATCCGCCATCTTTTTCTCGTCTGATGTTAATACATTGTCATTATCAGTCAGGGGTCCAACTGTCTCCTTCACTGCCATTTTACTCCTCGCGTACCGATGGTAGGCCTTTGGATCGTCTTTGATGTTTTTAGCTAGGCGAGCCTCATATTTCCTCTTTGCAGATCTTATTTCTCTCCTGGACCGTTTCATTGCCTGATTGTATGTTGCCTTTGGGACTCCTGATACCTCTTCCACCATCTTCTTTTACTTTTTGTTGCCTTTTGTATCTTGTAATTCCACCAAACTGGCTTCTTTTTTGTACTGGTATTTCTATATGTTTTGGGAACGTACTTCTCAATAAGATTATTGTATACCTCTACGAAGAGTTTCCACTTTTCCGTTGCAGTTTTACTTTTTAAATATGTCCTTCCAGTTAATCCGTCTCAATACTTTTCTCATTTTAGATAATTTAGCTTGCCTGTAGTTTAGAACTGTTTTCCACTCTAATTCGCTGGTTTCCACATTAATATTGAATTATATTATGTTGTAATCACTTGTGGCAAGTGGTGATGAGACTGCAACATTGTCAATTAAGTTAGGGTCTTAGCTTAGTATTAGGTCCAGTATTCTTTCGCCTCTTGTGGGTTCCGTCACATGCTGAGTCAAGAATTTGTCCAGCGCCAGGTTGACCAGATCCTCGTCTTCCCTTCTTCCTTGAAGTGTGCTCCAGTCGATATTACCATGGTTGAAATCTCCGCAGACAATTATCAGATCGTTTGCATCACAAGCTCTTTCTATGTTATTATTCAGTGCGTTTTCCTATTCAATTGTAGAGGTAGGTGCTGAGTAACAAACACCTATTAGTACTTCTGCCACTACTGTGTTAAGCTTACACCAAACATTTTCAACATTATCAACGTATGACAACTCTTCCTCTAAGGGCAATCCAGCAGGCTTAATCCGGTACGTCCTTCCTCTGTGGCTGTCACCAGTCAGCCAGGTGAGGTGAAGGTATTGAGGGATAAGCCTACACAACGGCTCCTCGTAGAGTGTATAGAGAGGGAAGAAGGGGTGTTAGATAGAGCGGAAGCAGTTCGAGTGGCTTTGTTATGTATGTTATTATACTGTATATTTATGACTGAAGCTGCCAGATGTTTGTTGTGTAAATATTACCGAAGCTGTCAGATGATTGTTGTGTATATTTATTTCCGAAGCTGCCAGATGTTTGTTGTGTTTATTTATTTCCGAAGCTGCCAGATGTTTGTTGTGTAAATTACCGAAGCTGCCAGATGATTATTGTGTATATTTATTACCGAAGCTGCCAGATGATTGTTGTGCATTATTTATTACCGAAGCTGCCAGATGATTGTTGTGCATTATTTATTACCGAAGCTGCCAGATGATTGTTGTGCATTATTTATTACCGAAGCTGCCAGATGATTGTTGTGCATTATTTATTACCGAAGCTGCCAGATGATTGTTGTGTATATTTATTACCGAAGCTGCCAGATGATTGTTATATTTATTACCGAAGCTGCCAGATGATTGTTGTGTATATTTATTACCGAAGCTGCCAGATGATTGTTGTGTATTATTTATTACCGAAGCTGCCAGATATTTGTTATATTTATTACAGAAGCTGCCAGATGATTGTTGTGTATTATTTATTACCGAAGCTGCCAGATGATTGTTGTGTATTATTTATTACCGAAGCTGCCAGATGATTGTTGTGTATATTTATTACCGAAGCTGCCAGATGATTGTTGTGTATTATTTATTACCGAAGCTGCCAGATGATTGTTGTGTATTATTTATTACAGAAGCTGCCAGATATTTGTTATATTTATTACCGAAGCTGCCAGATGATTGTTGTGTATTATTTATTACCGAAGCTGCCAGATGATTGTTGTGTATTATTTATTACCGAAGCTGCCAGATGATTGTTATATTTATTACCGAAGCTGCCAGATGATTGTTATATTTATTACCGAAGCTGCCAGATATTTGTTATATTTATTACAGAAGCTGCCAGATGATTGTTGTGTATACTTATTACCGAAGCTGCCAGATGATTGTTGTATATACTTATTACCGAAGCTGCCAGATGATTGTTGTATATATTTATTACCGAAGCTGCCAGATGATTGTTATATATATTTATTACCGAAGCTGCCAGATGATTGTTGTATATATTTATTACCGAAGCTGCCAGATGATTGTTATATATATTTATTACCGAAGCTGCCAGATGATTGTTATATATATTTATTACCGAAGCTGCCAGATGATTGTTGTATATACTTATTACCGAAGCTGCCAGATGATTGTTGTATATACTTATTACCGAAGCTGCCAGATGATTGTTGTATATATTTATTACCGAAGCTGCCAGATGATTGTTGTATATATTTATTACCAAAGCTGCCAGATGATTGTTGTATATATTTATTACCAAAGCTGCCAGATGAGTGTTGTAGATAAGATATATTACTAAAGCTGCCATATGATTGTTGTATATACTTATTACCGAAGCTGTCAGATGATTGTTGTCGATAAAATATATTACCGAAGCTGTCAGATGATTGTTGGGGATAATAGTTGGGGGAAACATTAGTGGTGGATATTTTCACTTAAGGAGGGGGACCTGCCTTTTTTCTCTCCTTTTCTCTCTTTCTCGGGGTTGTATCCATTCGGCCCCATTTAGCCTACTGTTTTAAGACGTTTACCCCGATCCAGGTGTCAATATTTTCCTGGTGAGCGGTAGCGAGCCAGCATCATATATTTTGTTTTTACAACAAGCTAAATATGTACATTTTTCGATAGAAACATGTCTCTGTCGAAGCAGGATGTCTCCATACAATGCTGGCTCGCTATCGCTCGCCAGAAAGAAATCGACACCTGTATGGGGATAAACGTCTTAAAAAAGTTGGCTGAATGGGGCCGAATGGATACAAGCCAGATAAAGAGAGAAAAGGAGAGAAATAAAAAAAGCAGGTGACCCCCCTTAAGGGAATTTTTGTCTGGACCCCCTTCTCTCTCATGGTAAACCAATTAGTTTAGAGATCTTAAAACATTCGCCCCTAAAGCTCGGTGATTTTAAGACCCTTTGTTCCATTTCTTCGTAAATTTTTAACCTCTTCTGTACCGGCGATGTTTTTCTCATTTTCTTCTAGCTATAATTAGAGGTTTTTGTGCAGTTTAAGAAGGATCTGTGGGTGAAAAAAGGGGTATGCGATATTATTCAAAGCCTGGTAATTGCTGGAGGTCCTTTTAAAGTTGAATAAAATGGTCATATAGTAGCCAGAATAAAGTTAAAAAGACGTCGCCGGTAAGGAAGGGGTCCAGACGTATTGTGTCATTTAGGTGTCTATATTTTTCCTGGCGAAATATAGCGAACCTGCAATTTAGGAGAACCCGGCCTTTGGACAGGACACGTACACACATTTATTTCAAAGGAAGGTCTTATGGGTATTTTTCTAACTTTGATGGAGGTCTAGCGAGCAAACTAAAATCATCCCCCTTAATCCCTTTTACACACTAATCATTGGAAACTGTCTTGATAGCGTAATGCATAAGTGCGCGGAATTTCGATGTGAGTGTCCGAGGTTCGAGTCCTTGGAGTGCCACATGTATTTGTTGATTTCATTAATTGTGTTTAGAAGTGAAGTTGGTTGGTATAAAAATATAATAAACCTGAGCGGGTGTTAGTTATATATTGTAGGCTACAGCTACTGACAGATGTTCGATAGCTCTTGCGATTTTCTTTAAGCAAATACAGTATATCCATTTAGATTGATATTCAGATCGAACTCGCTATTTATTAATCAATCCATATTATAAATTTATTAATCTACAGCCGATTTGATCTGAACATTAATCTAAATGGATAGATTCCCATGAAGAAAATCGCAAGGCCTCACAAACATGTCTCAGTAGCTGTACAGTCGGCCTTATAAGTGATGTCTCGGCTCATAGTTTATTTTGATAAATAATTGGTATCCGCAATATCTAAACACGATTTCTTCACTTCGAGTGAGATATACAAACATGTTCCTACACATACACACCCTATTCAACATCTGACAGACATTAATACAGTACATAGCAAGCTAAAGGTCTGTCCTGTCCAACACTGTCTGGCACCAAACCACCTGTAGGCAAACGTTAAAGGGGCCCACCTCGCTTTTTTTTATCTTTCTCTCCCGCTCTCTTTAGCTTGTATCCATTTGACCCCATTCAGCCTATTGTTTTAAGACGTTTACCCCCATCCAGGTGTCAATATTTTCCTGGCGAGCGGTAGCGAACCAGCATATATACTGTGTATATATATATATACATATTATTTTTACAGCGAGCTAAATTTGTACATTTTTCGATAGGAAAATTTCTCAGGCGAAGCCGGATTTCTCCATACAATGCTGGCTCGCTATTGTTCGCCAGGAAGAAATTGACACCTGGATGGGGATAAACGTCTTAAAACAGTTGGCTGAATGGGGCCGAATGGATACAAGCCAGATAAACATAGAAAAGGAGAGAAAGTTAAAAATACGATGGCCCTCTCTGACTATCCGTCTGTCCATTCCTTCATCCGGCTGCCTTGCCTTAAAACTGTATATAGACAATGCTATACCAATTATTACAAATACTAATGTTGGATGCTATCTTGGTATATATTAGATAAGTATTATTGCTGATGCTGACGACTTGGTTATTTTGGGAAATACACAAGCCAATTTAGAAAGATTGAAAACAATATTAAAACATTGGATTTATATATCAAAAGTTGGTGATAATTAAGGGAGGATGGGCGTAATTATTTGTTCATTTATGTATATGTTTAGTATGCTTTTAGTTTCATCCCTAGACTTCCATCAAACTTTAAAAAAGAAACACCCTCCCAAGACCCTCCTTCAAGATAAATTGTAATTTTTTTATAGAAAAATGTCCCGGTTGAAGGCCGGTTCCTCTTAAATTTCATGCTCTTTATTGCTCGCCAGGAAAAAAATCGACACCTGAACGACACGAAAAGTCTTTTATTGACAAAGAAATCGGGCGAAAGGATTTAAAATTGCCAAACTAATGGGCCGAATATCTTAAAATCTGAAAACTAACGGGCCTAAACATGACTTGGGATATACCGAGCAGATTTTATGAATAGAGGAAGCCCTTGGGCACATGAACCTTGTCAAAGTTGTCTTTGTTTTTCCTTCCTCCATTCATTATACTGAAAAAAACGAGAAGGTGGAAATAAGAAATAACAATAGAAAACCAGAGACAGGGTCGACATTGTATGGGAAGCAATAACGGATAAATGGCGTTAACAGGGGAGTGATTGATGCTCGACAAGCAAGCAAAAAGTCAGGCAGGCAATCAGTCAGGCACGGGTAGGGGTACGTGACGGGTGAGGCACGAGCGAGCGAAGCATAAGATGAGACAAATAGTATGATAAGGGTGAGGCATGAGTGAAGCATAAAGTGAGACAAATAGTATGATAAGGGTGAGGCACGAGTGAAGCATAAAGTGAGACAAATAGTAAGAGAAGGGTGAGGCATGAGTGAAGCATAAGGTGAGACAAATAGTAAGATAAGGGTGAGGCATGAGTGAAGCATAAGGTGAGACAAATAGTATGATAAGGGTGAGGCAGGAGTGAAGCATAAGTCGAGACAAATAGTAAGATAAGGGTGAGGCATGAGTGAAGCATAAAGTGAGACAAATAGTAAGATAAGGGTGAGGCATGAGTGAAGCATAAAGTGAGACAAATAGTAAGATAAGGGTGAGGCATGAGTGAAGCATAAGGTGAGACAAATAGTATGATAAGGGTGAGGCAGGAGTGAAGCATAAGTCGAGACAAATAGTAAGATAAGGGTGAGGCATGAGTGAAGCATAAGGTGAGACAAATAGTATGATAAGGGTGAGGCATGAGTGAAGCATAAAGTGAGACAAATAGTATGGTAATGGTGAGGCACGAGTGAAGCATAAGGTGAGACAATGAACTGTGAACGAGACGGACGTGAAACAAACGCACGAGAGATGAATAGTAAATCAGGTAAGTTAAGGGGAGGCAGTTGGTTTTTTGAGTCTTCCTCCTCCCTCATGTTTAGCCCTATTAGTTATGAGATTTCAAGACATTCGCCCCATTAGTTTGGCAATTTTGAGACCTTTGGTTCCATTTCTTTGCCAATATTAAGACCTTTCGTGTCATTTACTATGGGTTTCAGAGGCAGTGTGGCATCGTTTTTCGGTAATAACTTATTAACAAACAGTTGGATCAGTATGGTATTTTGACACGGCTTTTTTCACACCGTCCCGTAATTTTCGTTGATATAGTGCAATACCATATCAAGTATAAATATACAAAAAGTATGTGTTTTTGTATATTTATACTTGATATTGACAGATAACTTGAATTTAAAGGTGTTAATATGATTGGGTGGTGGCCGATAACTACCGTGTTTGATGGAGGAGCAATAATGGTTTGGATGTTCTCACAGGTAAGCCACGGTAGCCTTGTCCATTTGTTAGTCATTAATGTGTGACTTTAACCTCATGACACAAGGACAAGTGGCTTATTTCTACACTTTTGGTAATGCACTATATTGACGAAAATTAGGGGACTGTGTGAAAAAAGATTTGTCAAAATATCATACTGATCCAACTGTTTGTTAATATGTTATTCCCGAAAAACGATGCCACACGGCCTCTGGAACCGATAGGTGTTGATTTTTGTCCTAGGGAGCGATAGCAAGCCTGTATTTGAAGAGGAATCTGCCTTCGACCGGGACATTTTTCTACCGAAAAATTTACAAATTTATATTGAAGAGGGCTCTTGTGGGTGTTTTTTAAAAGTTTGATGGAGGTTTAGAGAGTAAACTAAACCCCCTCCTTATACCATTGAACTGTGAACGAGACAGATGTGAAACAAACGCAAGAGATATGAACAGTAAATCAGATAAGTTAAGGGAGCCCACCTCGCTTTTTTCTCTTTCCCTCCCTCTCTCTTTGGCTTGTATCCATTCAGCCTACTGTTTTAAGACGTTTGCCCCCATCCAGGTGTCAATATTTTCCCGCAAGCCAGCATATATATATATATTTTTGTTGTGAGAGCAAGCTAAATTTGTAAATTTTTCGATAGATAAATGTCTCCGGCGAAGCCTGATTTCTCCTTAAAATGCTTGCTCGATATCGCTCGCCAGGAAGAAATCGACACCTGGATGGGGATAAATGTCTTAAAACACGTAAATACGTGGTTACCGACGTAATAACACAACGTAGTTATATAACTTAATATCGTCGATATTACGTTAACACGAATTGCTTTGGTTACCATTATATCATGTAAACACCTAAATACTACGTAATTGTGTAGAGTCGCGGCGACGAGTTTAACGACGTAATAACAGGACGTAGTTATATAACGTAATATCGCCGCTGTTACGTTGTTAAAACGAATTGCTTTAGTTACCATTACGCGTACACGTTAGTAGGATGTGACCATATCACGTTATTAATTACATCAGCAATTACGACAACATAACATCACTGTTTTTGGCACGTACCGTAGTACGTCATTAGTATGGGTTATATAATGTAATGATCACGTTCACACAAAACTTTATTAGAATGTTAACAATTACGTCTGGAAGCATGAAGTTCTAAAGTCATTGTGAGCGCCCACATTTACGTGGTAACTACGTGTTATTGTGATGCTATAGGCACATAACAATCTACGTCAGTAGTATGTGTACTTTTAACGAAATGTTTACGTTAACAGAAATGTTTGTCATTGTGAAAGTTCATTTTTACGTAACAAGTACGTGTAATTATGATGCTATTGGCACGTAACATAGTACTTCGGAAGCACGTGTAATTCTAATGTAATGACCACATTAAGACAACAGGTTATTAGCATGTTAGATATTACGTCGGGAAGTATGATATTGTTACGTCACTGTGAGCGCCCAGATTTACGCAGTAACTAAGTGTTATTATTGTGACTTGGTAGCAAAATAAATTACATACTGAAGTAAGATTTGTGTATGTTGTAGCAATCCCATTATTCTATATCGCTAGTACGTTATTGGTTAGTAACTTGATTTACAACTTAATTAAGTATGACGTTGTTACATCACTGCGGCCTACAGATTTGTGATAATTGTTATTGAGATATTATTAGTACCGGTTCATTAAGTATGTTATTACCCTGTCAATATTTAGAGAGCAAACTAAACCCTCTCCTTAAACCATTGAACTGTGAACGAGACGGACTTGAAACAAACGCAGAGAGATGAACAGTAAATCAGATAAGTTAAGGGAGCCCACCTCGCTTTTTTCTCTTTCTCTCCCTCTCTCTTTGGCTTGTATCCATTCGGCCCCATTCAGCCTACTGTTTTAAGACGCTTACTCCCATCCAGGTGTCGATATTTTCCCGCGAGCCAGCATATATATATATTTTTGTTTTGACAGCAAGCTAAACTTTTAAATTTTTCGATAGAAAAATTTCTCTGGCGAAGACAGATTTCTCCATACAATGCTGGATCGCTATCGCTCGCCAGGAGGAAATGGACACCTGGATGGGGACAAACGTCTTAAATAAAAACAGTTGGCTGAATGGGGCCAAATGGATACAAGCCAAGGAAAAGAGAAAAGGACAGAAAGATAAAAAAAAAAACGGTGACCCCCCTTAACATTAGGGCAAATTTACTTGCCTAAGAAGATTTTTATAGAGATCCTCTTAGAACAAAAATATCGCTGTAACGTTATGAGAACGAGGTACTATGGTTACCGTTACGTAATGTAAATACGTATATACTATGTTATTGTGTAGAGTTGCGGCGACGTGGTTATTGACGTAATAACACGACGTAGTGATATAACGTTATAGTGTCGCTGTTACGTTAGTAAGACGAATTGCTTTGGTTACCATTACGTAAAGTAAACACGTGAATACTAAGTTAATGTGTGGAATTGCAGCTAATTGATTACCAACGTTACTATTACGTTGTTAGGACAAAATATCTTGGTTACAATTACGTTATGTAAACGGGGTAAGGGATTAGAATATGCCCCACGTGCCTTCTGTGTGTTGTAAGAGGCGACTAAAGAGGTTTGGTCGGTGGGCTTACGACCCCCTCCCGGAAAAAAAATACATAACAACAATGAACGAACAATCGGCCTCGGATGCGGACGGACCCTATGGCGACGAAGCCCGACCGACTATGGACAAGCCTACGGATATTCCGAGAATTGGGACATGGAATGTGAGTGGCATGAATGATAGCACAAAAGAGAGAGAGGTACTGGAAGTGTTAGTGAATGCCAAGCTGGATGTATGTGGAATGACGGAAACAAAATGTAAGGGAACAGATGTGAGAGAGTGGGAGTGTGGAATGGGTGTGTGTGCTGGAGTGAGTGAGGGAGCAGCGAGAGAAGGTGCGTGTTTGTAAGTAACAAATGGAAGGAGTGTGTAAGAGAATATGGGTCTGTGGGTTCAAGGCTTGTGTGGGTAAGAAAAAAAGTAGGAATACAAACGTGGGTGATTGTGTGTGTGTGTAGGCTATGGACAGAGGATAAACGTGTAAGAGAGAAAGAGGAGTTCTGGGTGAATGCGGAGGCGTGCCTGGATAAGTTTGGCAAGAACAAAAGAATATTTCTGATTGGGGATATGAATGGTAAGGTGGGTGACAGGGAAGTTGATGGAGTGGTGGGAGGGTCGGGGGTACCGTCAGAGGTGAATGGGAATGGTAGTGCACTTGTGGACGTATGTGTGGGCAGGAGGTTGTAGATAGCCAACACCTTCTTCCGACACAGAATGATACACAGGTACACATGGAAAGTGGTGTGGACAATGAAGGATAAGACAGTGGTGGAACGAAAGTCACTGATATAATTATGTGTGGATGAAAGAATGAAGAAATCTGTGTATAGGGTATTGGAGGGTGTCTGTCTGATCATTATGTAGTAGTAGCTAAGGTTAGGATACAAAAGAAGTGAGTGAGGAGAGTTGGAGGGAGGCGAGAGGAAGGTGGAATGATGATGAGGGTGGAGAGGCTACAGGAGGAGGAAATCAGGGAAGCGTACAGGAGAGCAGTAGAAAGACAACTAGGTGGGTTCGACCTGGAAGAAATGGAGGAAGTGGAGGAGATAAGCAAGATGTTTAACCCTTGTCTAGCGGGGGATTTTGGGCATATTCAGGCCCTCCTTAATGATCAATCAAGTATCTGCATGACAATAAATTTATTCAGCAAAAAACTAGGCGCTAAAAGCTTCAAAATGAGACCAGAACGAGCTACGTAGCACTCGTCGTTCTCACGCAGTGGTACCACTAACATTGGAGTTTAGCGTATAGCGGCATTATTGTTCCCGCTACGCTCACTACTGGCAACACTGCCGGCCTCTCGAGAACAGAGGGAGCGTGAGTCAGTAGGCGGCGGTAAGCCCTGGGTGTCGGACGTGTGGCCTGCTGCGCTCCCGGCCATTTGCACTCTATTTTAACCCTTTAAAATCCTTAATAATGCTCCTAACTTGCTGCAAATTGGAGTCCGACTTAAGGCGGGCCCCGCCAGTTAAGGGTTAAGGAAGAGGTCTGTGAGGAGGTGTGTGGACTGAGGAGAAGAGGGAGGGGAGTGAAAGGTACAGCATGGTGGACAGAAGAGGTAAAAATAGCTGTGGAAGATAAGAAGAAAGCGTATAGAGAGTGGTTGGGTAGTAGAGGGAATGAAGAATTGGAGAGGCAGACACGAGCGAAGTACGTGGAGAGAAAGAGAGTGGTGAAGAGAGGACTGAAGGAAAGTAAGAGAAGAGTAGGTGAGGAATTTGGAAGGAATCTGAGTGTAAAATGGAGGGAGTGTAAGAAACTGTTCTGGAAAGAAGTCAAGAAAGTTAGGGAAGGTAGCAAGGGAAACAGTAAGAGTGTGAAAGATAAGAATGGGAGACTGCTAGCCAAGAAGCAAGAGAGAGTCGAAAGATGGAGGGAGTACTTCAACGAGTTGTTGAATGTAAGGAATGAAGAGCCAGCAAACATAGTTGGATGGGGTATGGGAGGGAGAAGAGGAGAAGTAGTGGAGGAGGAGGTGGGGATCAGGAGGTCAGAAGTGTGGGAAGCCATGAAAAGAGTGAAGTTGGGGAAAGCACCAGGAACAGATGGAGTGTGTGGGAAAATGTTGAGGGATGGTGGTGAGATAGTGATCGAATGGGTATGGAAAATGTGCAAACTAGCATGGGAGAAGGGGAATGCACCCGGTGACTGGAAGACTTGCATAATAGTCCCCCTATATAAGGGCAAAGGGGAAAGAGGAGTGTGTGGTAACCACCGAGGAATATGTCTTTTTAGCGTAGTAGGGAAGGTGTACAGTAGGGTAGTGATTGAGAGAGTAAGAGTGAGAACGGAGAAATTAATAGGCGATGGGCAGGGCAGTTTTAGGAAGGGAAGAGGATGTGTAGATCAGATTTTTACCCTGAATTGTGTTTTGGAGAAGAAACAAATGGTGTATGTTGCCTTTATGGACTTGGAGAAGGCCTATGACAGAGTGGATAGAGAAGGTTTGTGGAAAGTACTTAGAATATACGGAGTAGATGGCAAGCTGCTGAAAGCAGTGAAGAGCATGTATGAGGGTGCAAAGGCGGCAGTACATGTGGAGAATGAGCAGAGCGAGTTCTTTGACCTGAGTGTTGGGTTGAAACAGGGGTGGGTGATGTCCCCATTGTTGTTTACTGTATATATGGATTGAGTCATGAAAGAAATACTAGGAAGAGCAGTGGATGTTGGTGTATCGCTGAAAAGGGAGGGAAATAAGTGGAAGCTGCCTATACTGCTGTTTGCGGATGATCCAGTTCTGATGAGTGATAATGAATGGGAGTTGCAACTTGCAGGGTCTGGTAAATGAGTTTGGAACAGTGTGCGAAAAACGGAATGTGAAGGTAAATGCGGGGAAGAGCAAGGTTATGGTCATCGAAAGGTGTGAAGTCACATAGTGTGAAGTGAAGTTGAACGGTCAGGCTGTGGAGATCGTCAGCTCTTTTAAGTATTTGGGCAGTGTTGAGTAAAGATGGGACTATGGATGAAGAAGTGCGGGAGAGGGCGCAATAGGGGAAGAGGGCTGTAGGTACGTTGAAAGCAGTAACAAGATAACAGTAATAGAGTGTCAGTATGGAAGTGAAGAAGTCCTTGCATGACAGTGTGGTGCTCCCAACACTAACTTACGAAAGCGAAGCATGGACGTTCGGGAAGAGGCTCATACCAAGAGTGAGAGCGGTGGAAATTAGTTACTTGAGAAGTGCATGCGGAGTTACATGGAGGGATAGACAGACGAATGAGGAGGTAAGAAGGAGGTGTGGTGTGGAGGTAGATGTGCTGGAAAGTGTGAAAAAGAACAACTTGAGATGTTTCGGCCATATGGAACGTATGGAAAGCAAGAGATTGACTAAGAGGGTGTACGAGAGCGAGGTGGAAGAACAGAGAGGGAGAGGTGCACTGAAGGAGAGGTGGAAGTATATGAATGAAGGCGGTGCTGGTTGGGAGGAGGGGCATCCACTGACTGGGGACAGAGGTGCATGGGGGCGGTTTGTTCGAGGCCAGCCCTTCGGGGATCACGGCGTCAGGCATTAGATAGATAGAAAGATGTAAATACCACGTTAATGTGTAAAGTCTCGGCGACGTGATGACCGACGTAATAACACGACGTAGTTATATAACGTAAAAACGTTGTTGTTACGTTGTTATAACGAATTGCTTTGGCTACCATTACGTTATATAAACACGTAAATACTACGTAAATGTGTTGAGTCGCGGCGTCGTGGTTACCGACGTAATAACACGACGTAGTTATATAACGTAATATCGTCGCTGTTACGTTGTTAAGACGAATTGCTTAGGTTACGATTACGTTATGTAAATGCATAAATACTACGTAATTGTATAGAGTTGCGGCGACGTGGTTACTGACGTAATAACACGTAATATCGTCGCTATTACATTGTTAACCCGTACTGTACAGTAGGATACAGTAATAAAAGTCCCCAGCAGTCCCAAACAATGTGGCCAAAATGACAGGAGAGGCCACCTTTTTCGCCTCAAGAAATGAGGCAAGAATGGATCTATCACTTTTTTTTTTTTTTTTTTTTTTTTTTTTAAAGACAGAAAAAAAAAATAAGCTTGTACAGGCAGTTACAAGACAAGTACATTATTGACGGCTATAACCGTCGCTGGGATTAGATAGCTAGTTATCTACTGACGGCTAGCCGTCACTGGGATTGGACGGGTTAACACAAATTGCTTTGGTTGTCATTACGTTAAGTAAACACGTAAATACTACGTTAAGGTGTGGAATTGCAGCTAATTGATTACCGACATTACTATCAAGTTGTAAGGACAAAATACTTTGGTTACAATTACGTTATGTAAACACGTAAATACTAGGTTAATGTGTAGAGTCGGTAACTTCTACTACCTGGCAAGCGGGTGATTTTACCCTAAACGACCTTGTTTCCGTGCTCTTTTTCATGCATAAACAAGAGCCAGAGCGTAATACAATTATGTATCCCTGAAAGGGCGATAATTGAGCTTTCCAATGACATCAGAACCATTCTTCTACGACGACGCGTTCTCTTGCAACGATCGTGCAAGACGAGTGTAAAATCCCTAAAATACGGTAATATCCTTACATAATTCCCTGTGTAGTGAGGCAGTGAGTGTGGATGTGTGTGGAGGGAACGTCAGTAGTCGCGCGGGACCAGTGCCGAGAGGTCATGAGCCGACCTACGCTCCTCCCATCGCTCATCTCTCTCTCAGAGCCATTATTGCTCAAAAATTGCACGGACTTAAGTCGGGCCCCGCCACTTAGTCCTTGGTTCTCTAGGCCGACTTAAGTCGGGTCCCGCTAAACAAGGATTAGAGACAAAAAAAGCAAAAAATAATTAAGCTTGTACAGGCAGTTACAGGACAAGTACATTATTGACGGCTATAACCGTCGCTGGGACTGGATGGTTACTTATCTACTGACGGCTATAGCCGTCGCTGGGATTGGAGGAGTTAACACAAATTGCTTTGGTTGCCATTACATTGACTAAACACGTAAATATTACGTTAAGATGTGGAATTGCAGCTAATTGATTACCGACGTTACTATCAAGTTGTAAGGACAAAATACTTTGTTTACAATTACGTTATGTAAACACGTAAATACTTCGTTAATGTGTAGAGTCTCGGCGACGTGGTTACCGACGTAATAACACGACGTTGTTATATATTGTAATATCATCGCTGATACGTTGTTAATCCTAATTTCTTTGGTTACCATTACGTTATGTAAACACGTAAATACTACGTAATTTTGTAGACTCACGGCGACGTGGTTACCGACGTTATATAACGTAATATCGTCGCTGTTACGTTAAGACAAATTTATTTGGTTACGATTACGTTATGTAATCACATAAATACTACGTAAATGTGTAGACTCGCTGCGACGTGATTACTGACGTAATAACACAACGTAGTTATAGATCGTAATATCGTCGATATTACGTTGTTAAGACGAATTGCTTTGGTTACCAATACGTTATGTAAACACGTAAATACTACGTAATTTTGTAAACTCGCGACGACGTGGTTACCGACGTAATAACACAACGTAGTTATGTAACGTAATATCGTCGCTATTACATTGTTAACCCGTACTGTACAGTAGGATACAGTAATAAAAGTCCCCAGTAGTCCCAAACAATGTGGCCAAAATGACAAGAGAGGCCACCTTTTTCGCTTCAAGAAATGAGGCAAGAATGGATCTATCACTTTTTTTTTTTTTTTTTTTACAAGATAAAAAAACAAAAAAACAATTAGGCTTTTACAGACAGTTACAAGACAAGTTCATGATTGACGGCTATAACTGTCGCTGGGACTGGATAGTTACTTACCTACTGACGGCTATAGCCATCGCTGGGATTCGACGGGTTAACACTAATTGCTTTGGTTGCCATTACGTTGAGTAAACACGTAAATACTACCTTAAGGTATGGAATTGCAGCTAATTGATTACCGACGACGTTACTATCAAGTTGTAAGGACAAAATACTTTGGTTACAATTACGTTATGTAAACACGTAATTACTACAATAATGTGTAGAGTCTCCGTGACGTGGTTACCGACGTAATAACAAGACTTTGTTATATAACGTAATATCGTCGCTGTTACGTTGTTAAGACAAATTTCTTTGGTTACCATTACATTATGTAATCACGTAAATACTACGTAAATGTGTAGACTTGCTGCGACATGATTACCGACGTAATAACAATAACAAGTTATATAACGTAATATCGTCGCTGTTACGTTGTTAAGACAAATTGCTTTGGTTACCATTACGTTTTGTAAACACCTAAATACTACGTAAATGTGTAGAGCCGCGGTGACGTGGTTACAGACGTAATAACAGGACGTAGTTATATAACGTAATGTCGCCGCTGTTACGTTGTTAAGACGAATTGCTTTAGTTACCATTACGCTTTGTGAACACGTTAGTAGGATGCGATCCACTAATGTATGTAATAGGTACGTGTAATTTTATTATTATGCTCACGTTAACATTAAACGTTATCACTTTATTCATTACATCAGCAATTACGACAACATAACATCACTGCGATCGCCCAAAATAACAAGGTAAGTATGTATTATTACGATGTTATTGGCACGTACCATAGTATGTCAATAGTATGTGTTATATAATGTAATGATCACGTTCACACAAAACTTTATTAGCATGTTAACAATTACTTCTGGAAGCATGAAGTTATTAAGTCATTGTGAGCGCCCACATTTACGTGGTAACTACGTGTTATTATGATGCTATAGGCACATGACAATCTACGTCAGTAGTATGTGTACTTTAACGTAATTTTTACGTTAACAAAAATTGTTACGTCATTGTGAACGTTTATTTTTACGTAACAAATAAATGTAATTATGATGCTATTGGCACGTAACATAGTACTTCGGAAGTACGTGTAATTCTAATATAATGACCACATTAAGAAAACAGGTTATTAGCATGTTACATATTACGTCGGGAAGTATGATATTGTTAAGTCACTGAGCGCCCAGATTTACGTGGTAACTACGTGTTATTATTGCTACTTGGTAGCAAAGTAATTTACATACTGAAGTAAGATTTGTGTATGTTGTAGCGATCCCATTATTCTTTATCAGTAGTACGTTATTGGTTAGTAACTTGATTTACAACTTAATTAAGTATGACGTTGCTACGTCACTGCGGCCCACAGATTTATGTGATAATTGTTGTGATATTATTAGTACCGGTACATTAACCCCATCCGACTAATATGACGCGATCGCGTCATATGACGGTTTTGCCAAAATACTCTTATACGCTAGTACGTCATATGAACCTATCTTAACCCTTGTCTATCGGGGCCCGACTTAAGTCCGTATCTAAAAAGCTGGACAATGTGGCGGGGCCCGACTTAAGTCTGTGTTCAATTTTGCCGCAATATTGGCTCTGAGGGAGAGCCGAGCGGTGGGAGGAGCATAGGTTACTTCATGACCGCTCGCCACGACCGTCGTGGGCCCACTGACATTTACTCCACTCTACTCCACCCTCTCTCACTCGCTACACACGTAATTATGTAACGAAATGACCGTATTTTAGCAATTTTGCCCTTCGGTTGCACGATCGTTGCAAGACAACCAGTGATCGTAGAAGGATGGTTCGGGTGTCATTGGAAAGCTCAATTTAGGCCCTTTCAGGGATACATACTTGTAGTACGCTCTGGCTCTTGTTTATGCATGAAAAAGAGCATGGATACAACCCCATTTATGGTAAAAACCCCCACTGGGCGGTACATAGAAATTACTGCCTAGGCCGCTCATTGAGTGTTAATGACGACCAATTGGGTATGTCTAGAAAACCTATTATAATACTTTTGATTTTGGGAATTTTAGTACGTTGGTATTCACAAATATTGTATGTGCACAAGACGTTGTGAAACTTTTATTATTTGTAATTTACTGATGTTGTTAACACTTATGCTGCGGGAATATTTCCGTTATTTTAGTCATTCAGGCACTCTTGAATGATTGGGCAAGTGTCTGAATGAAATTAAATGTTTTCAACCAAAAACTAGAAGAAAATAGCTTCAAAATGACACTAGAAAAAGCTTCATAGAGCGCGGGCTAAACTTGTAGCGCTACCATAAACATACGCTAATACTGAGCAATTATCGCTAATGTCGCGCTACATTTGCTTTGGCAGTGCTATGTCTAGCGGGAGTATGGCTCATACTCCTCAGTGCCACGGCCGCCTGGCTGGAAAGAGGATTGGGTGCCTGGCACGCTCCCGCTCACTCACACTCGTCTCCACAGGCTTTAAATGCCTGTAAATTGCTATAAATTGGCATGGCGATCCAAAACGTCTCCCACAGCCAATGGGTTAATCACAATTCAGGTATGTAAAGACACCTCAGTATATTACGTTTACATTTAATTTAATATTACTATGTTATCAATAACCATCCCTATGCGTGTCAAATACATGACTGTCTTACGTAATATGTCAAAAACGAAAATACTTATTTTCTGACTATTACTGTATGTGCAGAAAACGTTATGCTGCAATGTTTAATGTTGGTAATATAACTACGTTTGTAATGACCATGCATGTACGTCAAAAAGACATTTATATTAATTGTTTAAATATTTAATGTTATAAAGTCAACAACGACCATTTGGGTATGTCCAGAATACGTTATATAATACGTTTGATGTTGGGAATTTCTTAGGTTACTATTTACAAATATTGCATGTGCACGAGATGTTGTAAAACGTTAATTATTTGTAACTTACTGATGTTTTTAATCACAATTCAGGTATGTACAGACGACTTCGGTATATTACGTCTACATTTAATAACACTATGACGTTATCAATGACCATCCTATGGGTGTCAAATACGTTGTAGTCTTACGTAGTATGTTAAATAGGAAACTATGTATTATCTGACTATTACTGTATGTGGATTTTGTTTTTATTCCACCGTTTGATATTGGTGTTACAACTACGTTCGTAATGACCATGCAGGTACGTGTAAAATACATTCCCATAAAACGTGTTAATTTTTTATCTTACAATGTTAATGACGACCAATTGGGTATGTCTAGAATAAGTATTATAATACATATATGTTGGGAATTTTAGTACGTTATTAATCACAAATATTGTATGTGCACAAGACGTTGTTGTAAAACATTTATTTTTTGTAACTTACTGATTTTGTTAATCATAATAATTCACTGATGATGTAATATTTGTCAGTATATTACGCTTACATTTAATAATACTATGACATTATCAATAACCATCCCTATGTGTGTCAAATACGTTACTGTCTTACGTAACATGTCAAAAACAAAACTACGTATTTTCTGACTATTACTGTATGTGCAGAAAACGTTTTACTGCAACGTTGTATATTGGTAGTACAATCACGTTCGTAATGACCATGCATGTATGTGCGACAGACATTTCCATAAAACGTTTAAATATATAGTTACGAAGTTCATGACAACCATTTGGGTATTTCTAGAATATGTTGTTCGAGCCTTTGAAGGGAGAGGACGTATGGATTTTTCTCTCCGTGGTGAACAGCAAGTTAGTGAGGGAAGGGGTGGTGATGGAATTGTGAAATATACAACAGGGTGAGTGGGAAATTACGGTGATTTGATATTGGGTGAAACTCTGGAGTTCTATCTAACCAAAATCAAACAACATGTGAAAGAAGAGACGGAAAATTGAAGTGCTGTGCCAGGCAGCGAGGGAGGCATACGGACGAGGGGCAAGCCGATGCCAGGCAAAATACCTTCCCTCCTTGACTGTCTCCAGCCAACACCACTCACCCTAGGGTGTGCCCCCCCCCCCCCCCCTCCCCCCTTCCCCACCCACATCCCATCTGTCATCGCGCCAGTGCATGGAGAAGCTGGTCGTGTGAAAGTGGACCGAAATATTCTGCATGGCGCTAATGCTGAGAGGACGACTGCAGCAGGGGAAAGTATGCAGGAGAGAGACAGCGAAGTACAGCAGAGGCGAAAAGGCGGAGTAAGGGAATAGAGGAAGGAGCCATAAACCTCGCTGACCACAACACTCCCCCCCCCCCCCCCTCTCTACCTCTCCTCCCCTCGCTTAAAGTAATATGATACCTGACAGTATAAAAGCAAAACAAAAGTGTATTTAAGTATGGTTCTTATCTAAATCCATGGGGGAGATTTGTATTGAAAACAAAATGTCAGTGGTAGTTTTTGATGCAATGCAGCTTAAAAATAAATGTGTGTTTATGTAAGAGTAGTAGTAGCTACTGTATAATAGAGAGAGAGAAACAGTGACAACAAGTATTCAACCCCCCCTCCCCCCCCCCCCCCATCCTTACCCACACATTCACTTCCCTCTTCCCTCCTTCCCTCTTCCCTCCTTCCCTCTTCCTTCCACTTTCCTCAATGTCCCTCATGCTAATATTACATGAGTAACATGATGTAATATTTTGTACATATTTTTGACTTGAAAATAATTAAATCTTAGGACATAATTGGCTGGTTTCCATTTAAAGTTAGGCATATTTAGAATGTAAAGCGGCTCAAATTGCCAAGGTTTCTTTAGCTTTGTATAGAGTCATTTAGCTTTGAGGAAACAGGCCGATTATATTAGGTAAGGTTATATATGATTTATGGCCGAGTCAGGAAATCAGACTTGAAGTGGTATATTTCATGTGAGAGTTATCTCTAACGAACTAGTAACTAAGTATACTATTTAAAATAAGGTATAATTCGCTGATATATTATGTGCATACCAGGACCTTTTTCTCAAACTAATAGTAGATTTCTAACATCCTTCTTTAATCCTTAGCACTATTTTGACACTTGTCTTTTTAATCATTTTACTCTCTTAATTAGTGTATTTCCTTTCTCACTACAATAATCGTTTTGTATTATATATTTTATATATATATATATATATTTTTTTTTCGTGTTTATTCTTTGTGCGTATTTTTAAACACTACTTTTATTTTACTTTATTTTTCTATTTTCTTTTGCACCCACTGTATCTTCTGTAGCCTTGCATCATACTAGGTGAGTTAAATAACTTATCTTACTCTTTCTATCTCTAACGCTACTCATAGGATGTTTACATTTTCACCTTTATCGGGCAGAGGCTCCTCCCTTAGGAAGAAATGATAGATAGACTCAGTATTAGGGAATAGGTAGGAAATTATGATAATAAGACAAGATGATATTAACTCGGTCCCAGTCGAGGAATAATCCTGATGACATACAAAACGCAGTGAGAGATGCAGTACAAATGAACCGTGAAACAGACAATGAAGTTAATGGAGATGTACAAGCAAACCTTGTTAGAGAAAATGCAGAAAAAAACAATCAACAACTGCAGCCCGCAGAAGAAAATGCAGGAATCAATAATTCGCAAGAAAACAGAGGTGTGGAACAAAACAATGAAAATAGTGTAGGCCTAAACGAAGATAATGAGAGAGAAATAATCGAAAATCGTGAACAGAACGAACGACCTCGTAACGTAAACATGAATGGTGGAGAATGGATGGGACGTTCTGGTGACGGACTCACAACATTAGTGAATGAAATCTATACAGAAGTGATACAATGGCAACATAATAAGTTTGAACTACCGATTTGTGAAGCCGCAAAAGACATGCTGGGGGAACTCAGACGTATGATCCTAAAGTATGTTCAGGATGCCCCTTTGGCGCACGTGGCAATCAAAATAGCTTCTTTCATTCCTCAGTTGTTCCTTCAAAGAAAAAGACCAAAGGGAAAACTGAATGAGAACATTAAAGCGCTGAAACAGAGAATGGAGTGGTGGAAAAATGGGGAGTTAGACAAAATTCTTAGCCAAGTACGAGCAATCCAGCAAAGACTGAAAACAAAACAACGAAAAAAGAGGAAGCCAGATGATATGGCACGATCAGTGGGAAATAGCATGAGGATTGGTAAAGTGGCACAGGCAGTCAGAATGGTCACCGGGGAAGCCTCAAGTGGGGTGCACTAAGTGAATCGACGCATCTTGGACCAGCTGAAGGAGAAACACCCAGAAGCAAAACCAGCAAGTGATGAGGCCAAACTAGACGGGGAATATGTTCCTCCAGACCCGGTGATATATGAGAATATAACTGGAGACCTCATATGGAGAAAGGCGCTGAAAACACAGGGAGGAGCAGGTCCATCAGGAGTAGATGCTAAGACTTGGAGGATCTTCCTAAGTCAAAACAAGTTTGGTTCAGCCGCGGGTGACCTTTGTGAAGCAATAGCAATGCTGGCAAAGAAACTTGCATCATCACTATGCGTGAACATAGAAGCTCTGACAGCATTTCGCCTGATACCTTTAAATAAGAATCCAGGAGTTAGACCAGTAGGCGTTGGGGAAGTTCTTAGAAGGATATTAGGAAAAGCAATCATGTCTGTATTTGGAAAAGATGTACAAAGAGCAGTGGGCAACTTACAAGTATGTGCAGGACAGCAAGCCGGAGGAGAATCAGCAATACATGCAATGGGGAAGGTGTATCATGAGGAAGATTGTGAAGCGGTACTGCTAGTGGATGCAACAAATGCCTTTAACACCATTAATAGGGAGGAAGCTATTCACAACATCAAGATCAAATGCCCGAGCATCGCAAAGTACATAGAAAATACTTATAAGGAGCCAGCTAACCTGTATATAGTTGGAAGCACAAAGAAGGAAGAAATGACAATTCTCACATCAAATGAAGGAACAACGCAAGGAGATCCAGTGGCAATGGCAATGTACGCACTGGCACTATCAATTCTGCAGCAGAAAATAAAACATGAGGTCACCCGAGTGAAACAAGTGGCGTATGCAGATGACCTCACAGGTGCAGGAAAAATAGGGGATCTCAAAGAATGGTGGCGGAGAGTACAATCGGTAGGCGAAGTCATTGGGTACCATCCGAATGCTCGTAAATCTGTACTAATAGTGAAAGAAAACAAGTATGAAGAAGCGGTGCAGACTTTTGATGGGACAGGAGTGAAGATTACAAAGGAGGGTCAACGCCATTTGGGAGCAGTAATAGGCACAGAAGAATGCAAGAGAGATTATGTGCGAAAAAAGGTAGCGGAGTGGGTAAAGGAAGTGAAAACCCTGGCAGACATTGCGAAATCTGAACCACATGCTGCATATACTGCCTTCACATATGGTGTTAAGCACAGATGGACCTTTCTTATGAGAACAGTGCCTGGCATTAGACAGATGCTCCAACCGCTTGAAGAAGCAATCAGAGGAACATTCATACCGGCCTTAACATAGATGGAAGGCGTCACGCAAGAGCCAAGAGATCTATTAGCTCTTCCGCCAAGGTTCGGAGGTATGGGGATCATAAACCCAGTGGAGGCGGCACTACATGAGTACCAAAATTCCCTTAAACTTACTACGTCTCCGACAGAAAAAATACGGGAGCAAAATTAAAATGATGAGGTGGACGAAGAGGAACAACGAAATGCAAGAACATGAAATTACAAAGAGCAGAGAAGAGAGACAGAAACATAGGCTAGAACAAATTAAGACCAGATGTAGGGAAGAACTGAAAATGAGAGTTGAGATGGCACAAGACACGGGGGCTTCAAATTGGCTCACATCATTACCAATAAAGGAGAAAGGCTTCAGCTTAAATAAACAAGAATTCAATGATGCCGTAGCCTTGAGGTATGGGTGGCCAGTTTCGAACCTGCCGCTGAAATGTGCATGCAGTGAAATAAACAACCCAGACCACTGTATGACCTGTAAGAAAGGAGGATTCATCTGTATCCGGCATGATGAAGTACGAGACATCACTGCACAAATGCTGGACGAGGTGTGCCATGATATCAGAATCGAACCGGATCTTCTGCCTATGGACGGACAGCGCTTGGCCCACAATACTGCAAATACTTCAAATAAAGCAAGAGTGGACGTAAGTGCTCGAGGTTTTTGGACGAGGGGACAACGGGCTTTTTTCGACATCAGAATCTTCAACCCAAGAGCACAAACATATCGTGAGCGAGGACACAAGGCGGCATACTTGAGAAACGAAAGTGAGAAAAAACGCGCTTATGAAGAACAAATTTTGAACAGGGATCAAGGAAGCTTTACTCCTCTGGTCTTCTCATCTTCAGGAGGTATGGGACCTTCTGCAAGTGTCTTCTATGCCAGATTAGCTGAACAAATATCGGAGAAAAAGCGCCAGCATAGAAGCCAAGTCATAACTTGGATGAGATGCCGGCTCTCTTTCTCTCTTCTCAGGTCTGCACTCCTATGTCTCAGGGGTACAAGGTCCTCCCCGCTACAGAGGACAAGAGTGAGAGACTTGGACTTTGAAATGGTGGTGGCGGAGGGACGAATTGGGGAACAACTAGGTTGATTGTAGGGAGGTACTGGTACAATAAGATAAACTACAATGTAACTAGCATAAGATAGATTGTACACCACTTTGTAACTGTCACCTTAAAAAAAAAAATAAAAAAAAAAAAAAAGAAGGAACATGCTTACATTACTGAAATGTTTGTGGACATGCAGTAATGCAAGTAATGGTAACTCTTCTGTAAATCTAAAATGGCTTACTTAAGAATGGGAAAGGGGTGGGACCTTTTTTTAATCTAGAATAGGCCTAGCTACGTCTTATACAATGTTTGATGTTGGGAATTGTTTTAAGTTATTATTAAAAAATATTGTATGTGCACAAGATGTTGTTGTAAAACATATTATATGTAAGTTACTGATTTTGTAAATCACAATTCAGGTATATATATATATATATATATATATATATATATATATATATATCAGGTACATAAAACGTTATTGTATAACGTCTTTAATTGCTTATAGTGCAACATTTAAATATTGCCAATAATTAAGTTTTGTTACAGAGTTACTTGACGTATTGTTAACGTTGTTGTACAGTCTCATGAATGTATTGTAGGTACGTGCGAAAGACATTTTCAACAAACGTTAAAATTTGTAATAGTACTACGTAAATAACCACCTTTTGAATACTTCTAGAATACGTTTGTTGTTAGGCACCTCATTATTTTTGTAATGACAATGTAGGTACGTGCGAAATACATTTTTAACAAACTTTAACATTTGTAATATTATTACGTAAATAACTACCTTTTGTATACGTCTAAAATACATTTCATCAATATGTTTGTTGTTGGGAACTTCATTACGTTTGTCATGACAATGTAGGTACGTGCAATAGACATTTCTAACAAACTTTAAAATTTGTAATATTATTTATTATGTTCTCCCCACCAACCAACTTTACTCCTAAACTCGATTAATGAGATTAACAAACACATGTGGCAGTCCGGGGATTCAAAACCAGGACGCTCACACCAAAAATCAACACACTTACGTAAAAAATACGACCTTTTGTATACAACTAGAATACGTTTCATCAATATGTCCGTTGTTGGGAACGTCATTACGTTTGTAATGACAGTTTAGGTATGTGCGAAAGACATTCCTAACAAACATTAACATTTGTAATATTATTACGTAAATAACGACCTTTTGTATACGTCTTTAATACATTTATGAATACGTTTGTTGTTGGGAACGTCATAATGTTTGTAAAAACAATGTAGGTACGTGCGAAAGACATTTCTAACAAGAGTTAAAATTTGAAATATTATTACGTAAATAACGACCTTTTGTATACGTCTAGAATACGTTTCATCAATAAGTTTGTTGTTTGGAATGGCAAAACGTTTGTAATGCCTATGTAGGTACATACAAAAGACATTTCTAACAAACGTTAACATTTGTAATATTATTACGTTAATAATGACATTTTGTATACAACTATAATACGTTTTATCAATACGTCTATTGTTGGGAATGTCATTACGTTTGTAATGACAATGTAGGTATGTGCAAAATAAATTTCTAACAAACATTAACATTTGTAATATTAATACATAAATAACGACCTTTTGTATACGTCTATAATACGTTTCATTAATACGTTTGTTGTTGGGAACGTCATAGTGTTTGTAATGACAATGTAGGTACGTGCGAAAGACATTTATAACAAGAGTTAAAATTTGTAATATTATTACGAAAATAACAACATTTTGTATACGTCTAGAATACGTTTCATCAATAAGTTTGTTGTTGGGAATGCCATTACGTTTATAATGACAATGTAGGTACGTGCGAGACATTTTTAACAAACGTTAAAGTTTTATTATTACGTACATAACGACTTTTTGTACACGTCTAGAATACGTTTCATCAATACGTTTGGTGTTGGGAACGTCATTACATTTGTAATGACAATGTAGGTACGTGCGAAAGACATATCTAACAAACGTTAACATTTGTAATATTATTACGTAAATAACGACCTTTTGTATACGTCTAGAATACGTTTCATCAGTTGTTGGGAACTTCATAACGTTTGTAATGACAATGTAGGTACGTGCAAATAAATTTTTTTAACAAACGTTAAAATTAGTATTTTTACGTAAATAACAAACTTTTGTTTACGTCTAAAATATGTTTCATCAATACGTTTATTGTTGGGAACGTCATTACTTTATCATTAGCCATTTTTGAATATACAGAAGTGGTTCGTATACTACTACATAAGTATTAACCATATGTGTAGGTGCATGAAACGTTAATGTATAACGTCTTTATTTGCTTATACTGCAACGTTTACATGTTGATGATACTTACGTTTTTGTTACAGTTACTTGACGTATTGTTAATGTTGTAGTACAACGTCATGAATTACAAAATAATAACATTTTATGCACGAAGTAACTACGACGTCATGATTTTGTCATAAAAAAAGGTTTACATCCGACGTATTTCTTACGTTGTTAAAACATATTATTCCACAACGTTATTGTGTTACCCATGTTTGATCAAACCATAACGTCGTGTTCTAAGTGGGTCGAGGTTTTGTGGAACGTAGTGAGAATATATGGAATGGTTGGTAAAATGTTGAAATTGGAACCTGTATGATGGTGCTAGGATGGCAGTGTGTATAGAGAATGAGCATCACAAGTTCTTTGATCTTAGTTTTGAGTTAAAGCAAGGGTGCGTGATGTCTTCATGGCTGTTCAGTATATATATAAATATATATATATATATATATATATATATATATATATATATTCAAGTACCCTTGATAAGGGATGGGCGTGCGTGGAAGTTGCCTGTGCTGCTGTTTGCTGATAATAAAGTTTTGATGAGTGATAATGAGTGGGAGTTTCAGCATCTAGTAATTATGATAGAAACTGTGTGTAAGAAATGGAACTTGCAAGTAAATGTGATGAAGAGTAGTATTATGCTCTTTGAAAGGGGTGCAGTTACAGAGTGTGAGGCAACGGTCAGGTTATGGAAAATGTTAGCTCATTTAAGTAGTTGGGCAATGTGATAAATAATGAAATAATGATGGGAGTATGGAGAATGAAGTATGGAGAGGTACAACAGGGAAAGACGGTTGTAGGAACGCTGAAACAGCGACAAGGCATAGCGTGGTGAACATGGAAGTCAAGAAATCGCATGATAGTGTGGTTATCCCGACATTGGCACATAGAAGTGAAGCATGGACGTTGTTGGAGAGATATAGCTGAAGAGTGAGGGGTGGAAATGAATTACTTGAGGTGGTGCCGAGTTAGCCTGCATGGAGAGAGACAGATGATGAAAAAATAACACCATTGTTTAGTGTATGTCATTATGCTGGAGTGTATGAAAAGGAACACCTTGGGATGGTTCAGTCATGTGGAACGTATGATGAGCGAGATAATTATTAAGAAAGTGTACGTGAGTAAGGTGGAAGGGCAGAGAGGAAGAGGTAGACCGAGAGTGAGGTGGAAGATTGGAGTTAAGAGGTATATGAGTGGTGTTGGGTGGGAATAGGGACGCCGGTTGACAGAGGTGTAGGGAGGCGTTTCATTTGTAGCCACTCCTCTGGTGATCAAGGTGCCTGGCAATAGATAGGAAAAAATATCGGAAATGAAGCGGACTAAGCATTACATTTTTCGACTGCCTCCAACAGATCGTCTTTAGATTGAAGTAAGTCACCTAATATAACCCGAAAAAATAAAGAAAGGTGTGTTAAGCCGCTATCACACACGTGCTTTTTTCCTCAACATTCATTCTCAACACTGGTCTGGCAGCTTAAAGGTTAAGTTTTTCAATAATTATGTCACCTAAGTCATTCTACCACTGATACCACTGCAAAATATCACAGAAATGTTGCCAGAACAAAAATTAACCAGGGAATGTTTAGTAATGAAAACGCAGGTTGGGAGGCAGCCCCTTTATATTCATGGTCTCTCAAGATAGCCACCATAAAAGAAGCTCTTGCGTTCAGAATCGATCACCTTAAAGATGGACGCTTGACCAGTTGGCCGACAGTAGTATAGTCATGCTCAAAGGTCTGATATATATAATATATATATATATATATATATATATATATATATATATATATATATATATATATATATATATATATAAAACATGAACAAAACTTGACAATACAGTATATATATATATATATATATATATATATATATACGGTATATATATATATATATATATATATATATATATATATATATATAAAACATGAACAAAACTTGACAATACAGACATTATTCAAGAATCTTTGAGCAGGCTTTACATCATTGTTGCATTTCAATCGTTTGCACAATCCCTGTTAACTAATATATGCATAATTTTGTTGTATTTTTCTTAGTAATAGTACAAAATAAGATGTGTAATGAAAGCACACCCATCGAGAATGTACTGTACATCTTGCATACCATCTTGAACCAGATGATCTTCCACATGTAAATACTTTATCTGTTCTCTAAGCCGTAACGGAGGCAATTTTTTTACATTTAATTCTGTGCGTTGCGCCATCCGCCTCAAAATTAACATGGCCGTTCGGACCGCTTGGACTGGTTAGTGTAGGGCAGATATGGTTCTCTATGGTAGTGCAAATTATTGGGCTAGTGGCTGTTTTGTTGGTCTTTTAACGCCTTACGAGCGGGCCCGTCAGTAACTTCTACTACCTGCCAAGCGGGTGGTTTTACCCTAAATGAGCTTAATTCCGTGCTCTTTTTCATGCATAAACAAGAGCCAGAGCGTAATGCAATTATGTATCTCTGAAAGGGCGATAATTGAGCTTTCCAATGACACCAGAACCACCCTTCTACGACCACGCGTTTTCTTGCAACGATCGTGCAACACGAAGGAAAAATGGCTAAAATACGGTAATTTCCTTACATAATTCCCTGAGTAGCGAGACAATGATTGTGGATGTGTGTGGAGGGGACGTCAGTTTCCGCGCGGGACCCATGCCGAACGGTCAGAGCCGACCTACGCTCCTCCCACCGCTCGTCTCTCTCTCGGAGCCAATTATTGCCCAAAATTGCACACCGCCTTAAGTCGGTCCCCGCCACATAGTCCTTTCTTCTCTAAACCGACTTAAGTCCGGTTCCGCCAGTTAAGGGTTAATTAATGTATTAATTTATGTGTTAGTTTCCTCGTTAGACCTCCCTCAAACTTAGAAAGAAAAAAAAACGGACCCCCCCCCCTCCCTTCTCAAGATAAATGTGTACATTTTTCGGTAGAAAACTGTCCAGGCCGAAGGCCAGTTCCTATTATAATTACAGGTTCGATATCACTTGCCAGGAAAAAAATCAACACCTAAAGGGCACGATAGGTCTTAAAAATGACAACGAAATGGAGCTAAAGGTGTTAAAATCGCCAAACTAATTGGCCGAACGTCTTAAAATATCAAAACTAATGGGGCTAAACACGAGGGAGAAAGGGGTCCAGAAAAGCAACCAATCTCCCCTTAATATCTCCCCTCGTTGTCCTAAGTTCCCGCCAGCTCAGGGGCCAGATACTTGACATACTTATGGTGCCTTATCTACCCACGACAGCATTATGCGGTCGGTCGTAGAGATTCTAGCGCCATTAAGGGGACCGACCTGCTTGTTCTCTCAGGGTTTGTCCATTCGGCCCCATTCAGCCTACTGTTTTAAGACGTTTCTCCCGACTCAAGTATAAAAAATTTCCTGGCGAGCGAGAGTGAGCCATCATTGTATGGAGAAATCCGGCTTCGCGGCTTCGCGGCTTCGCCGGAGACATTTTTTACCGAAAAATATACAAATTAAGTCAGCTGTCTAAATCATAATCCAAAATATGCTGGCTCGCTATTGCTCGTCAGGTGTAAATCGACACCTGGATGAGGATAAGCGCCTAAATCAGTAGGCTGAATGGGGTCGAATGAATACTACCTGGAAAGGAAAAAAAAAGCGGGTCGGTCCCCGTCATACTCCAAAGCAAGTCATAACTAGGTATTGTAACATATCATAGTCTAGTTTCATTATTAAAAAGGAAGCTATGACGTCGTGGGCAAGGAATAAGCTGTTAACCCCTTCTGTACCGGCAATATCTTTTAACTTTTATGTTGGCTATATTTAGACGCTTTTGTGCAGTTCTAGAGGGGTATGTGGTAGCAAAATTGGTTAAGTGGGATAGTTCGAAGCCTCGTAATTGTTGGAGGCCCTTTTTAGACTGAATAAAATCCGTCTAATAGTAGCCAGAATATAGTTAAAAAGACGGCACCGATACAGAAAGCGTTAATTCACTGGTTTGATATGCACATTTCATATTGAGGGCCATTCATTCATGACCTTTTGTATCGTAGTGGCGTAAAACAAATAGTCTGTAAACCTATCCATTCGAGAATTTGCTTCAATTTTAACAAATTCATAATTGCTTACATATTGTTAGTCGAAGTTCCTAAGGAATATAATTAAGGAATGTTCATGACTTTTATTTACATTGAATTATTTGTTTACAGTTAAAACTTCAAGCTGATGGTACAAATATAGCAGACCCTTTGACAAATTTAAAAGACTCATTGTCGAATGATACTTACAATTAATTCAATTTCAGTTACCAATATTTTGTTTTCTTATTTTAAGAGGATATTAATTTGTAGTCTAATCCTGAATGCAATTATATTTAATGACACTAGCAATAGCACAAAATGTGTGTGTGTCTGTGTGTGTGTGTTTAGTTTGTGCACATTTGCCAGTATGTACAGGTAAGTAGCTACGATTGAATAGGGTAGAAACCCGAAACCCATGAAATAAGTATATATATATATATATATATATATATATTCTGACATACGGAGCCCTGTATGTTTATTTAAGAGTTAGAATTCAGAGTTGAAGGAGTGCCGAATCACCCAGGCGGCGAAGCAGACCAGCGAGCGAACCAGCGAGTGGGAAACCAGCTCGTCTGCATACCAGCAAACAAGCCTTCACACCTGCGTGCGTCATAGGGGACCCTGCAAACTACTTCGATGACCCGACACTATGACCATGATCGACGCCAATCGACGCCATTGGACCACGCACCTCTTACGCAACTAGAGGAGCTGTGATTGGGGCGCGCACCATCCCCCACCTCCTGATTCGTTCCTACACCATCATTTTGGAGTTGGGAAGGTGAACTTGCAGCTGGAGGAAGACGGGGTGAAGTATTATAATGGGATTGTGACTGTCAGTCAGATTATATAAGTGTGTGTTAAGTGTGTTCGGTGTAAACACTTACGTTATGTTGGTTAGTGAGATATGTGATTGGGAATTAACGTTAATGCTACTATTATGTACTTAACTATTTTAGTTGACTGACTTGTGGACTAAAGCAACTCTTCAAGTAATTGGGTTATGATAATAGTAATACTATTGTTTTATATTAATACTTACGAGTTCTTTCATTTGCTTACATTGCTGGTAAGAACAAGAACGGTGATACCTATTGTCTCTTATTAGTAATATCGCCTTAGACTAACATGGCTGTTTTATTACTTCTAGTGATTTCCTAAGCTGAAGAAAATTCTTTTAGCTTCAAAATATTATTTTTGCTTTTCATATTATTTGAGTGAGACCTGAATCGAATCTATGAAGCGATCCTGTAACTTAATTTACTCATAATCAAACCTCAATGTTACGTGGTTAAGAAATACATTTATATAATTATTAAATATATATATATCTTTTTATGTGACTTTGATATTAATCCTGATAATACTAATATAATACTATTAACGTAAAGCAAGAACCAAGAATAATAACTACATTAAATATAAATAAAAGGACATGATAATTATAAGAAAACTATCTATTCATTTCAAAGGGGTAAGAGACAGAAATATTCTTACTTTAATATTTATCTTTCAAGACTTTTATAGAATTAATAGTCCTTCCTTAGATATAACTTATTCGGTTCATAACCATAGCCTACTAAGCTTCGGTTAAATAATAATTCTTTATAAATACTACATGACTTTAATTAGTTTCAGTATTTTTCCATAATTAAAGAGTATCAGTCAATAAAGGATACCAAGTCCTAAGATCCAAAAGGAAAGAAAGCAAAAACAGGAAATAATTTTATTAGATTTTACTTTTGTTTTGCCTTCAGCTGACCGATACCTTAATATATTATATCTCTGTGTTATCTAGATTCATCAAGTTAACCACTTGAGGATCAAGATACGTAACAATATATATATATATATATATATATATATATATATATATATATATATAGTAGAAGGGTAAGGAGGAAAATGATGCTTTGAACATCTTATTTATATAATTGTTTTTCGAAATTTTCGGCTAACGTCTCCCAGCCATCATCAGGAAAACCTAAGATCCATATAAAAAGAAAATATACCTGTAGAAATTTAACAATAATGTGACCACGAAAGTAATTCTTTCAATTTAAATTCTGTTCATTATTCAGAAATCTATATTGAATTTCGAAATAATTCTTATCTACTACACAATCTTTGTACGAGAACCTGCAGCAGCTACATAAGCACAGTAGAAAACACAACTTAGTGCAAAACTTCTAACAGTCACAAGCTAAAAATATGAATGACTGATTCAAATATCTATATTGACTGTATAAGTACACAACATTTAAAGTTGCATATGAATATTCTAAATTAATACTAATATAACTTTAATTATTAACCAAGCAAACACTAATTGTGCTAGATATCTGTATACCGTGAACAAAAAAATATAGACTGAAAACAATCACTCTACATGGACATAACATAACCTCACCTCAAGTTCATATATGCAAATTCTAAATCTAACATAGACAGCTAACTCCTAAATTAATAGAAAGACACTTTAAATACTTAATAAGCACCACTAATTGTATATAACAGTTTATAAGAAAAGAACAAAAATATGACAGTTATAAAGGAAATATATCATACGCCAGTTTATAACAAATGTATCACCTCAGTAATATCAAATATCAAGGTAAAAGGGTTTTATAATTATATGTGGAAGAGTAGCTGGTGCGTGTGATAATGAAGATGTATGAGGATTCGCGAAGTGCGGTGAGGGTGAAGGGTGTACTGAATGATGAGTTCGCAGTCCGTGTTGGAGTCCATCACGGTTCAGTGTTAAGCCTCCTCCTCTTTATTATGGTCTTGGAGGCACTGTCTAGAGTTTTTAGAGGCGGACTCCCGTTGGAACTGTTTTATGCAGACGATTTAGTCCTAATAGCTGACAGTATGCAGGATGCTAAGGCCAAATTCAGAGAGTGGAGAGAGGGCATGGCGAGCAAGGGTTTAAGAGTCAATATTAACAAAACCAATAGTGAGACGAGGCAATGTGGAAAAGAGCGGTGCATACCCATGTGCAGTGTGTGGAAAGGGAGTGGGCGTTATCTCAATTCAATGTAGCATCTGTCGATGTTGGGTACACTATGGGAGTAAGCACTGTAGTAGAATAAAGGGGCCCCTGCCGAAGGATAAGTCAGAAATAGAGAAATTTGAGTGCGTAGTGTGCAAAGGCGAGCTTGTGTTAAGTGATGATCCTGTGGCTGTGAATTTTGGAAATGAGTCTTTGGAGCTGGTGAACAAGTTTTATTACCTAGGAGATACCATCTCTGCCGGTGGTGGGGCCGAGGCTGCCACTGTTGCTAGAATTAGGGATGTCTGGGGGAAGTTCAGAGAATTGATGCCAATCCTGACCATGAAAAGAGTGCCTCTCCCCCTGAAGGGAAAGGTGTATAGCCTCATGTGTTAGAAGTGCAATGACGTATGCCTCAGAAACATGGGCCGTTAAAGTAGAGGATATCAACAGAATGGAGCGTAATGAGATGAGAATGGTGAGATGGATGTGTGGGTCCAGGCTACAGGATAGAATAACAAATGTTGAGCTGAGGAGACATTTAGGTATAAAGAGTATTAGCGAGGTGATGCGTACAAGTAGACTGGGATGGTATGGACATGTGGAGAGAATGGATAAACAAAATTGGGTGAAAAAATGCAGGTCTGTGATTGTGGAGGGAGCTGCACCAAGGGGTGGACCGAGGCAGACCTGGGATCGGACTATACACGCCGATCTCAAATCCAAGAACTTGACAAGTGAAGCAGCCCTTAACAGGGTTGCCTGGAACGCCGCCATTAGGACAAGAGACTGAAACTGCACTTATGTATGGAACACTCAGTCTTAAAATGTTATGTATGTATGTATGTATGTATTCTACAAAATTTATCTCTTCAGTAAAATTATATAAGTAAACCACAAGAAACAGACAACCACAATTCAATCAAAAATCCTTTTGAACAAGTAATATACTAGTAAATTTAAAGTAATAACATAATAATCGATCTACTGTAAATATACTAAGTACACTAGTTTAACTATACAATTGCACTTTAAAACTGAATAGTCTAAACAATACAGAATAATATTTAGTTGTACGTTAATTTAGCAAACCAAGTTATATCAACAAAGTTAATAAATAAATACTTCTTTGACAATATTGTACACTAATAAACTAAATCATCAAGCATGGACTATATATATACTAGACCTTACTAAACTTCTTCAGTCAACCCATTAATTATATGTCCCTCATCGAAAAAAAATACATAACAAAAAGCACACTTATATATTAATAATCAGCAGGCTTACCAAATAAGACAAGGAACCAACACAAGAACAACCAGCCAGTACAAAGGTCACCAAGGCCAAAGATGAACAGAAATTACAAAGGAAAGAGAGTATGAGAAACAAATAAACCTTTAAACCACCCATAAACTTCAAATGAACCACCCATGACACAGACTTAGTTCAACTGTTATTAGCAAGATTTATTTCGGGATTGAGTTTATGAATTAATAATTTTTCACCTACCAATGTATCACTTTGACTCCTAAATTTGGCTATGATCTGGAAATCACTCTCTGTGAAAAAATTATCCTTATCATGCGAGTGATTTCGGATCGCAGAAAATTACATCTTTTGTAATAACTGGCCGGATCTGTAACTTTTCCCGATGTGCTCAAATACTCGAATTTTGAATGATCGACTAGTGCAACCAACATAACTAGCCTGACAACTAGGACAAGTAAATTTATAAACTATATTCGAGCACAAAGGGGTTGGTACATGGTCCCTAGAGTTAAAATAAGATCCAATTCTGAAATCAGTTGAAAAAACAATTCTGAAATATATTGATGGGAAACTATTTCTTAAAATATTTTGCGTGACTTTACGAAAATCATAACTAACCTTGACATAGAAGGATATTTTGATGTACTTTACTAATTTTGTAACATCACATTTGACTAGATTAGTTTGAGACATTTTGAAATACAAAAATGTCTTGAAAATAGAATCAAATAGGCTTTCTTTAACCCCTTATCGACGGGGATATTTGTAACTTCTACTACCTGGCAGGCGGGCATATTTACCCTAAACGAGCTTCATTCCATCCTATTTTTCATGCATAAAAAAGAGCCAGAGCGTAATACAATTATATATCCGTGAAAGGGCGATAATACAGCTATCCAATGACACCTGAATCATCCTTGTACGACCATAGGTTATCCTGTAGCAATTGTGTAACCGGAGGTGAAAAATCCCTAAATACGGTAATTTCCCGAGTTTTTTCCTGGTCTCGCCTGGCCGTGGGTGTGGAATGTTGCAGAGGTGGCGTCAGTCGCGACACTAGGGCCGTGCCGAGCGGTCAGAGCCCGCCTATCGTCCTCCCAACGCGTGGACTCTCTCTCAGAGCCGATAATGTGCTCACAATCCCTTCAGACATATGTCGGGCACCGCAGGGGTGGCCATGATTCTCTCACACGACATATGTCGGGCCCCGCGGCTTGAGTGTTAAAATTGTTTTGCAAAAAATATTCCCTTAATTTACAGATTTCATCATGCAGTATTGAATAATTTGAGCAAATGGCATAGGCTCTCTCGAGCAGAGTTTTAATTAAATTGATTTTATATGTTTGAGGATAAAAGCTAAACCAGCTAAGGCCGAGTCCTGTATGTGTTGGCTTCCTGTAAACACCTGTAACTAGTGCATTGCTTGTCTTTGTTATTTGAATGTCCAGAAATGCAAGTGAGCCATTATTTTCATGCTCGCAAGTAAATTTAATGTTCTTGTGTTGATTATTTATATATTAAAGAAACCCTTGTTAGCTTCCTCATTCTTAAATATAAATAACGTGTCGTCCACTTAGTAAGGGCTAGTATACAGGGTGTCCCGTGAGTTTTGTCAAATAATTCCAGAGATGAAAGATTAATTAATTCTAAGTAAAAACTGTTATATACACATAGGCTTTTTGGGACATTGTTTTGTAGTTATGGACCCTTAACACTCAAGGAGCGGCTAGGTTGGTAACTTCTACTACCTGCCAAGCGGGTAGTTTTACCCTAAACGAGCTTATTTCCGTGGTCTTTTTCATGCATAAACAAGAGCAAGAGCGTAATACAATTATGTATCTGTGAAAGGGCGATAATTGAGCTTGCCAATGATACCAGAACCATCCTTCTACGACCACGCGTTCTCTTGCAACGATTGTGCAACACGAAGGAAAAATTGCTAAAATATAGTAATTTCCTTACATAATTCCCTGTGTAGCGAGGCAATGGGTGTGATGTGTGTGGAGGGGAGGGCAGTCGTGGCGCGGGAGCCGTGCCGAACGGTCAGAGCCAACCTACGCTCCTCCCACCGCTCGTCTCTCTCTCAGAGCCAATTATGTGCTCAAAATTGCTACCGACTTAAGGCGGGCCCCGCCACATAGTCCTTGGTTCTCTAGACCGCCTTAAGTCGGGCGTCGCCAAAGAGGGGTTAAAGTCGGCATTTTGGTGTTTTTTGTAATTTGTAACCCTGTTTTTCTTCAATAAGATGAGAATAGGAAAAAAAATATAAAGTGTATTATGAAGCATGATATCAATACTTCAAACTGAATATTACATACCCATAGCTTACTCTGACTGTTCCTTTTACCTATATGTTTTCTAGATCTCAAGTGACGGCGTCATTTCCGTAGATTGACCTCCCAATCTACCAAGATTGGAAGCCAAAGCGTCACATTTTTCCTTTGCCCCTCAACTTTCTCTTCATAATTGCTGAGGGGCACAGAGTCCTGGGTGGGGCTTTGGTTTCCCGGGCGTTTCCGCACCCTCCTCAGCTCCCCGCCATGGAGTGGCTTCGGTCACCCAGGCTTTATTGTGGTCGGCAGGGAAGGTTCTGTGGGGACGCTGGGTTATGGCCTTGGCCTTGCTCGGGGCCTTGGGGCTGTTCGGCCAGGCAGCTTGGGGAACAACAACAACAACAACTGAATATTACAAGAAACCAACACAACTTAATTTTAAGCTTGTCATCGCGGAAAGAAGAAAGGAGCTACAGAGGCTTTTTTGGTGTTTTCTGTAAGTTTAAACCCATTTTCCGAGTAATACAAATGAATAGCGATAACTTTGAATGCTGTATGATGGTGCATGGTATCAATACTTATTGAAAACACCAACATATCCTCTGTAGCTCCTTTCTTCTTTCCGTGATGATGAGCTTAATATTAAGTGTTGTTGGTTTCTTGTGATATTCAACTCCATGTCAAGGGAATATGAAGTACGATGTAGGGAAGTTTTTGGTTTCAGTTTGAAGTATTGATATCATGCTTCATAATACACTTTATAGTTGTTTTTCCTATCCTTGTCTTATTGAAGAAAAACAGGGTTAGAAATTACAAAAAACACCATAATGCCGACTTTAATGGTCCATAACTACAAAACAGTGCTCCAAAAAGCCTATGTGTATTTAACAGTTTTTACTTAGAATTACTTAATCTTTCATTTCTGCAAGTATTTGACAAAACTCACGGGACACCCTGTATAGTCCAGTCTTGATTTAGTTTGTGTACAATATTTCCAAAGATGTATTTTTTTATTAACTTTGTTGATATAACTTGGTTTGCAAAATTAACGTAAAACTAAATATTATTCTATATTGATTAGACTATGCAGTTTGAAAGTGCAATTTTATAGTTAAACTAGTGTACTTAGGATATTTACAGTAGATCGATTATTATGTTATTACTTTAAATTTACTGTTATCTTAATTGTTCAAAGGGTTTTTTATGCAAAGGATTTTTGATTGACGTGTGGTAGTCTGGTTCTTGGGTATAGTTATATAATTTTACTGAAGAGATAAATTATGTAGAATATAATTATAAATTGTTTTACCTTGATATTTGATATTACTGAGGTGATAAATTTGTTATAAACTGTCGTATGATATATTTCCTTTATAATCTGTCATGTATTTTTGTTATAAACTGTTATATACAATTAGTGGTGCTTTAGTATTTAAAGCGTCTTTCTATTAATTTAGGATTAAACGTCTATGTTAGATTTAGCATTTGCATAGGCTATATGAACTTGAGGTGAGGTTATGTTATGTCCATGTAGAGTGATTGTTTTCAGTCTTTATATTATTAGTTCACGGTATACTGATATCTATTACAATTAGTGTTTGGGTGGTTAATAATTAAAGTTATATTTGTATTAATTTAGAATATTCATATGAAACTTTAAATGTTGTGTACTTATTCAGTCAATATAGATAATTTGAATCAGTCATTCATATTTTAGCTTGTGTCTGTTAGAAGTTTTGCACTAAGTTATTTTTTCTACTGTGCTTTTGTAGCTGCTGCAGGTTCTCGTACAAAGATTGTGTAGTAGATAAAAGTTATTTTGAAATACAATATAGATTTATGAATAATTAACAGAATTTAAATTGAATGAATTACATTCTTGGTCCCATTATTGTTGAATTTCCACAGGTATGTTTTGTTTTAATAAATAAGGATATTGGGCTTTCCTGATGATGGCTGCGAGACGTTAGCCGAAAATATGAAAAAAAAAAAAATAAGATGTTTCCAAGCGTCCTTTTCCTCCTTACCCTTCTACTATGGAAGCTGAGATGCCCTAGGTCATCACCTGATATACTTTTTACTATAATATATATATATATATATATATATATATATATATATATATATATTATATTGGAAAGCATGCACCATCATTTGAATTCCAATAATATTTCATATCACCGAGCTCATAGACTCAGCAGAGCCAGCACCACAAACTATTATATATACACATGCATGTGATCTTTCTAAGTCAAAAGGCCTCTAAGTCGTGGCCATTAGGATAACATATATAAACCCTGGGATACTTAACATTAAGAAGGGTCGTTATGTGGGGTTTGGTGCACACTGTAAGACATAAATTCGGCTCCATTATGAACCCTCGAACATCCCAAACGAACCTACAAAACATAAAAAATAGGCACACATTTCATAATAATAACAATAATAATAATATTAGTAATAGAAGTTTATTTTAGCCTTAACAGTAATACATTTAAAATACACAACATTATAAAGTATATCGAGGCTGAGCGCTGTTAAATGTGGACATTTTTTACAGGCTCTGGATTACTTCGAAAATTAAAGACCACAAGCTAGTGTCTTAGAGTGTACTGTACGTTCGTTACTGGCAATAATATAATGCAGTTTTCCAAAATATTTAGATACTTGATATTAAACATTGTGAGAATATAGCTTTGGGATCTCCAGCCACCATAAATCTCGTGATGGCGTTCATTATGTCACAAATAAGTGAATTGGTTAAAAGATTGTTCTGAGAATGTTTATAATTATATAGAGTTTTATTCAAGCATATTGTCCATGACCCTATATTTTTTAACTACCTCAATTCAAAACATGCAAACATCATATGAAGTAGAATTACATAATTCATTCTTACTTCCTAACCTCATCATCCAGCGAGGTAAATACCAGATTTGAGAATGCAATGCTTAACCCGTCCAATCCCAGCGACGGCAGAGAGTCGTCAGTAGATAAATATCACTCCCCAGTCCCAGCGACGGCAGAGAGCCGTTAGTAATATACAATCCTTGTAACTGCTTATAATCCAAGTAGTCCAGGAGCTAGAAAACATTTGTATTACATCTCGAGTACAAAAGGTTTGAGTACTGGAATTTATTGATAGTCTATTGGAGATCCCCAATCGGTGATTCTTAAGTTTTATAAATGGTGCATTTGGTAGTAGGAGCCCCTTATAAATAATTTCCCATAAGAGTTCTTAAACATGTATTTTTGCTTGATACTGTACATCGTTGTAGAGTAATCTGACTGGTCCCAAATGACTCGTAAACAATTTATGTTCAGACTATGCTTTGCTAATGTTGACTGTTTGACTTGCACAGGCACCTGTAGTTCAATAATTGGTAAAAAATGGCAACTTTTGTCTCAAGAAATTGAACTACAGGTGCCTGTACTAGTCAAACTGTCAACATTAGCTAAACATTGTCTGAACATAAGTTGTTTCTCTTGTTCAGATGAGTCATTTGAGACCAGTCAGATAACTCTACAACGATGTACAGTATCAAGCAAAAATACATGTTTAAGAACTCTTATGGGAAATTATTTATAAGGGGCTCCTACTACCAAATGCACCAATTATAAAACTTAAGAATCACCGATTGGGGATCTCCAATAGACGATCAATAAATTCAAGTACTCAAACCTTTTGTACTCGAGATGTAATACAAATGTTTGCTAGCTCCCCTACTAAAGCCTTTACAGGTTGGGAGAGCCAGTATTCCTTCATTTTTTGAGATGGGAGGTTGTAATATCTTGCCATTTTGGCCAAATTGCTAGGGACTGGGGGAGACTATTATGGTAGTACCCTATGGTACATTTGGGGTTAATAAACTCACAATTCTATGAATATCCTATAGGTTCACTTTTGTTGTCTCTCAATATGAACATATCCTAAGAGAAAGTAACATATTAATTTATCAAATGAGTTTCAATTGCTTTAAATTTGAAAGAAAATCAAATGTATTCAGTAAGAATTGACTTTGGCAAAACAATAAATATACTTTTGTCTTAATAGGTTTCTTCTGGTAGCCACTAGTAATCTTATACATGTAATAAAGGTAGCGGTTACGCTTGCCACCACCCAATTATAATTTAATTACCTGATGGGAAGTCATAATAAATACACGTATAATCAGCCTGGTATTTATTGAGTAAGTAGGTGTACAGTCAGCAACAGCAGGACAGGAACATTCATCAACAAATAGTAGTTATATCTTGAGTTATTCAGTGTCAGTAATGATTCTTCAATGGGTGTAAAATGGTGAGGTGAATTTTACCTGAGTCTCAAGGTGTGAGGAGTGGATGGAGGTGGGTGAAGTGATGCCCTAGCGAATGCGAGACACTTCCGGTTGTGTGCAGGGTGTGTGTCAGAGTGTCATGCCCTAAGCGAATGCGGGAGACTTCTGCTTGTGTGGGAAGCATATGGGAGAGTGTTGTGTTCTCCAGTGTGCGTGCGAGGTGTGTCTGTGTGCCTAGTGTTCTCCAGAAATGTGTAGAGGACCGCGCCCTATTACCGGAAGGTGTATACTTCCGTGGCAGTTTCAGCTCGAGTGTGAATAATGCAGAACATGCATTTTACAAGTGGCGTGAGTGAGGAATCTCAAGTCAGCGTACAGTAATCGGTTGCATACCGAAAACTCAGCATTGAACTTCCGTTGACCACAGCTCTCACCACATCAAGTAGCAAAAGTACAGTCGTAACCAATAGTCACGTTACTTATATGAACTAAGATACTTCTGTATATAAAGTAAATGGGGGAACTAGATATCATCATACAAATATATTGTATGACATTTGAGCAAATCTACCCAAATGTCCGATACAGATCATATTAAAAAACACTAACTTGTCATCAGTTTTAGAAATTACGGCAGTCTGACATTGTCCTGCTGATGCTGTGAGGAGTACAGTATGTTACTGTCTCCTTGTAGATGTCCAATACAGTCTTGTTTTCCTTTGAATCTTAGCTCAGAGAAATTCCTAGATGATCCAGTTCCCAAAAATATTTTAATTCATGACATGGATTATATGATCCCGAGGATGTGTATTGATCTATTGGTGTGACCGCGACTTTCAATATTGTAACTACTTCAACTTGGGCACTAGACTTGTCGTTATGACAGGAGCCACTTAGTGCGTAGCCAAATTTAGTGGGCAAGAAAATTATGTCACCCCCATTCTTGTACCCTGGCCACACCAAGTCATAATAATGATCGCCCCCAACCAATAAATCCAGTTTAGATGTCTGTGTCATATGAGGATCAGCAAATTTGTAGCCTTTGCTTCACAACACCTTCATGTCAGCTTCTAGGCGTTCCGATCCCTTATGATACAGCGCACAAAGGTGCACTGTGAGCATTGATCCAGCAGTGTACCCATCTTGATTGTTCCTCTTGGTTCCTTTACTGTTGGCAGCATAACAGTCGGGAGAATAGTATTAGTCTTCTTTTAAGACACAGACATCGTAGTAGTTTGCGTCTTTGTCCTTGTTACCTTTTGAGGGTTCTGTTCCTTCTTCTTACTGTCCCATTGAGGTCTGGATTGACAGAGGATATGGTAGTGTCTGTTATGACAGAACTTGCAGTCACGGATGTTCGGGTTTACACAGCCATTGCTGCCGTGGTCTGAGCATAAGCACCCAGTGCAAAGGCTCAGTTGTTTTGCACATTTTACTTTTAGAGCACTGGTCCGGTATTTCAGACACTTGATCCATATACAGTATGTGTGTTGTAGTCCGTTCTGATACACTTTCCAGGGTAAAGGCCTTTGTCTGGTAAGCCTGTAAAACCTTTTCAGGTCCAGACCGTCATCACCTAAAGTTCTTTTTAAAGTTTCCTTTAGTGGGGATGGCAACATATTCATAAGAATCACCACACTAGCTTCATGAAGGGTATTTAGTAGGGTCTCAATGGATCTTAATGTACTTTCTAAGTTAGCATAGAATCCTTTTAATTCCACAACATTGTAAGAGGGACGACTCAAAGTAGGGAGGTTGGTTGTTGTTGTTGTTCCCCAGGCTGTCTGTCCGAACAGCCCCAAGGTCTCGAGCAAGGCCAAGGCCATAAAAGAGCGCCCCACAAAACCCTCTCTGCTTACCACTAACAAAGCCCGGGTGACCGAAGCCACTCCAAGGCAGGGAGCTGAGGAGGGTGCGGAAACGCCCGGGAAACCAAAGCCCCACCCAAGGCCCTGTGCCACTCAGCAATTATGAAGGGAAAGTTGAGGGGCAAGGGAAAAATGTGACGCTTTAGCTCCCAATCTTGGCAGTAGGGAGGTCAATCCACGAAAAAGACGCTGTCACTTGAGATCTAGAATATATATAAGTTAAAGGAATAGTCAGAGTAAGCTATGGGTATGGCAGAGATTGCTCAACTCTCACTCTGATAGACCAGCCCATCACCACTAGGGAGGTTGGTTATATGTGCTGCCTTATTTCTATCCCTGTGCCCATAGGTTTTCTGTAGAAGGGCAATAGCTGGTTGGTAGCTGGCTCATTCTATTGCGAAACCTTCAATTAGTTGTTTCGCCTCGCAGTTAAGTTGACCTCTTAAATATGTGAACTTTTGAATTTCACCGAGTTCCTCATTGCTGTAGACACTACAGTGGAACATATCCCAAAATCTCATCCACTGAGTGGGATCACTGTCAAACACAAGAACGGTGATTTTTGGTAATATTATACCGGCATTTCTAGTAACCGCAGTACAATTCGGCTCCTTATGTCAATAGGTTTACCCTTTAAATGGACAATAACCTGATCAAGACCCTCCATATACTTCATATCTGCGTCTATGTCCGCGAAATAATCCTCGTCGGCTTTATATAGTGTTTCCATTGCATGGCGACGTATTAAATTCATTGAGGTGTCTCAATATTGATGCCAATTTAGCCTCTATAGTTTCATTATTTGCGTTAACTAGAAATGTATCTATATCTTTGGTGATCCTTGTTAAACCACTCTTGCATCGTATATTCTGGGGTAAAGACAACATGATGGTAATACACAAGAATTAGAATTTAAAGTTTTATAGAAAATATTATACCTATATGGACGCGAAGCGCACTTATAAAAGTTAGCTGACGTAAATAAAGACTAATTTGAAGGGAGCCACGACGCGAAATGCAATAATTAAAGTAAACGAGTGACGTTGGTAGAGGCAATAATAGAGAGAAATAAGACACGAAGTGCAATAATTAAAGTAAACTACAACACCTAATTATCTCCACTCACTAAATTTAAGTAGTCTACCCTACATTAAATGCAGCAAATTCTGTTGAAATACACTAAGGAAGGGATGCCAAAAATGTTATAGGACAAGCCAAATAAATGTTGCAAACATTTAAATAAAAAGTGTTTATTTATGTTAGGCTAGCCTAGTTTTTATTTAAAAACTAGGCTAGCCTAACATTTACTGGTACCAGATATGTTTGTGGCAGTTACCCTATATATTTTGCTGAGAAGACCATACATAATAATTTTACTCCATTTTATTTTAATTTACAGTAAGTGGGTGGAATTTAAATTCCTACTTTATCCTAGAAAACAAATGAAAATTAAAAACACAGAGTGATAGTTAACCCAATTTAATATCCAATTTAACTTAGCTAGCCTAGAAACCAAATTAAATTTAGGAACACATTAGTAGATTAGCTTAAATTAATCCTACCGCCTCCCACTCCTCTTCTTCTAGAAGATGCTAGAAACGGTCATACGAGACAGACTCGTAAATCACTTAGAGGAAAATAACATACTTAAAGATACTCAACACGGCTTTCGTAAAAAACGTTCCTGTTTAACAAACCTCTTAGACTTCTTCCACGATATCCTCAACCTCTACGATGAGAGTAAAGCTGTAGATATTATATACCTTGATTTTCAAAAGGCCTTTGACAAAGTTCCCCACAAACGTTTACTGCTAAAACTAAAAGCGCATGGAATACAAGACGGTGTGTTGAAATGGATAGAAAATTGGCTCAGCGACAGAAAGCAGAGAGTAGTCATAAACGGTAAGGCATCAAAATGGACCAATGTAAGTAGCGGGGTACCCCAGGGATCGGTACTAGGACCAATTCTCTTTCTAATTTACATCAACGACATAGATGAGGGTCTCACCTGTACAATCTCAAAATTTGCTGACGATACAAAAATTGCAAATAGCGTACTCTCAAAAGAACAAGTTGACGATATGCAACACAATCTAGATAAATTGTCATGTTGGGCCCAAATTTGGCAAATGAGTTTCAATGCGGATAAATGTAAAGTACTACATATCGGATACCTAAATGAGAAAGCAAACTATTCGATGAATGGCACTCGGCTTAAGAATGTAAACAGGGAAACCGATCTGGGAGTAACAATATCGAGTAACCTAAAACCGAGTCAACAATGTTCAGAAGTTGTTAAGAAGGCAAACAAAATAATTGGCTTTATAGGCAGGTCATTTGAGCATAAATCCAAAGAAGTTATCCTAACCCTTTACAATTCATTAGTCCGCCCTCTTCTGGAATACTGCGTTCAATCCTGGTGCCCTTATTACCAAAAAGATATAAACAAGCTAGAACGAGTTCAACGTAGAGTTACCAAAATGATACCTAGCCTAAAGAACAAACCATACGAAGAGCGTCTTAGAGAATTAAATCTATTTCCTTTAACCCAGCGCAGATTAAGAGGTGACTTAATTCAAGTGTTCAAAATCATCAAAGGCATCGACAATATGAACTGTAGTAAGTACTTCACTATCGACCAATCTAATTACACGCGGGGAAACGGTTGCAAAATTATTGGTAAATCTTTTAACTCACACGAATCTAAGAATTTCTTCTTCAATCGAGTTGTCAACTTGTGGAATGGGCTTCCCCGAAACGTTATAGACTGCATCACCGTTGATTCATTTAAACTCCGCCTAGACAAATATCTCGCATCAAACCCGCGACTGACTGCGTTTGTAAATGAATAACTTTATTTTATCCCCCCCTCAGTTACTAACCCATCTGTCCCCTACTAACTTCCTAATCCTGCCACGGATATTAGTTCCAGGGCAGTATTTCCCTTTCCAATGTTCCCTTACCCACTCTAAACCACTGTTTGGACACTTGATCCTCAGTGTTTTGGAGGACAAGCAACCTAGAAGGGTCACTATATCTGTTGTTGCTTGATTTCCTTTGTACTTCCTGATCCTTCAGAGCTTGGATGTCAAGCTGGAAGTGCTCCTGGGCAGTAGCCACTATCCTTTGGAATAGATGGTCGCTGGCCTCGTTTGTAAGGTGTACACTGTCCTCAGCGAAGTCACCTTCCCGCGTTTCCATGGATTAGTAGCGGGACTTCGTGAAGGGTAGCACCTTCTTCAGCCAGCGATTTATTCAATTTTGGATGCTCTAATACCGCTTTGCTGCAGACCGCGGGTTGCCGGTCTCGCCTCCACGCCTACAGTGAAACAGGCCCCTGATATTTCTTCAATCTCGCGTGCTAAATCCTGGATGTCGTTGGCAACAGAGTGGATGTCTATATCAGGATGGATATCATTACCACCTAAGACTAGCAATGTTAAGTCCTGCTGGTAACGGATGTGGCTCTTGCAGGCAGCTGAGGACTTGATACTGTCAACCTTCGCACCCCCTATATAGAAGGTCTTCACAGGAAAAAAAGGGTGGTAAAGTGGCTGGTCAACAAAAAGTTCACGGGCATAACTATGTCATAGAATGGATACTTTTTTGATAGGCAGGTACAGCGCAGGCATAATCATCTTCCTCAACTCCGCCGCCGTAAGCGCCGGTTGGAAACACATGGCGTCGGCTCATACAGGCAGATTGAAGAGGTGGCGCCCGGCGAAAAACAAACCCTTGACACGATAACACCAGCCACAAAGCACAAAACGACACCAGGTAAGCGGGAGCAGGCGCTAGATGGAAGGGAAAAGTAGGTAAATGGGAAAAAATAGAACACGCAAAGACGAAAAGCTAGCATAAGGCAGAGGTACGAAGTCGAAGGACCATTACATAAGTACCCGGGGTAAACAATGATACTAATATCCCCAGAAACCTATAAGTAACTTATTTTATGTTGTTTATAGTGAGGTGGATAGCTCAAGGATAGAGTTAGGAATAAGTAGAGGCTATAGTGGCCACTAGGAGATATAGATTTAGAATGACTTAGCTAGAATTAGGTTGGTGTAGGAGCAGCTAGAAGGAGGGTTTGATGAAATCGTTGTTAGAGCAAGTCTATCCCATCAGCGACCGGGTTACAGCAGGGAGATCCAGGTGGTCCTGCTCTTTTCTCAATAGGGGTGGATGCAGCAGCTAACAAAGTAAGGTCAGAACTGAATGTATGGTACCTGGACAATGCAACCTTGGGTGGGTCAGTAGAGAACGTTCTAACCGACCTAAATAACATCGTAACTGACCTCGGCCAGGCTGGGCTAGTGATAAATGACACCAAATGTGAACTTGTCCTCCTCAACCACACACGTGAACAAGGAGAAGAGACTCAGGCCCTGTTTCGAGGCATATTGCCAGATGTAAAGATCCTTCAAGAGCACCAGCAAACCCTATTAGGTTCCCCGCTAACTCTGGCAGCAATCCCACCAGCACTTCAAGTTAAAAAGGAGGAGCTTCAACGTCTCGTGAGTCGCCTGATACACATCGATGCTCACTCAGCTCTGGCCCTTCTCAAGAACTGTTTCTCCATCCCAATACTCCAATACCTCCTGCGCACATCGAGGACTTACACGAACAATGGTGGCCTCCAAGAATTAGACAGCATAATCCGAGAAGCAGTGACCAGCATCACCAACGTGGAATTTAATGAACGGACCTGGACACAAGCCACCCTTCCTGTCCGCCTCGGGAGCTTGGGCATACGGAGAGCCTCGGATATTGCCTCCCCCGCCTTTATCTCTTCCCTCATCGCGACCAACGACCTTGTAGTGTCCATCCTTTCTTCTCAACCCGGAATGATACTTAATTGGGACGTAACAGTAGCGATTAACACCTGGAAGGAGAGTAGAGGAGGAGCCTCAGGGTACCTCCAGGAGCAAGCAGAAAGCGTGGGATACCATCTCGGCGAAGAAAACTCAAGAAAATCTCCTAACCAATGCAGACCAGGTTGCAAAAGCACGCCTCCAGGCAGCCGCCCGTTCGGAGAGTGGCTTGTGGTTACACGCCATCCCCATCCCACCTCTTGGAACTCACTTGGATGCTGAAGCGCTCCGGGTTGCCATCGCGCTCAGAGTGGGTGCGGCAGTTTGTCACCCACACACTTGCAAGTGTGGTGGGGGGATGGATGCTCAAGGTCACCATGCCTTGTCATGTAATTACAATGCAGGCTGCCTGCCAAGACACTCTGCACTAAATGATGTCATAAAACGGGCCCTGCAGAGTGCTAACCGTGCATCAATCCTCGAACCACATGGACTTCACAGAGAAGACGGCAAACGGCCAGATGGGATGACCACTTTCCCTTACAAGAATGGCCGGTGCCTCGTGTGGGATGCCACATGTGTTGACACTTTCTCCACAACCAACATCGCCAGAAACGCCGACGAAGCAGGTGAAGCCGCCCGGATAGCAGAAAATAAAAAGCGAGAAAAATATCAAGCCATCGCCAGAAATCATCAGTTCGAGCCCCTGGCATTCGAAACTTCAGGAGTCTTCGGCCCTACCACCCTTAAGATGGTGAATGAAATAGGCCGTAAAATCAGAGAAGTTTCAGGAGAACCCCGGGAAACCCTCTGGCTCAAGCAAAGACTAGGGATGGCTATCCTCCGGGGCAATGCCACCAGCGTCATGAGCTCAGTTCGACTGGACGGGGTCATGCCACTGTGTGAGGCCCGGGCAGGAGTGGTGTATCCGTAGTCTTTCCACAGTAGGGTAAAACAAAACATAAACTTTATTTGTATGTAACATGTGTGATGCACATAAATAAAAGGGGGATGTGTTGGATGGTTGAAAGCCACAGTTGCTCGCGCGTTTGGGGCTAGCAACACGTATTATGAAAAACATGTATCCTCCTTCATTCACTGTCCCCCCCTTCACTCACTCAACCCCAGAATTTGCCGGAGGATAACAGGTTTTTCACAATACGTAAAAAAGTCTAAGGATTTCGCGATGGGCAACCCACTCGGTTTCATTTGATGCATGCACAGTAAATATTTATATCCAACTAATCAACTACAAATGTTTTCCGGATTAATTATAATAATAACCAGATATAATTATGGATAATAAAAACCCATAGAAATTTAATACGGAATTGTAAATATCTTTCATAAAGATATGTATGTTAGGCTAATACAAGCGCCTGATTTAAACTTACAGTATATTTACTTATCCTAAATTGTCGAAGTGCTTACGAGTCTCGACAATATAGGCAATTCATTCGTGGTCACCCCTACGGGAATCAAGAAAGATAGATGTTAAGAGAATCAACCAGATGATGTTAAACCGAATCAAACTACAATGAAAAGAAAATTATGTGCAGAAGAGCAAATTGAATTGGACTTATTCCGTTTAATCAAAGGGAATGATGTCACTGAGGAAGGGTTTATGAATATGATAGAGAGCACGATGAGCACGGGCTTGGACAAACGCAATTAACCATTAATAACTCGGTGGCAGAGTTACAGTACTATTAGGATTGCCCCTCCCCTTAACATTGACCTAAGAAGGACTAGCAAAATAGGCTGGAGGGCCGAGGTTATGGGCCTCCAAACTCTGTATAAACATGCTTTCCTGTTGGCTGCCACCGAGGAGATATGTTATTGGCTATGAGGTTGATTTGTTGATATGGTTGTGTATTTTCTGCTCCATGTCTGAACATTTTCCCTTCTTCTGTGTATGATATTCTATAATGTTCCCGATTGATTGTTAGTCGTGTGGGAATATTCTATTCAAATACGTTTCTCAGTTTAATCAGCCGTTTTCCTCGGAATGGCTGTACTCTTGACGTGGCTTCCATCTTGTGGGCATAATAAAATTGCATTGTTGTGCTTTAACCCTTAACACCTTACGAGCGGCCTATGCGGTTTATTTATGTGTACCGCACAGCGGGGTGTTTTTAGCCAAAATAGGGCTGTTTACGTGATCATTTTCATGCCTAAATAAGACCCAGAACGTAAAACAAGTACCTATCCCTGAAAGGGCATAAACAGAGCTTTCGAATGACACCATAACGATCCTTGTATGATGGATAGTTTTCTTGCAATAACCGTGCAACGCGAGTGCAAAAAGCAGGTAATTCGGTACTTTCAGTACATAATTGAGTATGTAGCGAGTGAGAGAGGGAGGAGCGAGCTGAGATTTGTGTCAGTAGGTTCGCCGCGGTGGTCTGGAGCAGTCATACGCTCGCTAGTCTCCTGCCACCACTTGTCTCTCTCTCTCAGCCACATTACGTGCTGAAATTGCCACTCGAGTTATGTCGAGCGCCGCCACATAGTCCAGCTTTATTTAACTCGACTTATGTTGCTCGCCGCTAAATAAGGGTTAAAAAGCGGCTCACCACATAAGTCGTTTTTAATAAAGCTGGACTATGTGGCGGCGCTCGACATAGGTCGAGTGGCAATTTCAGCACGTAATGTTGCTGAGAGAGAGACAAGTGGTGGCAGGAGACTAGCGAGCGTATGACTGCTCCAGACCACCGCGGCGAACCTACTGACACGAATCTCAGCTCCCTCCTCCCTCTCTCACTCGCTATATACGGAATTATATCGGGAAAGTGGCTAATTACCTGCTTTTTGCACTCGCGTTGCACGGTTATTGCAAGAAAACTAGCCATCATAAAAGGATCGTTATGGTGTCATTCGAAAGCTCTGTTTATGCCCTTTCAGGGATAGATACTTGTTTTACGTTCTGGGTCTTATTTAGCCCTATTTTGGCTAAAAACACCCCGCTGGGCGGTACATATAAATAAACCGCATAGGCCGCTAAAGAAGGGTTAAGGGGGTAGTGCTTGTCTTTTGGTCTATCTATCTAATAAGCATTTATTAATTATGTTTAGTTTACTCGCTAGAGCTATAGTAAGTTTAAAAAAAACACCCCTTAGACAAGATAAATTTGTACATTTTTCGATAGAAAAATGTCTCAGCCAAAGGCCAGTTCCTTCTAAACTTACCGGGGGGTCGCTATCGCTCGCCAGGAAAAAAAGTCGACGCCAAAGTGGCACGAAAAGTCTTAATATTGACAAGAAATGAGGCGAAAGGTCTCAAAATCGCCAAAAAACGGAACAAATGTCTTAAAATCTCATAACTAATATGCAAAACTTGAAGGAGAAGGGGGTCCAGAAAAAGCGACTACCACCCCCTTAACCCTTCTTATCCGGGCTCGCCCTCCTAAGGACATTATTGGGAGGCCGGGCGATCTGGCCGAAAAACGTCTTTAATAGGCTACCTGTATCTTTGTTAATTTAACTGATAGAGAATTTCCATATATCTCTAAACGTAGTGCTGTTTCTTATCTGTAAACCGGCATTAAGTAGAGCTCTCTAGGTCAACTGGTTCAGTTGTGATGACGATATCCGTGGAGAGAGGTTCGATGCGATGTTCGCAATATCGGACATTTGCAGACACTAATTTCGTCATAGCATACAAAAACAACATTGATCCGACATCTCCTTCTTGGTTTCGGAGGTGCGGTATCGCAAAGACAGGCTTTGTTTACATGCGTTGGATGCACGGCTTTTAAACCAAGCTTAATAGGCTTTCAAGCTTACGGATTTTAAAATGACACCTGGGCTCCTGGCCATCTGCCGCGGTGTAATTTTAAATTGCTGCCCGGGCGGGAAGGGTTAAGGGCCACAGCACATTCCACACGCACATGCAGAGCACTTCTTCCCACTAACTGAATTTACTTTGTTTTCAGCTGGCGATAAAATATATCCCTTAATGATTGTTTCTCAATACTTAATGGACTTACGGAGAGATGGACCGGTTTTTGTTTCTCTTTGGTCTATTAATTAATTTATTCCTTTATTTCTTAGTTTTTTTCGCTAGACCTCCATCAAGCTTAGAAAAACAATCCTTAGACCCCCCTTCAAGATAAATTTGTAAATTTGTCCGTAAACAAAATTCCCGGCCAAAGGCCGGTTTCTCTTAAAATGTCAGGCTCGCTATCGCTCGCCAGGATATAATCGACACCTAAATGGCACACAAGGTTTTAAAATTGACAAAGAAATGGGGCGAAAGGTGTTAAAATCCCCAAACTAATGGGCCGAACGTCTTATAATTTCAAAACATATGGGGCTTAACACGAGGGAGAAGGGGGGCCAGAAAAACCGGCCCATCCCCTCTTGGTAACTTATGACGCTTCTTTGTTTCTAACTCAAAATCATGCCAAGATTTCATAATGTACCTCTTCTCTACCGGTAACGTCTTTTTTACTATTTCTGGAGGATATTTGACGGCTCTAATCAATTTAAAAAGGGCCTCCAGCAATTAACAGGCTTCGAACTATCTCACTTAACCTTTTTCACTCCCACAGATCCTTCATAAACGGCACAAAATCGTCTAAATATTACTATAATAAAATTAAAATGACGTCGCCGGTACAGAAGGCATATTTCTGTGCCACATCATCGTAAAAGCTGATAAATCAAGCTAAGAACATGACAATTTACCGTTAGCTGGAAAACCATATATAACAGGCTATACTTATGACGTTAGCCGCGTTATCGTTCTTTAAGGGGGTAGTACTCGTTTTTGTGGACCCCCTTCTCCCTCATGTTTAGCATATTAGTTTGAAGGTTTTAAGACTTTCGTTCCGTTAGTTTGGCGATTTGAGACCTATCGCCTCATTTTGTTGTCAGTATTAAGACCTTTCGTGCCCTTTATCTGTCGATTTTTTCCTGGCGGGCGATAGCGAGCCTCTAATTTTAGAAAGAACCGGCCTTTGGCCGGCACATTTTTCTACCGTAAAATGTGCAAATGTACAAATTCATTCGGCCCCATTCAGCCAACTGTTTTAAGACGTTTATCCCCATCCAGGTGTCAATATTTTCCTGGCGAGCGGTAGCGAGCCAGCATATATATATATATATATATATATATATTTTTTTTTTTTTTTTTTTTTTTTGACAGCAAGCTAAATTTGTAAATTTTTCGACATAATTTTTTTCCGGCGAAACCCGATTTCTCCATACAATGCTGGCTCGCTATCGCTCGCCAGGAAAAAAATCAACATCTGGATAGGGATAAAAGTCTTAAAACAGTTGGCTGAATGGGGCCGAATGGAGAAAAGCCAAGGAAAGAGATATAAAGCCGGTGACCCCCCTAATGCCCCTTTCCCACTGGTGAGACAAGTCACGATTTTCGTCGCCGACACCAATAAATTGGCACATTCCTGACATGTCTCAACACCTCTCATAAAAAATCGTTTGACTCTCAAGGCCTCGCAAGGGCCCTCGCGGGTGGGTTGTCGCAAACGTTAAAAATTTTGGACGAGGACTCACGAGGATTGGTTTCCCTCGCAAGCATCGTCGAGCATCGCCAAGGGATCTGCGAGGGCTTTTGCGATCATCTGCAACATCGGCAAGACATCGCGGAGGGTTTCGTACAAAAAAAACTTTGCAAAGCTGCATGGATGCTCACCGATGCTCTCAGGTGCTCTGCTCGCCGATGCTCTCAGATGTTCCGAGAACATCGACAATGCCAAAGAGCACCTTCGGCGAGGTGGGTAAATTTGTTTTATTAGGCCTATAGTGAACCTGATGAACCCTTTTTTCTATGCTCCTCTCGTGGGGAGTTCACCTGTTGTTTTTCTCTTTCTTTCCTTTTCTCTCTTTCTCTGGTTTGTATCCATTCAGCCCCATTCAGCCAAATGTTTTAAGACGTTTATCCCCATCCAAGTATCGATATCTTCCTGGCAAGCGATAGCGAACCAGCATTATATGGAGAATCCGGCTTCGCCGGAGACATATTTGTATCGAAAAATATACAAATTTAGCTTGCTCTCAAAACAAAAATATTTATATGTTGGCTCGCTACCGCTCACCAGGAAAATATTGAAACCTGGATGGGGGTAAACGTCTTAAAACAGTAGGCTGAACGGGGCCGAACGGATTATAGGCAAAGAGAGAGGGAGAGAAAGAAAAAAAAAAAACGAGGAGGGAAAGAAAGAGAAAACAGCGAGGTGGGCTCAATGTTTACGTTACGGCTTAGCCTAATTGAGCCCACCTCGCTGTTTTCTCTTTCTCTCCCTCCTCGTTTTTTGTTTTTCTTTCTCTCCCTCTCTCTTTGCCTATAATCCGTTCGGCCCCGTTCAGCCTACTGTTTTAAGACGTTTACCCCCATCCAGGTTTCAATATTTTCCAGGTGAGCGGTAGCGAGCCAACATATATATATTTTTGTTTTTGGGTCGTTTTTCTGGTCCCCTTTCTTCCTCATGGTTAACCCCATTAGTTTTCATATTTCATGACATTCGGCCCATTAGTTTGGCGATTTTAAGACATTTCACCCCGTTTCGTTGTCAATAATAAGACTTTTCGTGTCATTTAGGCATCGAGTTTTTCCTGGCTAGCGATAGCGAGCCTGTACTTTTTGTGGAACCGGCCTTCGGCCAGGATATTTTTCTATCGACAAATGTACACGTTGATCTTGAAGGAGGGTGTTAGGGGGTGCTTTATATGTTTGATGGAGGTCTAGGGATGAAACTAGGGATGAAATAGAAAACAAACACAAAACGAGGAGAGAGGGAGAGAAGAAAAAACAAAAAAAGGGGAGGTGGGCTCAATTTTTAAGCCGTAACGCAAACATTGGGCCCACCTCGCTGTTGTTTTTTCTTTCTCTCCCTCTCTCCTCGTTTTTTGTTTTTTTTCTATTTCTCTCCCTCTCTCTTTGCCTATAATCCATTCGGCCCCGTTCAGCCTACTGTTTTAAGACGTTTACCCCCATCCAGGTTTCAATACGCCGAACCATCGCTTGAATCGCCGAAGACGTCGCAGAACATACGGCGAGTTTTCTTTCATCCTCGCATGATTTCGCAAGATATTTTTGAAAATGTGACATGCCTCTGCGACATCGGCGAAACATCGCTCACTTCGCCGATAACGTCGCAGAAGGTCGGCGATTGCGTCGCCGACATCGGCGACATCTTCGCCGAGTATAATTTGTCATCTGTTTGAAACTGTCAAAATCGTGAACATTGCACGTATTCTTGCGAATTTGACAAAATAAGGTCATCGGCGACGAAAATCGTGAGTTGTCGCACCAGTGGGAAAGGGGCATTAATAGCTCCACTAAGATCCCCTCACTTCCATCAGTATTTCTCGCCCACACTAATCCTACTAATCTTATAACCCAGAGGAGAGGGTGAGACTGCCGAGAAATGTACAAAGTTATCTTGCTGTGTAAATATTATTATGTCATATGAGGAGCGAATTAACCCATACAATACCAGTGACATATTTGTCATCATATTCTGACAACTATAAGACGATTTTATTCAGCTTAGGAAGGACCTCTAGCAATAAAAAGGTTTCTAACTATCTCGACCAAAATTTTTAACTACCACAAATCCTCCCTAAGCTGCATAATATCGTCTAAATATAATTAGAACACAATATAACACACGTCGCTGGTACTCAAAAGGTTAAACAAATATATTGGGTGTCCTCTGACAAAGCCCAGAATGAGATATATTGGAAGGATATTATATTTGTAAAGGACAACGACAATTATTATCTACATGTTCACAAGAACTTTACAACTGGTTAGTTATACACAATTACAATGGGCATGTATTGGATGTGCATTAGTTCACTTAACCACTACTGTACCGGCGCCGTCCTTTTCAAATTATGTCTGGCTACTATTAGACGATTTTATCCAGTTTGAATAATGCCTCAAACATTTAAAAGGCTTCAAACAATCTCACCTAGCCCTTTTTACTACCATAAATCCTTCTTAAAATGCACAACATCGTCCTTTCCTTGTTCCAGAATGTTGCTACTTCGTGATAGTCCCTGTGAATACCAAAAGTTGTGTATGAGTGAGTAGAATAAATGAAGATAGGTCAACTCGTACATTGTACATAGCCTACCCAGCGGTCTCGTCTGTGGTACCCCGTGTATCTGTTTTGCCTGCGTGATAAGTGCCTGTTTGTGTGTTTATTTTTTCCCTCGTCTGTGTTGCAGTAGCATAGTTGTTAGAGTTATTATTGTATATTTATGCCCCAAAAGTGTGTATTTAAATTGCATTGCATTGGTGTTTAGTGTATGTTACATTGCAGTGAGTGTAGTAGCCATGCTCGACTCTGCTTAGTTTTATTTGCAGCGCATAATGTGTTGTTATTTCTGGCTCTTTCGATTTGCTCTCACTCTCAATTGCCCCATTTGCATTACCCAGCTCAAAAGGTAGGATTGCATCTACATATTGGATCCGCAGAATAGATTTGGATTTGATACTACATAATGCAACCAATCCTAAAATTAGGTTAAGACTCAATTCCACGGAGATGAGATAAGACTGGTGTCCTCTTGCAGATGTATTTACTTTTATTTTAATTTAGCTTATTCTTGTTGTTGTTGTCGTTCCCTAAGCTGCCTGGCCGAACAGCCCCGAATCCCTAAGGAAGGCCATGACCATGGTCGGGCTTTTCCACGGAGCTCTCAAGGAGTGTAGATTATATTGTTGGCGTAAGTGATTGTGTGAAATGCAGTCTTCCATGATGTGTTTAATGGTATGGGGTGCTGTGTTACATCCCGGGCAGGTGTCGATGACGGAGTCATCCAGTCTCTTCTGATAGCTCAGAAGAGCTGGATGGTGTCCGAATCTCAGCCTGGCCAGGTGGACTCTGTCCTCGCGAGGAAGGGAGGATTCAGAAGGATGGATTTCGGGAGGTCTTGCCTGCAGCTGCGTGTTGTCTATGAGTGATTGGATGGAAAGGCGAGAGATATGAGTATGGATGTGCTTCTGGAAGCTGGTTTGGGGTGGGCAGGGAGGGAGAGAAGACAGTATTTGTGTGTGATACCGTGTGCTGGGTGTTGTTTTGATATTTTTTGGTGTGTGTGGGTGTGTTGCCATGTAGTGTAGTGGGTGGTGTTGGTTCGTGGAGGCTGCTGCCAGGAATTGAGTGCCTCTCTTGTCCAGATGGTCTTTAACTTTGAGGACTTTGGTTTCTTGATGTAGGTGATCTGTAGGTGTAGTAGTTGTGTAGCCTGTGATGATATTTAGGGCTTTATTTTGAATAGTCTGTAAGGTCTTATGATGTGTTTCAGCTAGGTTAGAAGCCCAGGCCTGGCTTGCGTATTTCATCACTGATCTTATTTATTACTTGTAAACTGTGATGGTGGTTTCTTTGTTTTGTCTAAATTTTGTGTGGGTAAGTGACCTGAGGGCGTTAAGTCTGGGTGTCAGTTTCTTTTTCTTGTTTATGGTGTGCTGTTTGAATGTCCTTAGAGCATCATATGTTACTCCTAGGATTTTGGGTGAGTGTGTGTGTGTAATGTTGTTAAGTTGTGGGGTGTATTTGTGTTCTGCTGTCCAGCTTGTGAGGTGGGTTGTGGTGGATTTGGCTGGGGCTAAATTGAGTCTGTTTGTAGTGCACTAGTCATGTAATGTTTTAAGATAGGGTTGAAGGAGACGTGTTGCTGTGTCTAGGTCTTGGTGTGTGCATGTGAGTGTTATGTCTTCTGCATAGGATGCTATGTTTATTTGGAGTGTATTGGGTTTATTTATATCATGCATGTACAGAATGAAGAGTGCGGGCGACAGGACGGATCCTTGCGGGACTCCGTTTGGGAAATTTTGGATGCTAGATGTCTGACTGGCAAAAGATACATGTGCACATCTGCCTGATAGGAAGTTGGCCAGCCACCTTTTTGTGTTGTTGTGCATGTTTGTGTCGTAGATTTTGTTTGCTAGGTTGTGGCAGGGGATGGCATCGAAGGCATTACTAATGTCGAGTGTGGCAAATAGTGATCTGTGTAGTGGTCTGGCTGACTTGATGCCGTCAAAAGCTCTTTGTGTAAGGTCTGTAAGAAGAGTGTTTGTGGAGTGCAGTGGCCTGAAGCCATGTTGTGTTGGAGCATGTCTAATCAGTTGTAATACAAGGCGTTCTATGACTTTGGAGGGGGTGCAAAGGAGTGTGATAGGGCGGTGTGAGGAGGGTAGCGTGGGGTCTTTGTTGGGTTTTGGGAATGTAATGATTATACCATGCTTCCAGATGTCTGGTATTGTGTTGTGTGAATAACTGTAGATTGATATGTTAGTGACTGCTTGTATGCCTTGTGGTCCCAGGTGTCTGAGGTGTATGTTGCTTATGTTGTCTAGGCCACAGGCGGATGAGTGCTTGAGATTGTTGGTGAAGGGTGCATAGTCAGGGTCTGTGGGGAATTGTCTCTTACGTCGGATGACACGTTGTTGGTCATCTTTATGGTGTTTTAGGTGGCTGACATGAGAGAAGTGATTAATAAGAGTGTTTGCTTGTTGTATACATGAAGGAGTAGAGTCTGTTGTTATGATTGCAGCATGTGATTGTGTTGTGTTGCTGTTGGAAAGTGTGATGCTGTTTAGTGTTTTGTAGAGTTTTTTGGGATTTGTTTTGTAATAAAGTGTTTGTAGGAAGTTAATCCAATTTAGTGTTTATTGTTCTTGTATTTTTTTGTTATTCTGGGTGTTGAGTGCTTGAATTTGTTGTGTGATGTCTTGTGAGTGGGGTGCTGGGGAGTGTTTCAGTGTGTCGCGTTGTCTGATGAGGTTTTGAATTTCTGGTGAGAAGTTGGGGTTGTGTCTTTTTCTGTTAATTAATGGAATGTATTAATTTTCTTGTCAGCATTTTGGATAGTTGTGTTGAAAATGTGGACAGCATTGTTGATGTCAGTGATGGGTGTGCTGTTTAGGGTTTCAAAGTGTTTCAATGTTCTGTCTCGTTTGTGAAAGATTCCCAGTTGGCTCTTTTATAGTTGGTGTAAGTGTATCTGTGGCTAGCTGGAGTGAGTCTGGTTTTGGTGGTGATAATGATCGGGAGGTGGTTGGAGCCTAAGGTTTAAACCACCCTCCAGGATGTTGTGGGGGGCGAGTTCTGGGGAGCAAACGGTGATACCTAGAGATGATGGGTCGTAGACGGCTTGGTGGGGAGTATGGGTATGTTGATGGATGTCATTGAGGATGAAGAGGTTATCTGATTGGCGTTGTAGGCCAGCCCTCTGTCTATGTCCGGGTTGTCGACAAACCAGGCCGACGTCTTGGCGTTGAAGTCACCACCCAGGATGATGTGTGGGGTGTTTGTGATTTATTGTAGTTGTGGTCTGTATTCGTTGGGTACTGTGGGGGATGTTTGAGGAGGGATGTATGTGATTATGATGGTTATGTTGGACTGGTGACTGTATAGGTTATTTCTTTGTGTACCAGGGTGATGAGGCCACCGCCACCGCCTATGGCCCGGTCTTGTCTAATGGTGGTGAAGTCATGGAAACTAGGTGTTTTTTGTGTTGTGCAGAGTTTTGTTTGTTATAAGATGGCAATGTGTATGTTGTGTTGTTTGATGAAGTTTCAGAGTTCGAGTTACTGTGTGTTGATGCCATCTATGTTTAGTTGAAGAATGTTAATGTGTGCACGGTGTATGTTGAGTGCTGCTGCATGAGGATGGGGTGGGGGTGGGGTTGGGGAGGATTGAGATGGGTGAGGTGGTAGTGGGGGTGGGGATTGGGGTGCAGGAAGTGAGGGTAGGAATGGATTAGGTTGGGGTGTGGTGTGTGGGGTGGATGATATGGAAAGGCTAGGTGGGTTGGGGAGGAGAGGTGTACAGGTTTTAGGGGAGGGATTTGACTGGGAGAGGTAGGGGCATGAGGAACAGGTCCAGGTGTCCGTGCAGTGTTTCTTGTAGAGTAACGTAATCAATGCCCCCTTATAGTTTAATTATAATAATTATAGTTTATTTAATTAGTCACTAGCATATTTTTAGACTTACAACCGTAGGTGTTCTGTTAAAGGTTATATTGGAGAATCAAGTTACTAAATAATTATGGAGTTGATTAACCTTTTCATATAATTAGGCCCAGAGAGACGGCGGCATCTCGTAGTCCTTGGATATAAAGAATGAATCCTACTCCCCAACCCTCTATTAACATCCTCCCTTCATCTATCTAAATGTTATACATTTACTCTCTCTCTCTCTCTCTCCCCATAAACTTTCAGGCCCTTCCCCCTTCTTCAAAGTTGCCAGGTTGGAATGCATGAGTTAGTGACTGGGGAGTGACCATGTTTCTCTTTTCTCTTTTGCTTTGTGAACATTATTTATTCATTATCTCCCCTAACTTCTCTGTTTGTTTGTGACCCAAACTTTGTTGGCGTCCAAGTGTTTTCCTTTTAATATATGACAAGCAGTTTGTTTGCATAGTTATCATTCCTTTCATGATTAGTGAAGTGACGGAATTGGTGAAGGACAGTTGCAGAATTGCTAGTCTGCAAGTCAAACAGAAGAAGAAGCAAAGAAAGCGGGGACAAAGAGAAACAAAACATTTCCCCGAGCGACCCCTTCCTTCAGGAGTTTCTCATTTTCTGTGGGACAGAACACCACCCAAACATCTAACCCATTTACCCCAAGAAAAGGCAAATTCGGGGAACCAATCACAGCCGTGGTTTCAAACCGTGCCCGCCAATCAACAGACAGTATTTCATCAGTTCCCGGATCTGCAGTACAATGAAACGATGTTTATGCATGTAAAAACATCAACGGCCAGAAGTGTACAGATATAAATGGACCTAGGCAGGAGGGCGAGTTATGACGAACCTGGAGATATCATAACCCTCTCCGAAGAGCAACCAATAGGCGAGCTACAATAAAGTTTGTCTAGGAGTTTAGATTATGGAGTAATCCATATAAGTAAGATTGCTCAATTATTAGGCTAAATAACTAGTACCTAAGTAATAAATAAACTACCTATTATACATGTACCAATATAAACAGCTATTATGTATGTCTACGATAAGTATTAAACCTCACAACTCGATCACAACATATTCACAATATCCCTATTGCGTTGAACTCATGTAAACGAGAGGCAAGAATTAAGTCCACCATAACCTCAAAGAATGAGTGAGAATGTATGCAAACATTCACTGAGGTAGTGCCCCTAACTCTGCAAAGAATGGGACATATGACAGCAGTAGAAGTTTTGCCGAGCCCTTCCCCCTGCCCTGATAGTGTGCTGAAGTACCTGCGGAAGTCTGGAACCAGAAGTCCTGACTGAGACACGGTTCAACCTGAAGTGCTGCTCCCCTGCCCTACGTTCCACGTCGGCCAGGCTTGTTCTCTACCCTCCCAATTTACCCTAAGTGTCTCTGAATATCTTATGTTATGATTATTGTTGTCAAGGTATAGGTAAGATCTGTGATTATTATAGTGCTATGATTCTATATAGATCTGTGCCTAAGATCTAGTGTTCATTTTGCTTCATAACCCTTATAACGTTGTGTGTATACGTTACATACTCGTGTTAATCAATTCACCTAGCCACGTACTCGCAGATTTTCCTTGTATATGTTATTCTTTTATGTATGTTACAAGTTGAGGTCGAAGTGTATTTTGTGTACTTATTCCCTTCCTAATTACCTAGTTACCTAGAACCTACGCTCAATTTCACATTTAATTGATCTCAGTTCCCCCTCGTTGAGAAGATTTATTATTAATTATGTATATATATTTGCTTCCCGAGATCCTAATTTTACGATTGTTTACTTAAGCGTTATTGTAATTATTATATGAACTATTATTGATGTTCATTTGATTACTGATGTAGATAATTCTGATTCTTCTCGTCTAGGAATTCTAGCCTTGCATAGAGTCTGTTATCTAATTATTCATCATTCGAATACACCGCTTATTGGGGGTGAATTCTTCATAAGACTCTGCTAACCCGTTCAGATATCTTGTTTATACCATTGTGAGTATTTCATTTAGTACAACTTTGTCGTGTCCGCTCCTTGCTTTATAATTAACACTTTGTTTAATTATTCTTACGCTAACCTTATTTATGCGTTTATAGGACATCTGTTAACTACGTTAGTGTGTTAATCAGACTTTGTCTTTAATTACGATTATCATATAAATACGATAGAATATGACTCTTTTGTGATCTCGTATGTCTCTGTGACGTCACGATCTCTCCTACAGCACGACGTAGGACGAGTAGATCGTATATTATAAGATTGTAAATAAGTTAAGTTATAAAAGGCCTAATATGCTATTAAGCAATATTGCCATGGTCTTATGTAGTATATATGAATTTATCGTATATATTAATATAATTTATCGTATAGAGCAACCTAAATGCGGTACGATAATTTGGGCTCCTGGCGGTTTGCCAAGGCAGCAAGGTGTGCTTTTGAGGTACGCCAGAGCCTTCACGAACACCAACCAGTTAACATCTAAATTTTCCGCCCTCAGTAGATCGAGCTTTTGTGCCTGTAATCACAATACACATACAGCAATACACACAGCTACACCATCACGACGCTCTCATCGACACCATGACTGACTGATAGATAAGCATATTATTCATGTCCATTCCCATGTAATCATTTATTCTTTCTTTAACTTGACTCGAGTCTTGGGACCGAAGTCTCGTTCCCCATTGTCCACCGCCATATTGGATAAAACGTTCTCCCTTGCCTCATTGCCACGTGGAACTATTGGTGAGTTAATTCCTGGCTAATATTAACCCTTATAACCTTACCCTATATATACATTTATTATGGGAGACGTTTGGATATAAATTAGCTTGTTTCAGATTGAATTCAATTTAGATATAGAGTAGGTTTCATTTAGATTGATTTTATTTGATTCATTAGCTTAGTAATATTTAACTTCCATTGATAGTTTACCACATTGGTGCCCAGACCCGGGAATTAGCTACCAGTAAGGGATTTTAAGGCAATGAACAAGGGGACATATAATAGGATGCAGGAACAACTCTATGATAAACTGGCAAGGCTAGCCAAGCGAGAGAGGATCTTCAGCCCTTGTATCATCAAAGCTTGTTGGGAAAGGTCTCAAGGCATATGACTCGCTGTCATTGGAGGACTGTACTAACTATGTGGTGTTAAAGGAGGCTGTGCTCCGGGCCTATGAGTTTCAACCAGAAACCTACAGGTTGAAATTTCTGGGCGTTGTAAAGAGCAAGGAGAGCTCTTTCCTTGAACATGCCCGGGAACTGACTGACACTATGGGGTCAGGTTAAGCAGTTATTTTTGTTGGAGCAGTTCTCCCGGTGCACAGGCAGCGACCTGACATTAAACCTGAAGGAAAAATGCCCTAAGACCGTAGAGGAGGCAGCTAAGCTTGCTGACCTCCGGCTTTCTTTGATTCGTTGGTGCGGGTCTGCTCATCGTAGTGAGACAGGTAACAAGGGGCGTAACACTCCACCCCCCCAAAGTCAATGAAGCACAAAATAACACTGTAAAAAGTAAGAGCAATGATACCCATTATAACTACAAACACAAAACCGTCCCGTTTTCAAAAGGGCAGGGCTCTTCCCCACCACCTCAAGGGGGGAAGTCTAGTGGTGAAGTGAAATGTTTTAAATGTCAGAAGGTGGGTCACTTTGCACGTACATGTCCGAGTAATATTCCTGCTAAGCCTGTGTCTTTGGTTCGCAACATGGGGGTGTCTCTGAGCTCTTCTGCGTCTGCCCGGGGTAGGTCGTCAGTTGCGGGGACACAGCCTGTGAAGAAGGGTTTGGAGGGCTCGACACCTCTCCAAGACACTTTTTGCAGCCATCGAGGGCGCGGGCTTGTGAGCTGGGGGAAATACTAAACATCAGGTCAAATTGTTGCGTGACACTGGGGCATCACAGACACTTCATAAAAATTTCACAGGCAAACCTATAAACGCGGCTCGGGTTGTTGTGGTACAGGGGATCAATGCTACCAGGTCATACCCGTTGATTAGGTTGGAGCTGGAGGTGGATGGTGTGTGTAGTGAACTTGATGTTGGGATCGTAGAGAGCTTGCCAGTTGAGGGCATCGACCTCCTTCTGGGCAACGACTTTCCGGTGCTCACTTCGGAGGTTCCACCCTTAGTTGTTGCCGAGAGGCCGGCCGACGTTAATAGGGAGAATCGGGAATGGGTCAAGAGGTGTCAGCTTAAACAGATGGCCTGTGCAGTCACCCGTTCTCGTGCGTCAGTTCAGTCACAACCATTGTCTCAGTCTTCAGACCAGCGGAGGAACGGTCGGAAGGAGCAAGCTGAAGCTGGGAGTTTTGTGAGTTTTGCTCCAGCGGCTCTCCTTAGCGGCTTAGTACTTGACCCAGAGGTTAGCTCCGGAGTGGCCCTAGAACCTGTCACCCCTAGTGACATGGTTGGGCGTTATGGCACTCCGCGACATAGTAGTTCCCAGTTGGAGGAGAGTTGTGGGAACGGGGCTATCAAACACGAACACGGGGAAACATGTCATGTGAACCTGTTGGAGGAGTTTGTGAGGCAACCACCTGAGCAGCCTACTGTCCCTGCATTGGTCTGCAGCGGCCAAGGTGGAGAAGGAGAGGGGGGCAGTAGGGCACAGGTGGAGGAGAGTAGGGATTGTCAAGTCTCGGCGGAGCAGTGGGCGGGGGACACGAGTCTGGTGGTTGTGGAAGCACTAGAGCACCTGCCTGATCAGCAGTGTGCAGCGCTCCAGCACCAGATCGGTTCATACCCCACTGGTCGTGCCGAGCCCCTGAGCCTCACAACTCGGGCTGTGCAAGATGTTCCGCGGGCAGGTCACGTGAATGTTGAAAGACCGTTAGCCTCGTTTCGGTGGTTCAAGGTGGGCGACGAGGCTTGGACATGGTTGTCAGGTCAGGGTCGACCCATGGCTGCCAAGGGTGGTGGTTAGAAGGAGGACATTGAGCAGATTGGTGAGATTGGCTGTGGAGTGGATGTGCCTGGTCGTCGCATAGCCTCCCAATGCTGCTCTAGTCGAATGCAACAGCCCTACCATAGACCGACTGTATCTGGCCATGTCGCTAAAAGTGGTGATGCTGCGGAGGCAGATGTAGTTGCAAGGAATGCGGGGGTGCGCATGTACGGTATCAGCGGGGAAGCCTTAGCAATAATGAACTATGGGAGTGACTGCACAGGTGGTACTGATTGTCCCTCTCATGACCTGGCTGTTCTAGGGACGAAGGTGGAGAAGGAGGGAGACTACAGGTTAGAAGCTGCGGTCTCGGCTGGGTTGTGGCAGGGCTCTAGGCATGTTCTGCGAGATAAGTTGTTTACTAGGCTGGGGCAGTGCATCCGCATGTTTATTGCTTCTCCAGGCCTGATGTATGGGGTAGAATCCGACATGGAGGCTGGAGACAGAGCGAGGCTCAGTTTAATTCCCTACCGTATAAATCCTGCTAAAAAGCCTGTCTTGAAAACAGAGCTAGACGACATGTGGAAAAAGGGTCTGAGGGATAAAGGATATTGTGAGTGGTCGTTGCCAGTGAGTTTGCAACCTGAGTTGAGTGGCAAGATCAGTGTGTGTGCATTATCCCTGACAGACACCTATCCATTGCCCAAGGGTCTGAGGGATAAGGAATGTCGTGAGTGGTCGTTGCCTGTAACTTTGCAACCTGTGTTAAGTGGCAAGATCAGTGAGTGTGTTGATTGCGAGAGTGTGTGTTCATTATCCCTGACAGACGCCTATACCTTATCGAGAGTTGACGACACCATAGACCGCATCGGGGCTGCATCGCCTATCCCGAAGGTAGAACCAGTGAAAGCCTTTTGGCAGGTCCCGTTGCCGGAAAGAGCGAAGAGAAGTGCCAGTCTTGTGATGAGCTGGGCAGTTTATAAGTGTCAGGTGTTGTTGTGCTGCCGGAACACAAGTTGGATGTGTGGCATGCTAAGGGCACTGATAATGTTTTGGCTGATTGTTTGTCACGGGAGGGTTTGTTTGCAGGAGAACCCTCGCCGTTCAGTCAGTGTGTGTTGAGAGTGGAGTAAAATTGGCTTGCCCCTGTAAGTGCAGCCGCCAAAAACATAAACAAAAAAATGAAAATTCTATAAAAACTTTCTTTAACCCTTTATTAGCGGGGTCGGACTTAAGTCCGGTACGAGATAATTGGACTAAATGGCGGGGTCGGACTTAAGTCCGTGGGTGTATTCCCACCCTAATTTAGGTGGAAAGCGGAACCTGGTGGTCAGGCGGTATACTACAAGGGCCCACCCACATATCCCCACTGCGTGACCGTGACTCAGTGACCCTCAAGCAGCCATAATGGAAGGTCAAGATTTGCCCGTGTTCGATTCGGTGGCCGCCATCCCTAGTGCGTCGCGCCACCCTACTAACCACGCCCGGCTTACCACCCAGGAACTAGATATCATGCTGAACTCTTCAGAACTTTCTAATAAGCTGTTGGATGAAACCGTCGAATGTCTGGGTGAGAGTTTTGGTAGTGTGGATGACTCGGAAGACGAAAATAACCCGATCATAGGCTTTCATCCCAAGCATAATTTGCGTGGGGTTGATGTTGAGGTTGATGTTGGACAGACCGTTGACCATATTGAAGACGTTCCTGACGAAGAACATACTGGTGTGGGTGTTGGTAAGTACAATTTATATTTTATAATTGCTTGAAAGTTTGATTGCAAGCATTTTATCACCTTACGAGCGGGTGGTGGAGTATATTTCCCTGTGCCGCCCAGCGGGTTTTTTTTTTTTTACCCTAAATGGTGTTGTTTCGTGCTCTTTTTCATGCATAAACAAGACCCAGAGCGTAATACAAGTATGTATCCCTGAAAGGGCGTAAATTGAGCTTTCCAATGACACCCGAACCATCCTTCTACGATCATTGGTTGTCTTTCAACGATCGTGCAACACGAGTGCAAAACCCTAAACTACGGTAATTTCCTTATATAATTCCCTGTAGTAGGTCCACGGCGGCTGTGACGAGCGGTCAGGAGGTACATTATGCTCTAATCACCGCTCCGCTCTCTCTCAGAGCACATTACGTCCTCAAAATTGCACTCTACAAGAAATGTCCTTTGCATTTTATAGCGTATTATTTGCAGGCGTTCGGTAAATTTCTCACGATAACCAGGGTATACGGTACATTTCTCACGATAATATAAGCAACAACGAAGCTTGGCGAAGATTGTGGTCTACAATATACCTTTTTATAATTGCATGTGACCTTGTAATTGCTTGAAAGTTTGATTGCAAGCATTTTATAGCGTATTATTTGCAGGCGTTCAGTACATTTCTTACGGTAATACAAACAACGAAAGATTGAATATTTGTGCTTGGCATTATATGATTGTGGGGAACAGATGTAGGCCTACCGTATATATTATTTTATCATAATATATGATACATATGTAACATTGTTATATTATCACGACACTCTCTCTGTCTCACTCTCTTTGTTTCTACACCTTTGTACTCCTTGGTACTCTCTTTCTCTGATGTAGGCCAGGGCACGCCCCTAACTAATCTTCTCTTCCCTCCCAGGGAAAAATCACACCTAGCAGATGTTCTTGACCTCTCTCTCTCTGTCTGTCTCTCTACCTATATATACATTTATAATTGCATGTGACATTGAAATTGCTTGAGAGTTTGATTGCAAGCATTTTATAGCGTATTATTTGCAGGCGTTCGGTAAATTTCTCACGATAACCAGGGTATACGGTACATTTTTCACGATAATATAAGCAACAACGAAGCTTGGCGAAGATTGTGGTCTACAATATACCTTTTTATAATTGCATGTGACATTGAAATTGCTTGAGAGTTTGATTGCAAGCATTTTATAGCGTATTATTTGCAGGCGTTCAGTAAATTTCTTACGGTAATACAAACAACGAAAAATTTAATATTTGTGCTTGATTGTGGGGAACAGATGTAGGCCTACCGTATATATTATTTTGTCATATATATGATACATATGTAACATTGTTATATTATCACAACACTCTCTCTCTGTCTGTCTAATCCTCTCTGGGTCTACCTATATATACTTGTATAATTGCATGTGACATTGAAAGTGCTTGAGAGTTTGATTGCAAGCATTTGATAGCATATCATTTGCAGGCGTTCAGTAAATTTGATAAATATATCAAAATAAGTCCTGTGGGACTATGAAATAGCTATTATTGGACAAGGAAAATATTTTGTTCATCCCTCCACTGGAACATCAACAACAATGTCAACAACGTATCGCAGTCGGCAGTGTGCAGTACTGCCAATACGTATAGCGACTTCCGCTAGATCTAGAGACTTTACTTCGATCTAGCAGCAATGACTTACACTAGCGGTTTTGTTTTGAAATTTCAGAACAATTTCGAAGTGATATTATATGGATTTTGCCAATTCATATTTCTAGTGGTATTTATCATGTCTTACATCTAACAATATATGCTAGCGGATTTAACTTCAATTGGTAACCCTCCCGCTCCATTCGGCTCGAAGAAAATCGATAATGGTGGCACTTTAGTAAACAGGTGATAAACATAACCGCATGCGTATCGGTTTGGTGTATCGGTATTATGGTAAGTTGGCTACCTACTATTGTTTATACGATATAGTAAGTAATGATCAGTAAATTATTATATATTATATATAAAACAAAAACAAAATTCCTGCAAAGCAAGCGAAACAGAGAGAGAGAGAGAGAGACAATGCAGAAACTGAACTGAAGAAAGAGTGAAAAAGATATAATAATACAGACATTTTTACAAGCAAATAAAGAAAGGGATTATAGAAAATAATAATGAGAATTACATATACGGATGAGGAAGAGAGAGAGAGAGAAAGAGAGAATACAGAAACTGAACTGAAGAAAGAGAGTGAAACAAATATAATAATACAGAAATATTACAAGCAAATAAATGAAATAGACGGATTAGTTGGAGAAAATAATAATGAGAAATACATATACGGATGAGGAAGAGGGAAAGCGAGCGAGCCAGAGAGAGAGAGAGAGACAGGAGGCGTGAGAGAGATTAGAGAAAATAGAGAGATTGCAAGCATTTTATAGCGTATTATTTGCAGGTGATCAGTAAATTTCTTACGGTAATACAAACAACGAAAGATTGAATATTTGTGCTTGGCATTATATGATTGTGGGGAACATATGTAGGCCTACCGTATATATTTTTTCATATATACGATACATATGTAACATTGTTATTATCACGACACTCTCTCTCTCTCTCTTGTCTCTTCCTCTCTGGGTCTACCTATACATATATAATTGCATGTGACCTTCAAATTGTTTGAAATTTTGATTGCAAGCATTTTTTAGCGTATTATTTGCAGGCGTTCAGTAAATTTCTTACGGTAAGGTAGGCAAAAGGCAGTTATGAGATTGAGGTAGGGAAAAGGCAGAACTGCCTATAGCGAGTGTATGAATGGGATTGAGGTAGACAAAAGGCAGAACTGCCTATAGCGAGTGTATGAATGTGATTGAGGTAGACAAAAGGCAGAACTGTCTATAGCGAGTGTATGAATGTATGTATGAATGAATGACATGGATGTATGAGGTGGACCAAGAACCAGATGGATGGATGAGATTCGAAACTTTGATAGACGTATATATCACGGTATACGGTAGAAGTAATTCCTTACAATGTACCGTACATCGTTATATATACGCCTATCAAATGATTGCCATCAATATACGGTATATATATATATATATATATATATATATATATATATATATACACCGTGATATATACGCCTATCAAATGATTGCAATCAATATACACCAATTTAACATATATATATTTATATATATATATATATTATATATATATATATATATATATATATATATATATTATATATATACCGTATATTGATTGCAATCATTTGATAGGCGTATATATCACGATGTACGGTACATTGTAAGGAATTACTTCTACCGTATACCGTGATATATACGTCTATCAAAGTTTCGAATTTCATCCATCCATCTGGTTCTTGGTCCACCTCATACATCCATGTCATTCATACATACATTCATACACTCGCTATAGGCAGTTCTGCCTTTTGTCTACCTCAATCACATTCATACACTCGCTATAGGCAGTTCTGCCTTTTGTCTACCTCAATCCCATTCATACACTCGCTATAGGCAGTTCTGCCTTTTCCCTACCTCAATCACATAACTGCCTTTTGCCTACCTCAATCACATGTGGATTACACCTCCTGGGAACACCACAAACAAAAAATGAGTCTTCAACACTACCCCATAGGGTGATTTGGAAATGTGTTGTGAAATAATATTATATATAAAACAAAAACAAAAATCCTGCAAAGCAAGCGAAACAGAGAGAGAGAGAGAGAGAGAGAGAGAGAGAGAGAGAGAGAGAGAGAGAGAGAGAGAGAGAGAGAGAGAGAGAGAATGCAGAAACTGAACTGAAGAAAGAGTGAAAAAGATATAATACAGAAATATTACAAGCAAATAAATGAAATAGAGGGATTAGTTAGAGAAAATGATAATGAGAATTACATATACGGATGAGAAGAGAAAGAGAGAATACAGAAACTGAACTGAAGAAAGAGTGAACAAGATATAATAATACAGAAATATTACAAGCAAATAAATGAAATAGAGGGATTAGTTAGAGAAAATAATAATGAGAATTACATATACGGATGAGGAAGAGAGAAAGGGAGCGCGAGAGAGGGAAAGCGAGCGAGCCAGAGAGAGAGAGAGACAGACAGACAGGAGTGAGAGAGAGAAAGAAAGAGAGAGAGAGAGAGATAATACAGAGAATACAGAAATAAGGAGAAATAAGAGAAAAATAAGACCGATTACCGAAGGAATAGTAGACGCGCGAGAGGCCGAAGTCAGGCCAAAGCGAACGCATCCGAACGCGCCCGGGAAATAGACCAAAAAGTACCTCCTCTTCCTCACCTCTTCCCACCCTCCACACTCATTCATAACATCCATTCATAGACTTATATGGGGAGACGAAGAGTTGCTCTTTCCAAAAATGATCGTTTCGTTCGCATTGGAGCCAGAGTAACAGCGCTAGGGCGAGTGAAATTGAGCGAATATTTCGGGATTATGCCCGCTGAGCGGTACAGTGTAAAATACCTTACCACCCGCTAAATAAGGGTTAACCCGTGGAGCCCCGGCTAGTTTTGTAATGTTTGCGCACCAGAACCCGACCGGTTTTCAAAAAATTGTTTTATTCCAGAAACAATAGCGAATGGGTTAGGAATGAAGGAAAAATCACGAAAAACCGCTCAAAAAGCTTAAAAAATGGTCCTACAGAGCCCCCGAAAATGGATTTTACAAGAGTAAAAAATTGAAGGCAATTATACCAAAAAAACAGGTTATTGCGCGCTCGCGCGCACGCACGTGGACTTTGAGAGTTTTCAACCATCGGCACGGTTGCGTGGGATACGTACAACAATTAGGGTGACGCGCCAGGCGCGTCTCTGGGGCTGTGCGTTACATACATCGCCGACGCGTCAGGCGCGTCGCTGGGGCTATACGGGTTAATAGATATTTTTTTTTAAGTATGTTACAGCTAAAGTTCTGAGGCGAACCTGTGCTTCTCTCAGAAGGCTGGGCTAGTAGACGCTCGCTCTAGGAGCATAGCAGTATGTATTAATTAAGCTATTGTGTTGGGAGGGGTTGTATTTTTTGTTTTTGATGAGAACTGAGCTTTGCCTTCTTTGTTGCGAAGTGATTAGGGATGGCGAGTCTTATCGGCGTTCTGCTTGTCAGATATAGAGCTCATGGTTGAGCGTCTAATATCTTGGGGGGGGGGGGGGGGTGACGCCTGCAGCTTGACAGAACGCCATGTGGGCTCAGCAGCTCGCTTGGCCACTCGCTAGCACTCGCCGGGGCAAGGTATTTGGCTACAGTCTATCTACAATGTTGTTCTTTCTTTCATAGTGTTCGTGTTGTTGCAGACAGTTCCGTGGTGGTCTTTATTTTCGTCTGTGACAAGGGGAAGCATTTTATATCATGAGTAGAACATAAAATGCATTGTGTATAGTTAAGGAGAGAGAATAATATAGGCAGTGGGGTGGTAGTGTGTGCATGCGTATACATGTGCTGCCTCCCCCCTCGCTTTGTAGGCTCGCGCGCGTGCCGTCCCACGCCTCTTGATTGGCTGGTGGTTCCTGGCGCCTTCTGCAGCCCTGCTGCCTGGTGACATAGCAGCCTGTGATTGGCTGACCACCATGCCTTTGTGTGTGATCCTGGAGGGGTCCCGAGGACTTCCTTCCTCAGAGCTCCTCTTAGTGCTGTAACGCTAACATCCCTTTGCAATCTATCAGCCCACCTCAGCCCCCTATTACGAACTTTCTCTACCACTGCTTACCTTCTTCTCTCTGTATATCCTACTATTAATTAACTGCCCTTCCCCTTGACGTTGATTTCATATATCCGTCACTGTATTATACAGCGAGCTCTCAGAGATATGATATGTAATTAGTTAGGCATTTTGGATCAGAGGGTTATCCATTTTGGCTTGGGGAGGTTTGACATACTCATCGTGTTGCCCCAACCTTATTTTCTTGGGTGTCTGCCAGGTCAGTCGATGCTAGACTGGGGAGAGGCTATCAGGTTACAGTTTCCTATGAGCATAGACTTCGTTGAGCCTATGCAACTGTACCGGATACCTGCGGAGGCCTAGGTCATTTTCTTGTCTGTGTACCTTAGAGCCTAGCACTGTGTTGGCGTGAGGGCGTTTGCCTAGTCCACCCAGCACTGTGCTAGCTCGTTAGCTTTTGACTTAGGAGGGTCGCCAGGAGAGAACCAGGTACACGAGACCTGGATCTCTCAAGAGAGCACCCCGTCATTTAATGTAACTAGGCGCACAGACTTGAGAATGACACTAGGCTACCGAGCAGGTGGCTCGGCCCAAGTAGCCTAGCCTATGACTCCCCTGCTAGACTTCGTCCACCTGGCAGACCCCCGATTAGGGTTTATAATCTCATTGTGTATATGTGTGCAGCATTATTGTTCCTTATGTTTATAGTAAGTCGTGATTGTTGCTGAGAGACCCAACCAGAGCAGGCTTGTGCCTGGTGGGAGAAAGCACATCTTTTTGTGGTTAGAGTTTAGACTGCCGACTGTTTTATAATTACACCTGTGCCAGATAACACCGTATGTCCTTACACTATGTATGTTCCCACAGTAATAATACACAGTTCAGAATCCGAGACGTACTTCTTAGTTGCATCTGACTTTTGCAGAGGATTCCTGCATGATGCTTTAGGACTTTCTTTGTTTCACTTTCGTTCAGACAGGAGTGACAGTTTACTGATTATTTAACGTAATGTTAATTATCCTTCTTCTAGTTTGCTATTAAATCGTTGCTGCGATTTAATTACGTTATCTATCTTTTTCCTTGTATACCTTAATAAAGTAATCGTAAGTTGTATGAGTATAGGCTGCTTCAGTGATCATCAGCCTATAGTGTGCACCTTTTAATGAGTCATAGGATACCTCGTTGTCCAGGCACGACTCAGGGCAGTATAGGTGTTTTGTTCTCCAGTGGTTAAGGCAGGGGTTGGAACTAGTGTTACCGTTGTTGCATTTAGCCTTATCTAGTCCAATGATGAAGAGCCCTGTGTCTTGTAGAACCTGGATCGTAACAATTGTCACACATGAACAGTACTAAGTGGTTGGGCAAAATGTTTGGTGGTGTGACTGCAGCTGTTTCAGGGTCCATTCCTCTCAGAGTGCTTTCTGTCAAAGCTGTGTCGACATGTAGGATGTTCTTGTAGCTGATGATGTGCCATGCATTGTGGAAAAGATTCACAAGTTCTTTGGATCTTGTTGCCTGGTGCAGCGCACATCCAAGCCCAAAGTGCTTTGGTGTCCAACGTTTGCCACCAGATTGTAAACAATGCCTTGTGCAAGGCTAATAATCTGTGTCTGAGTTCAGGCTTCTTTCTGCTTTTGATCATCACAGTCTGGATCATCATCTTTTGGGCCTAAATATTGTTCTGATTTCTCCAGTGCTTGGTAATGTGTTCAGCATGTTACCAATGGCAACCGATGCAAGATACAGATGTTAAAACCTTTAGACACAATTTTAAATCACATTTCTATTTGAAAAAAGTTCCTGAGTAGCTGGATCATCCTAAACAAAACTTGCCGATTTTATTTCTGACCGTCAGCCTAGTTGCTTTCACAAGCAAGTATTGGCAAGAGAGGTAAAATATAGGCTGAAAAATGCTATAAATGTATTCAGCACCCCAGAATCGCTTAGAAAAGTGTATCTTCATTCATATACATTTTTATGTTCACTCCTGATCCCGCTGTCGTCCATATTGTTTCATGGGAAGTATTTATCTACCGGCAATGCTACAAATATTAAACCTTATGCCCTAGTTATTATCCTTATACACACAAATTAGGCCTTCTTGATAACAACAAGTCTCGTCATACCTCCGTAGTACCTGAACCTCATGTAAGTGTTTGGTTGTGTGTGTGTTTGTGTGTTCTATTTAAAAGAAAAATAGCTCATTAATCATGGACAGACTTTTTAACAATTAATCACGTCTTCTTGGAACAATTGAGGCTAGACAAAGAGAGTTAGACTAGGTTTACTTACTTGTTAGATTTGAACAGTAGGGCATGGTCAAGGTAAAATATTTTACTATAACTAAATTAATATGCTTGAGCGGTACCTTTTTTAACTCTTATTTTACTACCATACAATATTCATATTATATTCCACCATAACCAAACTATCCGTGTGGGTGTTAATGTTTCCTGGTTCTTCCAGGAATGTGATTATTACGTTTTAGCATTATAGATAATCTTTGTTTAGGCTGTATAATAGGTTATTGTTAGGCTAGGTTAAGTCAATACTTACCCCCAACAGGTTTGTAGAATTCAGTAAAAGACAGCATGCATTTATATATTTTGTTTTTGGGGGGGGGGGGGGGGGGATTTGTAGTATCGTACACAAAATAGGTTGGTGATCGTGTCTAAGAATACAATTTACGTGAAAATTCCACGGAATTAGTGATCTCATAAATTAAGCAGTGAATCATCTAGTGCGCCAAATTATCACAATCAAGTGTAAACGGGCTTCACAAAATTAACGAATGCTTGAAAACTTACTCATTATGTATCTTGAATACAAATAAAATAATGTGTGTCCATGTGTAGTTATGCAAGAATAGGAACGACAATTTTTTTTTGTAAAAAGTATGTCAACAAAAACACACTAAAGTCGTCATTTGATATCAGATAAGACACTGTGCCTTACATAATGGTGTGCTATTACCGTGTCAACAAACTCGGAACTGGGTCCGACCTGGATTTCATGTTCGCATAAATAATACTGTTACGACCGGCACAACGAAATAAACAAGGGCACTTAATATTGGACTATAAGATAGGCTAGATCTGCAACACGGTACGCTAATTCCAAACCCTCGAACTATTAAGCCGGTGAACAAAACACTTAAAACCCTCCAGAGTTAATCTACTGGATAACGGGGTATCAGTTAACTGGGTTAAGTGTACTTCTACAAAGGCTTTCCGGTGACGGCAAAGCCTACTCACAACAAGAGTAAATACGTTAAGAAAAAGCTCTCAAGTAATAACAATGCTTAAAAAAACTATGACAAGATTTAATAAAATATTATATGCTTACGTTATCTGTAGTGTGAGTCTGAACTCAACACTAAACTCTTCAATGCTCTATGAAAACACTTGAACACGGGGGACAGGTTCTGGGGCCACTCCGGACCTCAAAAGTGGTGCAAATACCGAGTCACCAAGGAGTGTCGCTGGGTCCAAACTCTTAACCCGACCACCAGCCTCGACTTTCTCCTTCCGACCCTTCCTCCGCTGGTCTGAAACCTGGGTACTAGGCTGTGACACCTGAGCGGACTGAGATCTGGTGACAGTACATCGCCATCTGCTGCGTCTGGCACCTCTCGAGCCACTCTTGCCCCTCCCTACTCGAGTCGGCCACCCTCTCGGCAACGACTAAGGGTGGAACCTCGGAAGTAGGCACCGCAAAGTCGTTACCGAGAAGGAGGTCGACCCCCTCAACTGGTAATTTCTCTACAATCCCCACATCCAACTCTCATGTCACACCATTGTTACGTCCTGGGATATATAAACACTGGACTCTTTCTATTGGACTAGGTATGCGGCAACAAGCAACAACGGAAAACGCTAGATCCAACCCTTATCTATAAACCCAGGCAACAAACCACCCTAAACCGTCAAGAGTCCTGCCTGGACAATGAGGTATCCTATGACTCGGTTACAGGGTGCACGCACTAGAGACTGCTGATAGTCAAGCAGGCTATATAAAAGATCACACAATTAAGTTGACTTAAAGCTTCAAGGAAAAGATAGATAACGGAATTAAATTGCAGAAACAATTTAATAACAAACTAGAAGAAAGTACATTTAACGTTACGTTAATTAATACAACTAATCACCCCTGCGTGAAAGAAGGTGAAAGCAAACAGTCCTCAAAACATCGTACAGGTAGACAAGATGCGGGTTTCTAAACTGCATGCGGCTACTGTAGGATCTGATGCTTAGCAAAGAAAGTACGTTACGGATTTGGAGAACTCTTAACTCATAAGCAGGAATAAATACTAGTGATTGGACATACAGTGTATAATGGCATAGGTATAATTAAATAAAGGCAGCAACTCACAACATAACCACATACAGGTGTGCTTCTCACTCTTAGTCAGGCAAGCCTGCTCGGACAGAGTCTCTAAGCCACACCCTGACTCACAATGCTCACAAAAACGGTAAACTGTGGCACAATAACAAGCATACAGAAATAATAAACCCCTACCTGTTAATCTGCCAGGTGGCAGAGGTCTAGCTGGAAGGATATAGGCTTCCGGATACCCGGGCTGAGCCACCTGCTCTAGCCTAGGGACGTTCCCAGGTCTGTGCGCCAAATTACTCTAATTGAAAGGGTGCTCTTTTGAGAGACTCAGATCGCAAGTATCTGACTCTCTCCTGGCGACCCTAAAACAAAAGCAAGACGTGCTAGCACAGTGCTGAGTGGACTAGGCAATGGCCCTCACACAACACAACGCTAGACACACAGGGACACAGACAAGAAAATGCCCCCAGACTCCCACGGGTATCCTAGTAAAGTTGTGCGGGTCCACGGGACTCGCACCAGCAGACTTTACTTAAAGGATTGCAAAAAGCCTCCCCCCCCCCCCCCCCCGGTCTAGCCCCTGCTAACCTGACACAAGAACACACTAGCAAGCATGAAACCACCAAATATGAGACAACAAAAAAGCTTCCTAGGTCTCATTAACAATTACATCCCTGCATAAGGCCCAAAATCCTATCTAGTTATCTGAGAGCTCGTCGTTAATACAATAATAGATATAAGGTCTATCAAGGGGATGGGATAATTAAATAGATTGGTGAAGTAGTGGAAAGAAGGTATACAAAGTAAGAGAGAACGTTTCTAAGAGGGGTTGAGAGGGATAGATATCAAGGGGGTCCGAAGGGTACGACAATGAGGTGAGCTCTGAGTCTTGAATCTGTCTGGACCCCCCACTAGGCATGCAGAATACATCCCAGGCTTGGCAACACTCAACACAGTTGCCTGGTCAAAATCCTCTACCCCGTGCAAGAGTCGAAACTAAGCCTAACGTTGCAATCAAATGCATGTGGCAGCGCTTCAGGCTCGTCCCAAGCTGGACTCTCCGCGCGAAGCAACGTCCCAAGCCGGTCTCTCTCTCCCGCTCGTCTCTTCCCGCTCTCACTAGACTTACATCTTATATATTATAATGAAACAATCAACTATCGAGAATAAAATATACTAAGATGCGTTGGTTAAGAATAAGGGCAGCTACAAGCTGTGAAACAACATAAGAATATCCCAGACATTAGTTACGTTGTCGTAGGATATATACTAAGGGAAAACCTGCCGGCCGGCGACCACCAGCCGGTTTCTAAACGGCTGGGCAGCCGACGCGCGCGCATGCCCGCACGTGGTTATTATGCAGAAGCGTCACACCTCCCCCAAGATATAAGACCCTTGACTAAGTTCTTCATATCTAACCGAAAGCTTCTCATAGTACCACACACTGTTGCGACACAAGGCACTATATATAAACAAAAAATAAAGTCTGTTGCGCTCCACTGAGCAAGTTCAACTAACTCAGCGACAATAAGCGAAAACATTCAACTTAGATACTGCTACAACATCTTATACAAAATTCTACACGTTATAAAAAATAAAGAGTTTTTATACGGTTTTTGCTTTTTTAATTTGTTTTTTCGGCTGAACTACAGTAACAGCCTATTTTCCTCCACACTCAACCCTCAATCCTGTGGCAGTCTAACCAAAACAATCCGCTATCACGTTATCAGAACCGGCAATATGGCTTATGTCCAGATTATACTCCTGAAGCATGAGTGACCACCTGGTCAGCCTCATATTCCGGTTATGAAACTGATTCAAGAATTTCAGAGGGTGATGATCGGTATAAACCACTACGACTGGTCCGAAAGCAGGAACATATACATCGAAGTGCCTGAGCGCCAGCACTATCGCCAGGAGTTCTTTTTCAATTACAGAGTAATTCCTTTGTGCACTATTGAATTTTTTACTGTAAAAACTCACTGGATGTTCGATACCTTCATCATCTGTCTGTAACAAGACAGCTCCAGCCCCTACGCCACTGGCATCAGTCGCCAGCTGAAAAGGTCTGCTGCAGTCCGGGGCCCTGAGTATGGGGTGGGTACATAACAGGTGTTTCACCAAGGAAAACGCCTCTGCACACTCAGGAACCCACCGGAACTTCTTGTCCTTAGATAATAAGTCAGTTAAAGGTGCAAGTAGAGTCGAATAGCCTTTGATGAAGCGACGATAATAGCCTATCATACCTAGAAACCGCATGATTTGTTTCTTAGTCGTAGGCTAGGGAAACTGATCGATGGCTTTGATCTTTGTCTGTGGAGGGCACACCTGACCCATCCCCACCTCGAACCCCAGGTACAAAACTATGGCTTTGACAAAATCGCACTTACCCAGGTTTACCACCAAACCTGCTTCATTCCGTTTATTAAAAAGCTGTCCGATGTGAGCACAGTGCCTGTTAAAATCATCGTCGTATATTATGACATCATCTAGGTACACCGTACAGTTGGGAATGTCGGCTACAATGTCGTTCATTAATTTCTGAAACGTTGCAGGGGCATTTTTCAGCCCGTATGGCATAACATGGCAACGATATGTGGCACCGTCCACCACAAACCCACACACCTCTCGCGCTCGCTCAGACAAGGGCACTTGCCAATATCCCTTAACAAGGTCTATCTTAGTGAGGAACTTGGCTTTTCCTATCTTATCCACACTGTCGTCCACGCGAAGGAGAGGGTAGGCATTTGTGGGGGTTAAACCATTCGATCTGCGGAAATCTATACAAAACCGCACCTTGCCATCTGGTTTGGGCTGCAGTGTGACTGGGGAAGTCCACCTTACTGCACCCTCAGAAATCAGCCCACGTTTCAGCATATATCCAGCTCTTCCCTAAGTGCTGGTAATTTAATAGGGGGAACACGGTATGGCACTGATTTAAAGGGCGGGTGGTCCCCAACATCGACATCGTGCACCGCTTGCGTAGTGTGGCCAGGATGCTCCGCGAAAACAGCTGGGTTTGAATCAAACAAGTGCTGCACAGCTACACGTTGTTGCTCAGGCAGGTGCAATATCAACTTGTGAGCCACTTGTCTAGAATTCCCCGCCCACTGATCCGCGGAAACATGACAATCCCAATTATCCTCCCCCGCAGCTTGACTGTCCCTTCCTCCTTCTCCACCACGATCGCCGCAGATCAACACCGGGACAGTGAGAGGCTCGGAGGGGCACCTCACATACTCTTTCATCAGATTTACATGGCAAAGTTGGTTCTTTTTCTTACGATCAGGAGTAGCTACTAAATAGTCTAGATCAGAAACCTTCCTTAGAACCCGATACGGACCAGAATACTTGGCAGACAAGGGGTGTCCCACCAGAGGCAGTAGTATCAGTACTTCCTGATCTACTTCAAACTCCCTCAGCTTCACCTTCTGGTCGTATCTGTCCTTCATCTGAGCTTGTGAACTCTTAAGGTTCCGACCTGCTACCTCCAGGCTCTTTAGCATTCTCTCACGGCTTTCAACAACATACTTTAGAAGCGAGCATGGCTTTGTGACTCCCTCCCAGATCTCCTTGACTATGTGGAGGGGCCCCCTGACCCTGTGTCCAAAAACCAACTCGTTCGGGCTAAATCCCAAGCTCTCCCCAGGTACTTCTCTCGCAGCAAATAAAACGTATGGGAGACCTAGATCCCAGTCCTTCCCATTTTCCATGCAATAACACCGCAACATACTCTTGAGAGTCGAGTGCCACCTTTCCAAAACTCCCTGACTCTCGGGATGGTAGGCAGATGACACCACAGACACTATCCCATGTTGCTGCATGGTCTGCTTAAACAGAGCAGAAGTAAAATTGGATCCCTGATCAGACTGGATCTCCTGAGGGTAGCCATAACGAGAGAAATAGACAAGTAGGTTTTTGACAACAGTCTTAGCCATCCCGTTGCGCATGGGGTATGCATCTGGATACCGTGTTGCTACATCCATTACAGTTAGTAAAAATTTATTGCCGGCACTAGTGGGGGGCAATGGGCCAACCATATCGATAACTACTTTGCTGAAGGGCGGCCCAATGACAGGGATGGGTTGTAACGGGGCTCTCGGGATGACCTGATTGGATTTCCCAACAACTTGACAAGTGTGACACTGTGACACCCATGACACGACACTCTCCTTTAACCCAGGCCACCAGAAAAGCTTGCTCAGAGCTGCCTCCGTCTTACGTGCCCCCAGGTGCCCTGCCAAAGGCACATCATGAGCTAATCTCAATAAGCTCTCACGGCACACCCTCGGTACTACTAACTGGTCCACTAATCCTGACCCGCCATCCCACTTTTTCTTGGGATCCTGATGTCTCCGATACAAGATCCCCTCGGACAAGAAAAAATCACCAGGCTGCGCATCCCCATCGCTCTCCAGTTCGTCAGCACCATTACCACACGCCCTGACTTCAGGATCTTCCAGCTGCAAGGAACATATATCAGCAGGTGCGAGATTATCCAAGTTCACCTTAAATAATTTATTTCCACCTCCAATGTCCCGCTGAGCCATCCTTTCCTCACGCTGCGCATAATGATGCTGTCGCAGAGTCTCTTCCTGCCCTGCACCTGCACTAGCAGTGACAGGCCCCGGGGCCTCTCCAGACTCTAACATAGGTGCCAATAATGAGTCACCAAGAAACACTGCCGGCTCAAAACTCTCCAATTGACCAACACTTCCCGTTTTCTTGTGACCTTTCCTCCGCGGTTTGATAGACTGAGGTGGTGGCTGCAAGGCTCCGGATGTCTGAGAATGCGTCACAACACACGCCATGGTTTGTACGCTACACTTCTCAACCCACTCCTGTTCCTCCCTACTAACGTCGGCCGCCTTCTCGGCAACGACCAAGGGTGAAACCTTAGAAGCAAGCACCGCAAAGTCGTTGCCGAGGAGGAGGTCGACGCCCCCAACAGGCAAGTTCTCTACAATTCCTACATCCAGCTCCTTCGCCACACCACCCACCTCCAGCTCCATCCGCACCAGCGGGTAGGACTTCGTAGCATTGATCCCCTGAACTACCACCACCCGAGCAGCATTAATCGGTCTACCAGTAAAGTTCTTTAACAAGGTCTGAGAAGCCCCCGTATCACGCAATAGCTTAACTCCTCGCCTTTCGCCAGCCCACCTCACAAAACCATGCCCTCTATGACCCCCAAAGACGTCGCGGACAGGGTTCGAGCCTTCCGGACTCTTGAACACAGGCTGTGTCCCACCCTCTGACGAACTACCCTTGGCAAACTCAGAAGATATAGGCGACACCCCTATGTTGCGGGCCAATGACACAACCTTGTTTGGTGGCTTGTTCGGACAAGCATTTGCAAAGTGACCCTCCTTGTGACATGCAAAGCACTCTTTACTCTTTGGTTTCCCTTGGGAGTGGGAGGTACCATTAGACTTCTTATACGGGACGGTATTTGGTTTATGTTCAGTTTTATTGTCAGTGCTAGATGGTTTTGTGTATTTATGTTTATCAAAATTCTTGGGAGGCGGAGGGGTACGGTCCTTTGCACCCGACTCACTCCTAGCTGCTGCTCCGCACCCTCGAATTAATGACAGTCGGAGGTCAGCCATTTCTGCTGCCTCCTGGAGAGTTCTAGGATTTTTTTCCTTTATATTTAATGTTAAGTCCCCGCCTGTGCACTTAAAGAACTGCTCCAAGAGAACCAGCTCACTCAACTCCTCAAAAGTAGCTGCCCTCTCAGAACGCAGCCAATGTCGTAGTGCATCAGACAAGTCCCGGGCGTGTTCTAGGAAGGTACTATCCTTGCCCTTAGTAACACCCCGAAACTTCAAGCGGTAAGTTTCTGGTTGTAACTCATAGGCCCGTAGCACAGCCTTCTTTAGCTCATCATAAACTACACAGGACTCTAAAGGTAGTGCATCATACGCTTTTAGCCCCTTTCCTAGGAGTCTTGATGAAACTAATGCTGCCCACTTTTCCTGAGGCCACTGGTGTTCCTGACACTTCTTCTCAAATCGCATAAAAAACTCAGCCACACATAATTCATCGAACACAGGAACTAGTTTAAGCAGGTGCGACAATGATTGGTCCCGATGTCTGTTGCCTCCCCCAATATTTCGCCCTGTTACCTCCACTCGAGATCTCTCCAGCTCCCTGTCAGCCCGATACCTAGTAGACTCTGCCTGCAGTTCAGCCTCTCGTATAGCTGTTCTCTCTGCAGCCTCAGCCTGAGCTCTAGCAACCTCAGCCTGCACACTAACCTGTCTTTTGGCAGCCTAAACCTGAGCTCTAGCAGCCTCAACCTTGGCCATCTCAAGCCGAAACAACAAATCTGGAGTCAACCCTTGAGGAGGGGAAGGTGCATTTAATGGAGAGGGTCCCTGTGATTGAATTCCATGCTGCCATTGACCATCAACTTGGGGGTATGTACTAAATTCAGGCACCCTGACGTTTGATATGGGGGTAGAGTGGAGGGGGGGCTGGGGACCGGGGCCCCCAGTCGCCTCTCCACCCAGGTCTCTCCCTTCTAAACCCAATATCAAAGTCCTCAGCTGATCTTTCCTCATGCCACTTAAACCCTGGTGACCCTGAAGACCTGCCACACACTTTAAGCCATACTTATTCAGCTTCAACACCCTGGCAGCGGTAAGGGGCACCTCTAAAAATCTTCTAGCACCCTCCTCGCTATCGACTAGCCACTCCACAGGTCTTTCTCCCTCCGAGCCCGTATCCTGACCTGACTCATCACTGTGTTCTGATGTATTAGACATGTTTGTGTACTGCAGTAATTATCACGGTTATAGAATGTGCCTTATCTCCTATGCAAGTATGTATATACTAATGTTATTTAAAGTCTTTAATGTGTTATATTGGTTGCTCCAAAAAAACTATGTCCACTGTATTCCTCTAATCATAAGGAATCTCAAAACAAATGACCACTATATTCCTCTGTTCGGTAAATCCTATGCAAGGTCGCCATTTGTTACGTCCTGGGATATATAAACACTGGGCTCTTTCTATTGGACTAGGTATGCGGCAACAAGCAACAACGGAAAACGCTAGATCCAACCCTTATCTATAAACCCAGGCAACAAACCACCCTAAACCGTCAAGAGTCCTGCCTGGACAACGAGGTATCCTATGACTCGGTTACAGGGTGCACGCACTATAGACTGCTGATAGTCAAGCAGGCTATATAAAAGATCACACAATTAAGTTGACTTAAAGCTTCAAGGAAAAGATAGATAACGGAATTAAATTGCAGAAACAATTTAATAACAAACTAGAAGAAAGTACATTTAACGTTACGTTAATTAATACAACTAGTCACCCCTGCGTGAAAGAAGGTGAAAGCAAACAGTCCTCAAAACATCATACAGGTAGACAAGATGCGGGTTTCTAAACTGCATGCGGCTACTGTATGATCTGATGCTTAGCAAAGAAAGTACGTTACGGATTTAGAGAACTCTTAACTCATAAGCAGGAATAAATACTAGTGATTGGACATACAGTGTATAATGGCATAGGTATAATTAAATAAAGGCAGCAACTCGCAACATAACCACATACAGGTGTGCTTCTCACTCTTAGTCAGGCAAGCCTGCTCGGACAGAGTCTCTAAGCCACACCCTGACTCACAATGCTCACAAAAACGGTAAACTGTGGCACAATAACAAGCATACAGAAATAATAAACCCCTAGCTGTTAATCTGCCAGGTGGCAGAGGTCTAGCTGGAAGGATATAGGCTTCGGATACCCGGGCTGAGCCACCTGCTCTAGCCTAGGGACGTTCCCAGGTCTGTGCGCCAAATTACTCTAATTGAAAGGGTGCTCTCTTGAGAGACTCAGATCGCAAGTATCTGACTCTCTCCTGGCGACCCTAAAACAAAAGCAAGACGTGCTAGCGCAGTGCTGAGTGGACTAGGCAATGGCCCTCACACAACACAACGCTAGACACACAGGGACACAGACAAGAAAATGCCCCCAGACTCCCACGGGTATCCTAGTAAAGTCGTGCGGGTCCACGGGACTCGCACCAGCAGACTTTACTTAAAGGATCGCAAAAAGCCTCCCCCCCCCGGTCTAGCCCCTGCTAACCTGACACAAGAACACACTAGCAAGCATGAAACCACCAAATATGAGACAACAAAAAAGCTTCCTAGGTCTCATTAACAATTACATCCCTGCATAAGGCCCAAAATCCTATCTAGTTATCTGAGAGCTCGTCGTTAATACAATAATAGATATAAGGTCTATCAAGGGGATGGGATAATTAAATAGATTGGTGAAGTAGTGGAAAGAAGGTATACAAAGTAAGAGAACGTTTCTAAGTGGGGTTGAGAGGGATAGATATCAAGGGGGTCCGAAGGGTACGACAATGAGGTGAGCTCTGAGTCTTGAATCTGTCTGGACCCCCCACTAGGCATGCAGAATACATCCCAGGCTTGGCAACACTCAACACAGTTGCCTGGTCAAAATCCTCTACCTCGTGCAAGAGTCGAAACTAAGCCTAACGTTGCAATCAAATGCATGTGGCAGCGCTTCAGGCTCGTCCCAAGCTGGACTCTCCGCGCGAAGCAACGTCCCAAGCCGGTCTCTCTCTCCCGCTCGTCTCTTCCCGCTCTCACTAGACTTACATCTTATATATTATAATGAAACAATCAACTATCGAGAATAAAATATACTAAGATGCGTTGGTTAAGAATAAGGGCAGCTACAAGCTGTGAAACAACATAACAATATCCCAGACATTAGTTACGTTGTCGTAGGATATATACTAAGGAAAAGCCTGCCGGCCGGCGACCACCAGCCGGTTTCTAAACGGCTGGGCAGCCGACGCGCCCACGTGGTTACTATGCAGAAGCGTCACACCATCCACCACAAGCTCCACTCTCACCAGCAGGTAAGACCGCACAGCATTGATGCCTTGAACCACTACAACCCCAGCTGCGTTAATAGGCTTACCAGTGAAGTTCTTAAGTAACGTCTGGGAGGAACCCGTATCACGCAACAACTCAAGCCTAAGTTCCACACCAGCCCACCTCACAGTGCCATGTCCCCTATGACCACAAAAAGCATCTCGGACGGGTATCGAGCCCTCCTTATGCTTCTTCACCGACTGTGACTTCGCAACCGACGATTTACCCCGGGCAAACGCGGAAGACCTCAAAGACACCCCGATGTTGCTCACTAGAGACACCACTGCTGTAGACTGTGTGCTCGGACAAGAGCGCGCAATATGCCCCTTATTATGGCACTTAAAACACTCCACCTCACTCATTGACTTCCCCTGGGGTGGGGAAGGGCCCTGGCCTTTCTTTAACGAGAAGGATTTCGACTTGGGTTCAAAATTGGCAACAGTGCTCTTAGTAGGATATTTGTTGTATCATTAGTTCGGGGGGGTGGGGTGGTATGCCCCTAGGTACCTACCTCAGCTCTCTGGGCAGACCCGCACCCACGAATTAACGACAACCTGAGGTCAGCCATCTCAGCCGCCTCCTGCAGAGTTTTAGGTTGCTTTTCTTTCAGGTTAAGAGTCAAGTCACTGCCAGTGCATTTAAAGAATTATTCTAACAACACTAATTGCTTCACCGCATCAAAAGTAGTTGCTTTCTCCGACCTCAACCAATTCTCAAACGCATCTGATAGTTCTCTAGCGTGTTCCTGGAAAGTACTCTCCTTTCTCTTAGGAACAGCCCTAAATTTCAGCCTATAGGTCTCTGGCTGCAACTCATACGCCCTCAGGACAGCCTCTTTCAACGCCTCATAATTCACACAGGAATCTAGGGGCAAAGCATCGTACGCCTTGAGTGCTATCCCCGTCAATCGTGAAGAAACAAGGGCTGCCCACTTCTCCTCGGGCCATTGGTGCTCCCGGCACTTTTTTTAAAAACGGAGAAAGAATTCTGGAACTCCTGACTCATCAAACACTGGAACCAACTTTAGTAGATGCGACAGGGACTGGTCATGGGGTCGACCCCCCTGTGCGAAACGGTTCCCCGTCACCTCTACACGAGTTTTCTCTAGGTCAACATCGGCACAATACCTTGCAGACTCATACTTGAGCTCAGCCTCTCGCTGCTTGAGCTCAGCCTGATACCTATACTTGAGCTCAGCCTCATGCTTTCGCTGCTCGAGCTCAGCCTCATGCTTTCGCTGCTCGAGCTCGGCCTGTCGCTCCTGCTGCTTGAGTTTGGCGAGCTGGAGCTGAAACAACATCTCGGAAGAAAAACCCTGAGGAGGGGGTGCTACTACCGGGGACCCACCCAGTGAGTCACCTAGAGGCTTACCCAACCGCCAGCGTACATCGGCCTGCGGGAACGTACTCGGCTCCAGAACCCGAGGGGGCGCCATGATAGGAGTTGAGTGGAATGGGGGCTGGGACGAAGGTGCCCCAGCTCCCGCTCCACCCGAAGCCTCACGCACCCCACCCAGCACACAGGCAACCAGCTCACTTCATGACCAACCGCTAGTGCAAGAAAACCCTAAGACCGTGGCTATACACTGCATTCCGTACCGGTCCAGCCCCGACACCCGGTCCGCCGACACAGGCTCCTCCAAAAACCTCCGAGCATCCTCCTTACCGTTCACCACCCGAACGCCGTCAGACAACTCCACCTTCTCGCCTGTCTCTCGCACTGTGCCCTCACTATCCTCAAACCCGTCCAGTGACGACATGATGGAGTCAACAACAAAAATTTCCCAGTCAAGACAAAAGTAGCCAAACTCTCGCGTAGCTTTATTCACAAAAAATAATCGAAGATGTTTTAGAGTTCAATACTAGGTCACCAATAAACTCCAACAAGTTCCATATATCCTCAAAAACAATGTCCACTGCCAACACTGCGAGAAATAAATCGAACCCAAAAATGGCGAATAAGATTTCTCCCCAAAAAAATCCTGCAAAACTCAGTTCACTATATCCTGGACTAAGGTCGCCATTTGTTACGACCGGCACAACGAAATAAACAAGGGCACTTAATATTGGACTATAAGATAGGCTAGATCTGCAACAACGGTACGCTAATTCCAAACCCTCGAACTATTAAGCCGGTGAACAAAACACTTAAAACCCTCAGGAGTTAATCTACTGGATAACGGGGTATCAGTTAACTAGGTTAAGTGTACTTCTACAAAGGCTTTCCGGTGACGGCAAAGCCTACTCACAACAAGAGTAATTACGTTAATAAAAAGCTCTCAAGTAAAAGCAATGCTTAAATAAACTATGACAAGATTTAATTTATATCCTTACATTATCTTTAGTGTGAGTCTGAACTCAACACTAAACTCTTCAATGCTCTATGAAAACACTTGAAGTCTAGTCCTACAGTAAACAGATATGGAATCTTCTGAAAACGTCTGATGCTCTAAGATGCTCGTCGAATATAGAACAAGAGTAATGCAGGGGGGCAGGACACCAAAATGTGTATCTTAAATACACCCAAAAGTAGGATACATATATATGGAAACAAGAGAGAGTGCAACAACTCTGTGACAGCACTAACAACAGCAACTCAAAAACAGTACTTCCTTAGCCAAAGTAACAGCCATACTGGGTTGTGCACTATGCATCAACCTAGGCTAAAACAATACGTGAATAATTCCTAAAGAATACACAGTTAAAGTTAATAAACAAAATGCTGTCTTTCTTACTAATAAAGTCTAGCAGCAGCATAAAGGTACAGGGAGCCTAGGCAGAGCTCAAGCATGCTCGCAGCCTACTGTCTCCCCTGAACAGATTTCCCTTATCTTACGTTAAGTGACTAGGAGGCTCTCTTGGTTAGTCCAGATCTCAAGTATCTGGTCTTACCCTGGCGGAACTCAAAGGTCAACAAAATGAGTTAGCGAGCATACAAGCAAGAGTAGGCAAAAGCCCTTCGCTTGTATACTGCTAAGCTCGCAAAGGAAAATATGCACAAGGGTGTACTACAGGCTACCTAGCTCCGTCGAAGTCGTACAGGCTCTGACTTGCCATATACATAACTCAGACAACGACCAAAGATACCCTCCACTGTCTAGCATTAAATAGTAATAAAGAACAACCAAATAATTAGAAGCACCTAATAATATGAATTCCTATGACTATGATTCATAATAACCTCTAAAGCTAGTGCTAAACATATATGTGAGAACAGGCACTGGTAATACCACTGGCCGACTATGGAAGTCGTATGTGAGAACCAGAAGGGATGGGTAATTGAATAAAGATAAAAAGTATGGAAAAGAAGAAGTTCAGAGAGAGAAACCGTAGTAAAAGGGGTTAGATGTCAGACAGAATGTGAGGGACATGTAGGACCAAGCGCTCAATGCCATGCTCTGAGGAGGGTAGGAGCCCGACCACTGGGCTAGGAGAGCGGCGACCAACCACAGGCCACTACGTCACAGGGACAAGCTGAGGTCATATACCACGCTAGGCCCGCCGTCCAATAGCGAGCGCCGTCCAATAGCGAGCGAGTGGGCCCACCGAGCGAGGAATGCACACGTAGATACGCACACACACTGCCTCTCCGCTCTCCAACTCTCTCTCTCACACGCTGCATATTATAATCACTACTATGGATATAAAATACTTCTAAGTGTCACAGACAAGAATAAAGGCCAACACTGATCTGTCTATGACAACATGAATACTAAGAAAGAAAGAATATCGTTCTACGATTTTTATAGCCCATTTCACTGCCGTGGCGAGTGCTAGCGAGTCACGAGTACATTCTGGCAAGCTGGCCAGCGTAACAATACATTTTAAGGGAGCCCACCTCGCTTATTTTCTATTGTTCTCCCTCTCTCTTTGGTTTGTAAACATTCGGACTCATTCAGCCTACTGTTTTAAGACGTTTACCCCCATCCAGGTGTCAATAATTTCCTGGCGAGTGGTTGCGAGCCAGCATATATATATTTTTGTTTTGACAGCAAGCTAAATTTGTACATTTTTCGATAGAAAAATTTCTCCGGCGAAGCCGGATTTCTCCATACAATGCTGGCTCGCTATCACTTGCCAGGATGAAATCGACATATGAATGGGGATAAACGTCTTAAAACAGTTGGCTGAATGGGGCCGAATGGATACAAGTCAGAGAAAGAGAGAAAAGGAGAGAAAGAGAAACAGGTGGGTCCCCTTAATATACATCACTGAAGTAGCTTCGGAAGGCTTGCTAGGTATGCCAATTGAATTAGGCATTGATAATGGTTAATAAAAAAAACAGCCTAATTAACTATTATTACCGTTCAAAATAGTTGGAGTAAATCCAACTGGAAATATGTATACAGGGTTTAGTAGGGTCATAGTGCTGACTAACCCCAAAACAATTGCCAGAAAACGTGTTATGGTGTTTTCTAGTAGAATTTGGTCCATAGAACAACATATCAAAAGTTAGCTGAAATTGGACCATCAGAGAGGGTCTAAATAGTACATAATACAAGATGGCCACCATTGGACAAAAATACACCATACCTATGCATAAAGCAGGATCCCACTGTGCGACTCGGCGACTTGGAATGCGATGAGACAGCTTGCGCCATTTTTGTTTTTTCTCTATGTCCAGTATTCGCATTAATCGACCATAAAGTCTCAATTAATCTCAGTATTCTCACAATAGTCTAACAACCCCCCCCCCCCCCACGAGACCCCCAGAAGTCGCTAGGGTCGCCGTTAGATTTTGAAAAGTTTGAAATCCGGCAGCGAATGGACGACTGCTGCGAGAAATGCGACATAATCGGGCATTGTCTCACTTCTTTCTCACCTTAACTCAGTAGAATCTCAGTACTCGCACCAAGGTCTCGTTTGTCGCAACTCATGGAAAAGGTGTGCGAAATGGTCGACCTTCAAACGATAATTGCGAAAATAGTGCGACAATTGTGCAACATAATTGCGACAATATCGATTAATTACGATGTCATTGCGTCTTTCATTGAGATTTCAGCGATCCGTCATTATTGGCAACGCTGTTTTTGGTATGACCGAGCGATTAAAGTGCGACGGTAGCGCAATAAACGCGATAGTCTACCCGATAACTTCTATCGCGACGAGATTGTCACTAGACAAGTTCCGAAGGAGTGAGATAATGTGCGAACAAAGAAGAAAATACGAATACAACAAAAACATTACAACAGAAAATCAGAAATTAGGAGTTCGAAAGGGTTTAGGATTAGGAACGAAGAAGAAGAAGACAGTGAATAGAATGAAGAGGAGGACGAAAGGGAGGAAGAAGGCAGAGGTGGAAGAAGGCAAGTAAAAGGGGGATAAAATGTTAAAATAAAGGAATATGAACGATAATAGTTAATACATAAAAAGACGAAGAGAAATATAAGAAAAGGAAAAGAGAAGAAGAAGACGAAGAAGATGAGAGAAGAAGAAGAAGATCCTTCTTAAGCTGTATGACATCGTGGAGATAGTCTTAACCCTTTAAAATTCCCAGAGTTCCTTCCTGAGCTGTTTAAAATCGTCTAAGGATGTACCGGTAGCCTTATTTGAGATAGTCTGTACCCTTTGAAATTCCCAGAGATCCTCCCTAAGCTGTTTAAAATTGTCTAAGGATGTAGCTTTATTTGAGATAGTCTTTATCCTTTGAAATTCCCAGAGATCCTTCCTAAGCTGTCTAAAATCGTCTAAGGATGTAGCCTTATTTGAGATAGTCTGTACCCTTTGAAATTCCCAGAGATCCTTCCTAAGCTGTATAAAATCGTCTAGGGATGTAGCCTTATTTGAGATAGTCTGTACCCTTTGAAATTCCCAGAGATCCTTCCTAAGCTGTCTAAAATCGTCTAAGGATGTAGCCTTATTTGAGATAGTCTTTACCCTTTGAAATTCCCAGAGTTCCTTAACTTCCTTCCTAAGCTGTATAAAATAATTTGAGATAGTCTTTACCCTTTGAAATTCCCAGAGTTCTTTCCTAAGCTGTATAAAATCGTCTAAGGATGTAGCCTCATTTAGGATTTGTTTTTTACACCATGCCCTTACATAAGGAGGGTTGAGCCGGTATCACACGAGAGCTTTTATAGTCAACATTCGATGATCAAAAAATTTCTGGCAACATTTCTGGTGCTTTTGACACTGGTATCGGAAACTAGACTGATGGTAGATGAATTTAGGTAACCAAAATAATCTAAATGTTTACCTCATAAGCTGCAAGACCAGTGTTAAGGATAAATGTTGAGTGAAAAAGCGCTCGTGTGATACCGGCATTATGGAGCTCCGATCTTACTTCCAACTATTTTGACAATTTTACCAAAACACATTATTATTATGATGATGTGTTGTTTAATGTTGATAAGGGTTGTGAGTGCTTCTACCTACAGTATATATAACTTTATCTCTCTCTCTCTCTCTCTCTCTCTCTCTCTCTCTCTCTCTCTCTCTCTCTCTCTCTCTCTCTCTCTCTCTCTCTCTCTCTCTCTCAACCAATTTTTTTTGTCGAGTAGACTGAAAAAACGCCTCCCCAGACTTCCTTCAAAATAAATGTTAACCTGATCGAAGGACCGAGACATTGCAGGTTTGCGATCTATCACCGCCAAAAACCGATCCCTGAATGGGGTGATGCGTCATATGATCGCCAAAAGGATGATGTGAAATGTCCTAAATTCTCCAAACTAATGGAGTGAAACAAGGAGGGTCCAAACCCCCGCCACACATACATACACACAGACATATACACACACACAGCCCGTAGCCTAGTAGGTAGACCTCTCGTCTCACACACGAGGGGTCGGGGGTTCAATCCCCGGCCGGGCGGAGACAAATTGGGCTTGTCTCCTTTCATGTGTTAGCCTCAGTTCACCTAGCTGTAAATAGGTACCTGGAATAAGTGGACAACGTTGTGACGTCCCCTCTGGGGTTGGCAAAAATGGTACAAGGCGAGATGGGTATCATATGGTTCACCTAAGCTGATGGCTACCTAAGCCTTCGGGCGAGACGGTACCGTCTATAGTGAGAATGGTACCATACAGATCCACCCTAAGCCTTCGTTTCCGATGTCGCCAATTGGCTAAAAATACAGACTACAAACACATCCACAGCCATTCCAACGATACATATAACACCTACGCATATAGGAGGCGGGAAATAACGAGCATGCTCACTCCCGCAATACAACTAGAGTAAGTACAACTAGAGTAAGTACACACACACACACACACACACACACACACACACACACACACATACACACACACACACACATTTGAAAAGAGTTGAAATTAATATAGATATATGAAAAATATAGAGATACAGTCAAACACCCACCCCAAGGCAAACTAGAGCGGTGGATGGACTTCATCAGGCCACAGCCATCCGCCGTAATCGGTTTTCTGTTATAACTGTGGCAAACCGGCTATCTCTATAATACCTGGTGTAGAGTGTTTGCCCTAAAAGAAAAAGTAGTATAGTACTAATGAAATAGTAAAAATCATGGGGTTGATAAATTCGGGAAGTAAATTTTGTAGTCAGAAGAAGAGTAGACAAAATCAGTTAGTTTAAATTGGGGAAGTCACATTTTGTCGGATATCGAAGAAGAAATCCCTTAACTACGTTAAAAAGTACTGAAACATATTTAGCATGAGATTAAGTGAGGTTGAGCTCTGGGAGGCAGGTAAACTGGTCGAGAACCTTCCGGCACCACCCTATTTATACCATACCATATCTGCCTCATCCAATTATAAAATCGGTGACATCGCAGGTGGGATTACATGGGAACGTATGTGCTGTGCGACAACCGTCCATCATTCAACATGTTTGCATAACAATCTCAGTCTAATTGCACCAGTAGTCTTGCATACGCACCATTATTGCAGCGGTATCGCAATTCTCAATAATACCTTTAGCATAATTTGTTCTTATCGCTGTCAAATTGTTTCAGATTTTCGCTAATGTCTCCTCACATTCGATGTTCTCGCACGATACTCGCATACTCTCTCACGGCTACCGCGTTCTTCGCTTTCAAAATCACATTGATTCGGTGCCGAAAACGGTGATTTTTGGACATAGAACAAAAAAAGCTGTCGCATCGCATTCTAAGTCGCCGAGTCGCACAGTGGGATCCCTGCTAATTAACTCTTAATACAAGGTGTTCTAAACCACTTAATAAAAAACAAATTTTTCATAAAGCCTTATATCTTAGAAGTTGCAAAATTGACACAAGTGTTCCAGTATCATGGCATGACATCAGGCATTGCATAATGGCGTCATGATGTAATCTCATGTAATCTGATGGCATATCCATATAAATTCATATATATATATATATATATATATATATTCTGACATACGGAGCCCTGTATGTTAATTTAAGAGTTAGAATTAGAGTTGAAGGAGCCCACTACCCAAACGGTGAAGCAGACTAGCGAACGAGCGAGTGGGCAAAGCATCTCGCCCCATACCAGCATGCTAGCCTTCACACCTCGATGACCGATGCTATGACGTATGATCGACGCCAGGAGCTGTGAGTGGACCACGCACCTGTTATGCGACTCGACTCGAGGAGCTATGATTGGAGCAGGCACGACCCGCCGCCTCCTGATTCGTTCCTACACCATCATTGTTTGGTATATAAGACCCGAGTTGTGGGCATTCAAATCAGTCTCATTTGGAGTTGGGGAAGGTGAACTTGGAGCTGGAGGAAGACGGGGTGAAGTATTATAATGGGATTGTGACTGTCAGTCAGATTATATAAATGTGTGTTAAGTGTGTTCGGTGTAAACACTTATGTTATGTTGGTTAGTGAGATATGTGATTGGGAATTAACGTGAACACTACTATTATGCGTTTAACTATTTGATTGGGAATTAACGTGAACGCTACTATTATGTGTTTAACTATTTAATTGGGAATTAACGTGAACGCTACTATTATGTGTTTAACTATTTGATTGCGAATTAACGTTAACGCTACTATTTATGTACTTAACTATTTGATTGGGAATTAACGTTAACGCTATTATTATGTACTTAACTATTTTAGTTGACTAACTTGTGGACTAAAGCAACTCTTTAAGTAATTGGGTTATGATGAAAGTAATACTATTGTTTTATATTAATACTTACGAGTTCTTTCATTTTCTTTTAATTAAGCTTACATTGCTTAATGGTGCTTAGTACGGTGATGCTATTGTCTCATATTAGTAATATCGCCTTAGACTAACATGGCTGTGTTAATATTACTTATAGTGATTTTCTAAGCTGAAGAAAATTATTTTGCTTCAAAATATTATATTTTGCTTTTCATATTATTTGAGTGAGACCTGAATCGAATCTATGAAACGATCCTGTAACTTTATTTACTCATAATCAAACCTCAATGTTACGTGGTTAAGAAATAAATTTAACTAATTATTAAATATATATCTAACTTTTTATGTGACTTTGATATTACTCCTGATGATAATAATAATAATACTATTAACGTAAGACAAGAACCAAGAATAATTACATTAAATATAAATAAAAGGACATAGAAGAAAACTATCTATTCATTTCAAAAAGGGTAAAAGACAGAAATATTCTTACTTTAATATTTATCTTTCAAGACTTTTTATAAAATTAATAGTCCTTCTTTAGCTATAACTTATTCGGTTCATAACCATAGCCTACTAAGCTTCGGTTAAATAATAATTCTTTATAAATACTACATGACTTTAATTAGTTTCAGTATTTTTCATAATTAAAGAGTATCAGTCAATAAAGGATACTAAGTCCTAGATCCAAAAGGAAATGAAGCAACAACAGGAAATTATTTTATTAGATTTTACTTTTGTTTTGCCTTCAGCTGACTGATACCTTAATATATATCTCTGTGCTATCTAGATTCATCAAGTTAACCACTTGAGGATCAAGATACGTAACAATATATATATATATATATATATATATATATATATATATATATATATATATGTGTACTGTATATACTTATTCAATAAAACAAAATATATATAAATAAAATAAGAAATAATGATCACTGTCAGTCCTCATTCTCATCTAGAATGGGTCCATTGTTCATATTTACATGTGCCATTCTGGCAAGGTCCACAAACCATGGTACACTCTAGTCCATACTTCTTACAACTGCATCTGAGTGTGTTACATCCACCAGCACAGTTGCAATGAATCATTGTTAGCAGAATGTCAGGTGCAGGGTTATTGCCCATCATTACTGGTACTAGCTCGTCTCCTTCAATATCCCAGTCCCATTCTGTAGGATCCATATTGTCACTATAGCCCATCCATGCCATGATCTGAAGGTAAGTTCGTCGTGAGTGATGTCTTGCTGCAATTTTGTTGCGGGCAATCGCTCTAGTGTTACTATTGTCTTTGCTGTCGACACATTTTTGCAGAGGCAACTATACCGCACTGTTGCTAGAAAGTCAGACTTTGTCCCATTACACAATGACACACCCAGCACATTCCACAGCAGCTTAGTCCGAGTTTGGATCACTGAAAATAATGGCACCCAGTGAATGCATGGGCAAACAACACATCAATACAAACATTGTCTCCAAGGAACTTCTTCATGGCTTTATTGTACACAATTGGTTTCCCTTTGTCTGACCGAAAGTAGAGATCTTTTTGTCTATGTTACCATAGTAGAGAAGCAATATGAGAAGATGAGTGTCTTCTCCGATAAGGGTGGTTGAACCCCCGTGGTGGATATAATGACTGCTGCTGTGACTATGTCCACGTCAGCATCTCCCTCTGCCTGCACAACGTGGCAGTCTTTTTGCTCGAGACGCACTGTAATCGTATCAATTAGTTATTTTGTGTTGCTTTTATTTGAAAATCATCCTTATTCCCCACAAATTTAGTTGCCTCTGTAATATTGACCGTTTTTGTAACAACCGTTGTCTTCCTTCATTGGTGGGTGTTGTCTTTCGTACTGCCCTCCATACCCATTAAAGACCACAGTTGCTTTTCCATACTGCTCTATTGTAAATGATGCATAAACATCAGCAATGGAGCTGTAGCTGCTTCGCTCATTCCATGTCAGCCGTTGTAGAAGAGAACCTCCATCATTCTAAAAGCGTAGTACTGACTCGTGGAAATAGACTTGAGGATAGCATCACTCACAGAACTGGCATGGTTCCGAATAGTCTCAAGAAATGCGGGCTTGTCTGGCTTTCAAAGTTGATTTTTAGCTTCGAACAAAGAAGGCGGAAATGCGGACAGTTCATACTTTATCATCTCATCCAAACTTAACTCTCCAGACTGTGACACAATCAGAAACCTCTGAAATAACAGTCCTGGATCAATTGTCCTATCTGTTGCAACATTGACAACCCTTGCTGCAGCCAAGGTCTTCACTTTAGTGTTGCGTTTGTGTGAATAAGAAAATATCAACTGATTTTTCATGTTTAGAATAGAATACAAATATTTGTTTTTAGCCAAAACAAATATTTATACATTGTAAAAAAGTACATATTTCATATTGTTAAAAGGCTGAGCCATATGAGAGTAAACTCTCTTAAAAAGGCACATACATGTTTTTGCCTCGAGTTGAATCTCACACAAAAATTGCACTTATATTTTGGCTAATACGGTACATAAACATATTGCACATATACAGTATATACCCATACACACACCCACATATACAGTACATGCACTGCATATACATTCAGAGATACACAAGCATGTACACATAAATACACAACTATGCACACTCATCCACGTACCATGACATACACACACACGATGCCTGTACAAAGATTCAAACACAAAGATACACTTACATAAGTATGCACTTAAACACATATAGCAGTTAGTGATATTAATTTTCATTCATATTAACATATAATTTTGCCAACAAATTCATACACATAACATATATTTATTACCATGCTTTCACACAATTCAAAGACATAAGCATTTACTTATCCGTTCACTCAAGCATGTTTACATAATCACATACCGGTACATTTACATGCACGTTTTCGCATGTACTGTAGAATATCTAGATATTCATACACATACAAATGTATATATATGCATCCATAAATATTTAAATTCAATACCTAAATGAAATACTGTCACCATTTCATGAACAATTACATGGTAACAGTGTCCCTTCCAACAGTGAAAGGTTATGCACATTTACATTTTCATCAGCGTTTATTCCTGTAATGATGTTGCGCTATGTTGTCTTATCTGAAAATGGAGAATAAAGTTCCAGCATTGTTGCAAGTTTGGCCAGATCCTCTCTCTCACGGGCTATTCTTGTGGCAGTTGTTTCTTTATGATGTTCACTAGTTGGATACAGCATTTCAAACAATTCCTGCATGGTATAGTTGTAGGCTGAGCATATAGGAGAAGACATTGTCCAGATAGCCCTTTGGTTCTCTAACACATCAGTACCTCTTGTTAAGCCTTCTGTACGTCTAAGTGCCCTTATGAGCGTCTGTTCAATAACTAAGTCACTACCGAAACCAGCCCAGAACTTGTCACTTCGCCAAATGACATGGTGTCCACTCATGAATTTCTGAAACACTTCAGGGTTTCAAGTCTCCAAAGCCTTAATTTTTTTAACATATAGATAGGCAGACTTCAGATAATTTGGGTGACCTGCTGCAGAAAATATGGACAAACAATTTTGTACAGCATGGAGGTGCATTTGCCATGATCCTGAACGGCCAGCCTCAATAAGCTCCCGAGCCACCCCTAACATTTGCTGATAGTTCAACCACAGTTTGCTTGTTCTGGAATTGTCAGACAAATCAGACTTCTTTAAAGCTACTACATGAAAAATTGTTTCCATGCAATCAGGCTATTGACATTGACATCTATCACCATTTTCAGTGTGACAGTACAACTGCTCAAGTTCCTGTATGAGGCACTGGAATTCTGGTTCACTTTCCATTATCTTGTAGATGATTTGGTCGGTGAGACGCTGGTCAACTAGACAATGTCCTCACAGTGCATGCTGCACAGCCTTTCTAGTCATCATGTGAACCACAGCATTTTCTTCATAGATTGTCTCTAGGATCTCTTTGAGTCCACTCCCCTCCATCAGCATACCAATAGCACCCAACAGGTTCATCAACATATAGAAGCTCCCGAGTGACAAGATGATTTCTTTTACTGGACTAATGTCTTCTACCTCTGTCACAATTTCAGAAGCTTTCCAAAAGAGTGATTGGTCGAAGGTGCCTATTGGTCAAATGTTGTGCTTTAATGCAAGCTTCCATATGAACTCAAGCGTGGACGGGATACAGGTCCTGTCCCCAGGGTACGTCAATCATGGAGAGGAACAACACAGATGATTGGCCTGGGTGCATGCGGTCACTATTCAGAGTGTGCATAATTCCTTGCCAATTTGGGATTTGCACATGAAATCTGAAGGACACCTCCCAAAGAAGATCAATTATGTTGTTCATCATTCATGAATGGTAGAGGTTGTAATTTCATGCTGCTACATTTTTCTTTGAAAAACCATGATCAATGATTGGGATTTGGGTTTCATTTGACATTCAGTTCACACAATTTCTGCTTCTGAATGGTGTAGCTGAGTTGAGCCCCAGGGGTAGCAGCTGCTATTATTCCCATTCCATGGAATGTTCCCTTCCCATTTAAAGTCACAATGTTGTGGTCAACATTATCTGAAGCGAAAAAGAACATTGTGTCAATTTTGGCTTCTTGACTACCTAAAATGTCGGGAGCCACAGAAGCTGCAGCATTTTCTTCAAATCTTTGTACTTCTGAATAAGAAAAGCAATAACCCATGGCAGAAAGACTATCTATCAGGAATCTATAGCGAAAATTATGGTCCATTTGCACTGCAAGTCCTACCTGTAATGGGGCTATAACTGTCCTTGGGCGAACTGCCTGAATTATTGAGTGGCCGATACTGGCTTCTTTCCTCCGAGTGTCCTTGCCGACCAGAAGATGCTGGATCATGTAACGCAAACGGGGGGGAACATACTCAAGAGTCGACTCTAGTTTCATATCTGTGGCTTTAGGATACTCACTCATGACAGGTTTTATGAGAGTCTTGATATCACTTTTGATGATCTTTCCTGCAGTTTCTAAGATACCTCTCCTCTGGGCTTCTTCATCATCCTTGTTTGACATCTGAAAGTAATCCCAAAGAATTTTACTTGTCTTTTCTCGAAACGTCACAATATCATGTAGCTCCCCACCCTCAGCCACAAATATAGAATTCCTGTAGTATTTTTGTAACTTTGACTTCAAATACTGGTTACCATAAGCACTAGAATCACTATCATGCAAGTACTCTTGCATCTTATTTGAAAGGTCTGTTATCGTCAACTGTTCTTCATCATTGTCCTCCATATAGGTGCACACCCTGTAAAAAAAAAATGTCTTGGTCAATATTGCTTGGCCGGCCAACTTTCCTTGTCTTACTACTCTCGGGTCCTAACCTATGCTGCGTGGGAATATCATGGAGTGTGCAAAAATTTACATTACAAGAATGGTGGTAACCACATTTGGCTGCATGGAGCTCTTCACCAAATAACTCGACACGCCCCTGGACAGTAAATGCCCAATCATCATTACGTAATTTACAATTAGAAAGTGTCTTGTCCACAAAGTTGTAGGCTCAAACAAAACTATAATCATCATCATCTGCACTGATCTTGCTTGTCACAACTTTGTTCCCACAGAATAAGCAGTCCGTTTTGCTATCGTAGGGGCCAGTAGAGACACATGCACTTCCTTTGACAGCTGAAGCAGAATCTAACTTAGCTTTCTGAATGTTTCTCAATGTATGTTGTGTTTATGTATTTCAGGTGACATGTATTGTGGACTCTCAACTCCAACAACTACAATGATGCTGTCACCTCTCTTGATACTTGCATTATTTATGCCGTCAGCTCCTTTTTTCGAAATTAGAACGGTGTAATTGCTCTCTACTGCTATCTCTTTCTTGCATAGTACACATGTTTCTTGATCTGCATCCATTTTCAAGGCCTGAGACACAGAATACAATACTCTGTAAGTATACAATTGTACAGTACAGTCAATCGGCTGTGAAACATGATTAGAATAGAAAGGCACTCCGGAGAGTGCATACCTCCGCTTATGCTGGTGGAGGTATGTGCTCTACCGATCGCCTTCTAAATGGAATCACTTTTTCCTTGGCGGATATTTTATCTGCCCACCAAATTTTGTGAACATCAGGTCATAACTTTGTGTAGAAAGATATTTGGTGTTAGGATTGAAGCAGAAATGAGGAAGTTTTAACTTACTGTAGGTGGCCATCTTTTTTTGACGTCAAATTTAGGCCCTTTCTAATGGTTAAAATTCAGCCAACTTTTGATATGTTGTTCTCTAGACCAAACACTACTGGCAAACACCATAAAACTTGTTCTTGCATTTTTTTGGGGGGTTAACTCTTTGATTCCATATTTTGACACCTAGTTGCTGGAAGTTTTACTCCATACATTTGTAGGGAGCAAATCACTATCCCTTCCCATGATTACTATGCACCTTCTGGAGAGAGGGTGAATCCTTCCAGCCCGGGTGTCATTTTCTAAGGACACCAAAAGAAAAGGGCCGGTACCCGGGTGTCATTTTAAAATCCTTGTGCTTGAAACCGTGCTTCAAAATTCTCGCGGCCAAATTTTGCAGTGTAGGAGCGACCGCAGCGCCACCAAGCCTCAACTACTAGTGTTATCAGTTCGTACGTGGCCACCATAGCGAGTAATACTGAAAGAAAAAAAATCCGACGTGTCCGATTCGCTGCAACCTCCTGCGGGCCCCAGTGCTACCCCGCTCGCAACTTCAACACCTGTTGCAACCGACAAGAAAGCTCAACGAAAGAAAGTTAAGCGTTTGTTGAGTGATAGCGCTATACAGCGACAACTTTTTGATAGTGAAGAGAGCGGTGGCGAAAGCTTGGTGGACAAGGTACAATTCATAAGTGCAAGTGAAGATGACGATTTCGTGGGCTTTGGAGACGACGATAATGTCGATTTATTTGAGGGGGGAGACAGTAGTGATGATCCTGATGTGGAAGTGTTTCAGGAAGGTGCCATTGAGCTTCCAAGTGTGCTAGAACCTAGGCCTACCCCCTCGCCATCTTTGCTAGGTCAGCCTAGGCCTAGCCCTAGCCCTAGCCCAGGACCTTCCCCTTTGCCTGCCCATACACCCTTGAAAGTGGGCAAATATTTCTACAAACAATCGTTGGTGAAAAGTGCAGCTAAGAAAGCACGCAGGGCAGCCGCAGAAAAGCATAGGGAAGCTGAAGACAGTGATAATGACGCCGACCCTGGCCTAGCAACCACCCGCATTCCATTGTCCCGACGCCTTGACCTGGGACGCCGCGTGGGTCACCCACAGCCCTCGGCTTCATCTCTCCTTCAGGATGACCAAAGGGCCTCTTCAAGTGGTATTGGTGATGTGCCACAGCCCTCAACACACCACAGAGCATTATTTGCTGCGGAGAAGCCCTCGGCTCGCCGCAAAAGGAGCCCAACTCCCGAGGCCGAGGCTCCCATTGTTGAAGGTCCCGCAGCCTCCCGCGCCCCACACCGCCGACGCCCGGTCACTTCTTCACCAGAATTGTCTCCTGAAGAGGATGCTGACAACCCCAACATTGCCCCAGATGACCTGACGTCGCCTGAGGAGGAAGAGGAAGAGGAACAGGAACAGGAAGAGGAAGAGGAAGTCCCGACAAGACGAGCGAGAAGGCGAGGTCGTGGACGTGGTCAGTCTGCTGATGCCGCTGCCCCTGGGCGTGGGCGTAGGCGTGCAGGGCGTCCGCGTGGCCAAGGGCGTGTGCCAGGGCGTCCAGGGCGTGTGCCTGCTGCACCTGCACGTCCTCGAGCATCAGCATCCGACCTGTTTGTGTGGACAGATGGGGCTGATTTTGAGCCAGATTGTCCTGCCTTTGACGAGGTACAGATGGGTTCCGGGGTCTCACCAGCATATCCCTGTGGCCCAGATGCTATACCCCCAGTGAACTTTTCTGTGGCTTCTATGACAATGAAGTCATGGAATACCTCATCAAAGAGACAAATCACCACCATGCTATCTGTGCCAACTTTCTTGGGAGGAAGACCAGTGCCAAGATGGTGGCATGGAGAGCTGTCACTGTGGCAGAACTATATGTGTTCTTGGCACTCACAATGCTGATGACACATATAAGGAAGCACGTTCTGGCCGACTACTGGATCACTGGCGACATCATAACGACTCCAGCATTTGGCAAATACATGTCCAGGGACAGGTACTTCGACATCCTCTCCTATCTCCACCTGACAAACAACATGGCAGTCCACCTTCCCGACTCATTATGGAAGATCAGGAAGCTGTATGACATGATACGTCATCGGTTCACCACATACCTGATTCCTTTCCAGAAGATGTGCCTCGACGAGTCTCTGGTCCTGTTCCGTGGTAGGCTGCACTTCCGACAGTATATCCCGTCCAAGAGACACCGCTTCGGCATCAAGCTCTTCGTCCTCTGCGACTGTTTGACGGGGTATGTGCTGGACTTTATAGTCTACAGTGGCAAGGCTGGAGAAATTGAGACTGACCCCCTCATTGGTTTTGGTGGCGCTGTAGTGAAGAAGATGATGGAGAGGCACTTCAATAAAAACCACATCCTCTACACAGATAATTATTACACGTCGCCTCTCCTGACCAAGTACCTCCATGACCGCAAGACCGGAACTGTTGGCACAGTCTAGGGCAAGAGGAAGGGCATGCCAGGCTACCCAACCAAGACGAAGAAGGCGGACATCTTCCACAAGAAGAGTGGCCCCATCCTCTCCATCCACTGGCATGACCAGCGCAAGGTCAACCTCCTCAGCACATGCCACAAGGCCGAGATGGTCGCCACAGGGAAGGTGGACCGAAGAACCAAGAACCCCATCCAGAAACCAGCTGCTGTCCTGGATTACAACCTCAACATGCGCCTCGTTGACAAGTCCGACATGCAGATGGGCTTCATCGACTGCCTGCGAACATCTTGCAGGTGGTACAAGAAGTTTATCCTGCATACGGTAGATATGTCGGTCCTCAATGCCTACAACATCTACCGTCTGAGGACTCCAAGAGCCAAGAAGTACAAGTCCCTGCGGAAGTTCCACAAGCAGGTGCTACTTGAGCTCCTGGCTAAACATGCGGCTACACCAGGGAGGCCACTACAAGGACCAGGCCAGCTGGACAGAATGGGCTGTGCTGAATTTTTCAGGAAGCACCAGCTCAACGCCCTTCCTTTCAAAGCACCAGGTAGTAACGTTAGGAGTCAGAAGAGGTGCCATGTGTGCAGCCACACAACTCGCAGACCCCGCAAACCAACAAAAACCACTTGGGAATTCCTCGAGTGTCAAGTTGGACTGTGTGCTGGCACCTGCTTCAACGACTTCCACACTCTAACAAACTTTTGAAGTGGAAGTGACAACAGTGAAAGTGACACTCAAATGTAGGCTAAGAATAATAATATAACTAAGTATAAGTGAAAAGAACACATAAGTAATAATAAGTGCCTTCAATAACAATATGAACAAGTGAAAGTGACACTAAAATATATATTTCTAACAATACATAAGTGAAAATGACACTCAATAAGCCTAGGCCAGTCAAAGTGACAGTATAATAATGATAAAACTAAGTATAAGTGAAGAGACACACACAAGTAATAATAAGTGCCTTCATAAAAATATGAACAAGTGACAGTGACACTATATATATTATTAGCTTACCTAACAATACATAAAAGGGGAAATGACACTACCAATTATCAAAGTCCAGTGAAAGTGACACTATAATCATAATAATAATAATAAACACAAATCAGTTCATGTAAATAACTTTATTGAGTGAAAATAACATAATAACTATAATAAATGACAGAATAACCAATAAAAAAAACTATCAAATCGCTTCCCGGCATAATTGCGGGTGGAGGGACGAGTGCAACTGGGCGTCGTAGCCGGGGCCGCGGTTGAGTGTTCGGACGCGCCGAGGTAAATACGCGGAAAAAGTTACCTCCACTTCCATCACCATCACTCCGGAACCAGTTGAGCTAGAGAGCTCTACTCAACACCATTCTACGCAGCAAGGTAAGGCGCCCATTTCTATATATGATTGATTAATCTAGGTAATATATTAAGCGAGATTAGCCTTAGTTTACTTTTGTTGATATTCGGCCAGATCGCCCGGATACGAGCTCCGTCCTTTGGAGAGCCTGCCCGGGCCAGGAGGGTTAAGTCCTATGAACATTTGGTAGGTATTTGTTAACCTGCAGTAGAATAACATATAAGTGAATAATCTAGCTGCAATTATGTCCTGATGTTTATATACAGTCCAATGGTTTATAATCTCTGTTTTAGGTTCCATCACACTGGAAACAATTCACTAACCAGAATAACACAATATTACTATTGTTGCTAACCCTTCTGTCCCCTACTAACTTTCTAATCCTGCCACGGACATTAGTTCCAGGGCAGTAGTTCCCTTACCAATGTTCCCTTACCCACTCTAAACCACTGTTTGGACACTTGATCCTCAGTGTTTTGGAGGACAAGCAGCCTAGAAGGGTTACTATACCTGTTGTTGCTTGATTTCCTGTGTACTCCTTTGTACACTCCTGATATCTGTCTCAGTGACTTGCACACGGTAATTGGTTAATGGCATTTGGAGTATCAATAGTCGATTTCATCATATACATCCATTTCGTAGTTAAGGAGACAACTTGTTTCTTCTCTTTTTTGAATGTGATCTACCATATTATCCATATACTTGGAATGTGAATATGAATTACTTGGATACCTTTGAAATAACAAACAAGGAAAATAATCAGGCGATGTTAAGAGCATTGGAAGAAAAGGAAGAAAGGGTGTAAAGTGAGAAGATGGAATAGACGGAGGAGGAGGAGGAGGAAAACAACAGAATAGAAAATCAGTACGAGGAGAAGGAGCAAGGAAAGAAGCGAGAAGCAGGAAAGGCGAAACAAGGAAGCATAACAATAACCAGAATGGAGAGGAGGCAGAAAAGGAAATGGAAGGAAGGGGGAGGAAGTGAGTTATTAGAGAAGGAAACACACATGAGCAGGAGCCCGGATAATAACAGTAATCCTTTCTGCACTGGCGACGTCCTCTAGATTCAGTGAAATTCAAGCTGTTTGCGGATGACACCCAATTCTATCTGGCACTAAGTGACGTGGTGAATGTTGAGGAGAAGATTAGTGGTTTACTAAAAGACATTGGGAAGTGGATGGAGTCAAAGCAACTGAAATAAAATTAAAATAAAATGAATGCCTATTAGTAGGCAGACGGGTGAACCTTGAGAGACTGGGCGTGCAAAGCCTCAATATCAATGATAGTGTGATGACTGTGAGTAGTGTGGTGAAGGATTTGGGAGTCTTGGTTGATAGTGAACTTTCATTTAAAAACCAGATTAATCAAACAGTGCGAATCTCTGCCTATCATCTGAGGAATATTGCTTTTGTGAGAAAATATCTGGATATTAATACAACCAAAATGTTGATCCACAATCATGTAATTAGTAAATTAGACTATTGTAATTCTCTATATTATCGACTACCAAATTACTTGCTACGAATACTACAACTTATAATGAATAGAGCAGCAAGATTAATAAAGAGTTTACCATTCCGTGCGAGTATAACGCCGGCATTAATTGACCTGCATTGGCTGCCGGTGAAAGCGAGGATCATATTCAAACTGTGTGTTATAGTGTATCAAGCTTTGAACTTTGGAAAGCCGGAATATGTGCGAGACTTATTGGAAGACTTCAATGTTGGCACTGATATGATGCTGAGACATGGCAACGTGCTGCATCAATTGAATGAGCCACGGTGCAATCATGAATTTGGATTTAGGGCCTTCGAAAAGAGTGCACCGAGACTTTATAATAATCTACCAGTTAATGTGAAAAGGTGTGCGAACATAAAGGCCTTTAAAAAGTCACTAAAAACACATTTGTTCAGGGAGTGTTATGACTTAGAAGATGGCACTGTGAGACAAGACTACAAGTGCTAGATGGTTTAAAGGGCAGCTGCGACGAGCGTCACATCTAGTGACGGAGCGCGGCTGAGAAACTCCACACCAAGTAACAAGTAAGTAACAATTATAGTTATATTTAGATAATGTTGTGCAGTTTAAGAAGGGTCTGTGATAGTAAAAAGGGCTAAGTGAGATAGTTTGAAGCCTTTTACTTGCTCGAGATCGTTTTTAAGCTGAATAAACTTGTCTAAATATAGCTGGACTATAATGAAAATTACGTCGTCGCTACAGAAGGGATTAAATAGAAAAATTAGTATCACCTTTAAAGATAATAACCGAGACATAATAGAAGGAAGTACACGAGGAAGAGAAGTAAGAACATACGAACGAAGAAGTACAAGAATGATTAGAAAGAAGTATAAAACGTCTAACTTGTTTATTTCCCTCCCAACACCAAACACCTCCCAATTAAATTAATGAAAGCATGAAATTCTCCCGGGAATCGAACCTGGGTTACCACATACAGATCTTAAACACTCTAACCATTACATCATCAAAACAGTTAAAAGGTAGACACAGAATGAGATAGAAGAAGGAGAAGAATAATAGACCATAATGATGATTAAGAAGAGAAGGAACAAAAATAATGATGATTAAGAAGAGAAGGAACAAAAATAAGAGTAAACTTAACAAAGGGCGGAGGCAGAGAAGAAAGAAAACTGAAACTGCGAGTCGGGTGAAAACTAGAAAAGGGTCATGTGGAAGGAGAATAAAACACGGTGATGAACGAGAGGCTCAGTCGGAGGTGCATGAGTGAGCAGAAGCAGGAGGAGGAGGGAGATGATGGGTAGAGGAAATGTGAGGAGAATGGAGAGAAGGAGGAAGTAGAAATACAAAGGAGTAGATTTTGTTGTGTTTTATGTCAGAGAGGGAGATACAAGACAGAACTGCCTGTAGCGAGTGCCTCCCCCATAGTTGAAAGAGTGACAGGACCAAAATCAAGGAACGTTCGAGCCAAAATGTCTGGACACACGTAGTTTGAAGCAATTTAAGTCATAGGAGGAGGGAAAGACTGGCAAACAAGTAACAGCAGATGCATTAATCCTTACGAGGCTGCTTGTAACTAAACTGCCTCTCCTGTGTTAAGGAAAATATTTCACATTATACAGTGGTGCTGCTCGTTTGTAAGCGCAGTTTATCTGGGGTTAAGAGCGAAATACTTATCCAGTCAATTTCTGAAAGTTTGAACAGTACTACACTTAAAGACATAAATAGATAGTCCATTCGGTAAGTTTTCCACTCTAATGAAAAAAAAATGCTTTGCTTTATGTGAGAAACAAGGCATTCCAAATATTGTATAACCATTTCTTATAGAGTAATGTGAATGATCAATTGGGATGTTTTTGTTGATAGCCATACTGGTATTACCTGTAAAAATTGTATGCACTTGAATTGGGTCCACTCTTACCCTGCAGTTTATCAAGCTAAACAGATTTGACTTATAAACGTTCTTTGTATGAGCTATTTCTTCATCTATGAACAAGTACTGTTATTCTCCTCTGGATGCTCTCCATTTTTGTCTGTCCTTTTGATAATATGGTTACCAAAATTGTACACAGGATTCCAGATGGGAATGAACTAAATAATTATATAAAGTGAGAATAACAATATCGGAATTGTATTTAAACGACCTTCTTATGAAGCCAATGCGTTTTTGTTTTACTTCTTTGGAACATTGGTATTTGGGTTTTAAATTGTTTGAACTGTTACTGATATTTTTTTTTTTTTTTTAATGCAGTGCTTTTGAGATGACTACCATTCTTTTAATAGTTGGTTTTTCATTCTAGTATCCAATATGCAGTACTTTATATTTATTGGTATTGAAACTCAATTGCCAGGTTTGGGCCCAATTTGATCATTTATCTTCATTATTTTGGATCCGTTGAACATGCAAGGATGATACTATGATGTTTGCATTTTTTATATCGTCTGCGAAACTTGAAATTGTACATGAAAGATCATCAGCGATGTCACTGATATCATTGAAGAAAAGAACTGGTCTGATAACTGAAACCTGCAGGCACACCACTTGTTACATTGTATCAGTTAAAGGTTTCGCAATGTATTACTACTCGCTGCTTATGCCCAATAAGACAATTCTCAATCCATCAAAGTATGCACCCTTCTATGCTATTAACTGATTTTGTTTAGAAAGAGTCACTTGTGGGAACCTTTGTCGAAGGTGTTCTTCAATTCAAGGTAGACAATGTCAACAGCCTTACTTTTGTCATACTTAAAGATATGATATTAGTCAAGAAGATTTATCAAGAATGAACACTTGTTTCGGAAACTATGTTGTGATTCTTCTATTGTTTGTTTGTTTGTTTTTCTTCTAAGTAGCTAACAAGTTTATTTCCAATAGTGTTGAGCAATGTACATATAACTCGAGCCAAGCTGATTGGACGAGAGTGGCAAGGTAGTGATTTGTTGTTTTGTGTAATATATAAAAGTTACTTTAACGAATTTCTATTAATAGGCTACAGTGCCACTCTGCATTGTATTGTTGAAAAGTAATGTTTTTAATAGCTTGTCTCTTAAGGCTCTCACAACTCTTGGGGAAATAGTATTAGGTCCAGGGTTTTATTAGTTTTTACGTTGGTAATTCTGCTGAACATATATTTCGGTAATTACGACATCACTTAGAATGGTATTATTGCTAATTAAAGCTGGTGTGACAAGTGGAATGGAATTCAAATACTCTTCTGTAAAGACTGATGGAAAAAGTCACCGAGACTATTCCCCATCTGAACTTTTCCATTAACATAATCTCAATTTCCGTTTATTAGTGGTCCAATTTGAGAATAAATTATCGTTTTACTTCTAATATATCTAATAGAATTATTTTTGAGTTGTCTTGCTTATGTTTGTAATATGTGATTCCAAATATGTCTTACTAAGTTTAGTCATTTTGTTTTGGAATTTCATTGGAGAGTATAATAGCTTAACCTGTCTAACTCATGCTTTGTTCTAATGAAAGGCTGTGGGCATTGTTTTTCCTTTGTCATGTAGACAATTTGTAATGTCTGTACCACCACTTTGCTTATTGTTTCGAGTTAAGCTCCGATTTATCAGAGGGATGCAAGAATTTATGGATTAAAACTGTCTGGGTCTCCTTAATAGAGTGTCAATATATTAAGTCAGAAGAAAAGAACCATACTTTAACTGACACACCCACACATACAACATTCTACCTAACATACAAACTGTTATTTCTCATCCTCGTGTTACGACCGGCACTACGAAATAAACAAGGGCACTTAATAATGGACTACATGAGAGGCTATATCTGCAACAACGGTACGCTAATTCCAAATCCTCGAATTATTACGCCGGTGAGCAAAAACACTTAAAACTCTTCAGAGTTAATCTACTGGATAACGGGGTATCAATTAACTAGGTTTTAGTGCACTTCTACAAAGGCTTTCCGGTGACGGCAAAGCCAACTCACAACAGGAGTACTTACGTTATGATAATGCTCTAAAGTAATAACAATGCTTGAATAAACTATATCAAATTTAATAAAGGAATAGTTGCTTACGTTAACTTTAGTGTGAGTCTGTACTCAACACTAAACTCTTCAATGCTCTATGAAAACACTGGAAGTCTAGTCCTACAGCAATCAGATATGGAATCTTCTGAAAAGGTCTGATGCTCTAAGATGCTCGTTAATATAGAACAGAAATAATGCAGGGGCAGGACACCAAAGCGTGTATCTTAAATACACCAATAAGTAGGATACATATATATAACAAGGGAGTGCAACAACTCTGTGACAGCACTAATAATAACCACTCAGAAACAGTACTTCCTTAGCCAACGTAACAGCCAAACTGGGTAGTGCACTGTGCATCAACCTAGGCTAAAATAAGGCGTGAATAATTCCTAAAGCATACACAATGAAAGTTAATAAACAAAATGCTGTCTTTCTCACTACTAAAGTCTAGCAGTGGCATAAAAGGTATCAGGAAACCAGGCAGAGCGCAAGCATGCTCGTAGCCTACTGTCTCCCCTTGAACAGATTTCCCTGATGTTACGTTAAGTGACTTGGAGGCTCTCTTGGTAAGTCCAGATCTCTAGTATCTGGTCTTGCCCTGGCGCTCCACAAAGGTCAACAAAATGAGGTAGCAATCATGCAGGTAAGAGTAGGCAAAAGCCATTTACCTGTATACTGCTACACTCGCAAAGGAAAATATGCACAAGGGTTACAGGCTAGCTAGCTTCGTCGATGTTGTACAGGCTCTGACTTGCCACATACATAACTCAGACAACCACCAAAGATACCTTCCACTGTCTAGCATTAAATAATGGGAAAGAACAGCTCAATAATTAGAAGCACCCCAACACTAGGCTACCATATGACTATGACTCTAATAATCCCTAAAACTAGTGCAAACATATATGGAGAGCTGGTGCTGGTAATACGACTGGCCGACTATGGAAGTCGTATGCAGAACCAGAAGGGATAAGTAATTGAATAAAGAGAGAAGTATGAAAAGGAAGAAGTTCAGAGAGAGAGAAAGTAGGTTAGGGGGTTGTATGGGGGACAGATTGCAAAGGACATGTAGGACCAAGCACGCCGTGCCAAGCTCTGTAGGAGAAACGCGGGCAGGATCCCCGCACCACCCTCCAGGACAGCGGCCTCCAATCACAGACCACTACGTCATGAAGAGCAAGCGTCCTATGACATAGCCAGGCCCGCCGGCCAATCAAGAGCGTGGGAACCCCGCCCGAGCGAGGGAGGCACACGTACATACACACGCACATAATACCACCACGCTGCTCGCTCTCTTTCTCCCTACAACTTCACACAATGCATCTTATATTCTACGAATGATATAAAATACTTCCAAGTGTCACAGACAAGAAAAAAGACCACCACTGATTTGTCTGTGACAACATGAACTCTATGAAAGAAAGAACATCGTTCTACGATTATTGTAGCCCATTTCACTGCCCTGGCGAGCGCTAGCGAGTTACGAGTGCATTCTGGCAAGCTGGCCAGCGTAACACCCCGCCCAAGATGTGGGACGTTTCAGCCTCAGGTGAACTCCACATCTGACCAGACAGAATGCCCACCAACCCCACATCACCTAGCTACTCTCCCAAGTTGTGAAAACAAGGCACGATTACAAACATAAAACACCGCATTATAAAAACAAATCTGCACAACACTTCCCCAAAATAATAGCATCATAATAATTATATCACGCTCAACGAACAAGCTTCACCAAGCCTAGCCTACTAACACAACAACTCAGAGTGTCTTAGATTCTTGCTGTGATATACTGCACTTATATACTATCAAAAAAAAAAAAGATTTGATGTGAGGTTTTTATATTTTTAATAGTGTTTTTGGCGGCTTTGCACTACAGGGGCAAGCCTAATTTTTCTCCACTCACAAACAAACACTGACTGAACGGCGAAGGTGCTCCTTAAGACATAACCTCCCGTGACAAACAATCAGCCAGAATATTATCAGTGCCCTTAACTCCCTCCGACATATTATGTTCCAATAAGTCCAAGCACTAATAATAACCACTCAGAAACAGTACTTCCTTAGCCAACGTAACAGCCAAACTGGGTAGTGCACTGTGCATCAACCTAGGCTAAAATAAGGCGTGAATAATTCCTAAAGCATACACAATGAAAGTTAATAAACAAAATGCTGTCTTTCTCACTACTAAAGTCTAGCAGTGGCATAAAAGGTATCAGGAAACCAGGCAGAGCGCAAGCATGCTCGTAGCCTACTGTCTCCCCTTGAACAGATTTCCCTGATGTTACGTTAAGTGACTTGGAGGCTCTCTTGGTAAGTCCAGATCTCTAGTATCTGGTCTTGCCCTGGCGCTCCACAAAGGTCAACAAAATGAGGTAGCAATCATGCAGGTAAGAGTAGGCAAAAGCCATTTACCTGTATACTGCTACACTCGCAAAGGAAAATATGCACAAGGGTTACAGGCTAGCTAGCTTCGTCGATGTTGTACAGGCTCTGACTTGCCACATACATAACTCAGACAACCACCAAAGATACCTTCCACTGTCTAGCATTAAATAATGGGAAAGAACAGCTCAATAATTAGAAGCACCCCAACACTAGGCTACCATATGACTATGACTCTAATAATCCCTAAAACTAGTGCAAACATATATGGAGAGCTGGTGCTGGTAATACGACTGGCCGACTATGGAAGTCGTATGCAGAACCAGAAGGGATAAGTAATTGAATAAAGAGAAGTATGAAAAGGAAGAAGTTCAGAGAGAGAGAAAGTAGGTTAGGGGGTTGTATGGGGGACAGATTGCAAAGGACATGTAGGACCAAGCACGCCGTGCCAAGCTCTGTAGGAGAAACGCGGGCAGGATCCCCGCACCACCCTCCCAGGACAGCGGCCTCCAATCACAGACCACTACGTCATGAAGAGCAAGCGTCCTATGACATAGCCAGGCCCGCCGGCCAATCAAGAGCGTGGGAACCCCGCCCGAGCGAGGGAGGCACACGTACATACACACGCACATAATACCACCACGCTGCTCGCTCTCTTTCTCCCTACAACTTCACACAATGCATCTTATATTCTACGAATGATATAAAATACTTCCAAGTGTCACAGACAAGAAAAAAGACCACCACTGATTTGTCTGTGACAACATGAACTCTATGAAAGAAAGAACATCGTTCTACGATTATTGTAGCCCATTTCACTGCCCTGGCGAGCGCTAGCGAGTTACGAGTGCATTCTGGCAAGCTGGCCAGCGTAACACCCCGCCCAAGATGTGGGACGTTTCAGCCTCAGGTGAACTCCACATCTGACCAGACAGAATGCCCACCAACCCCACATCACCTAGCTACTCTCCCAAGTTGTGAAAACAAGGCACGATTACAAACATAAAACACCGCATTATAAAAACAAATCTGCACAACACTTCCCCAAAATAATAGCATCATAATAATTATATCACGCTCAACGAACAAGCTTCACCAAGCCTAGCCTACTAACACAACAACTCAGAGTGTCTTAGATTCTTGCTGTGATATACTGCACTTATATACTATCAAAAAAAAAAAGATTTGATGTGAGGTTTTTATATTTTTAATAGTGTTTTTGGCGGCTTTGCACTACAGGGGCAAGCCTAATTTTTCTCCACTCACAAACAAACACTGACTGAACGGCGAAGGTGCTCCTTAAGACATAACCTCCCGTGACAAACAATCAGCCAGAATATTATCAGTGCCCTTAACTCCCTCCGACATATTATGTTCCAATAAGTCCAAGCACTAATAATAACCACTCAGAAACAGTACTTCCTTAGCCAACGTAACAGCCAAACTGGGTAGTGCACTGTGCATCAACCTAGGCTAAAATAAGGCGTGAATAATTCCTAAAGCATACACAATGAAAGTTAATAAACAAAATGCTGTCTTTCTCACTACTAAAGTCTAGCAGTGGCATAAAAGGTATCAGGAAACCAGGCAGAGCGCAAGCATGCTCGTAGCCTACTGTCTCCCCTTGAACAGATTTCCCTGATGTTACGTTAAGTGACTTGGAGGCTCTCTTGGTAAGTCCAGATCTCTAGTATCTGGTCTTGCCCTGGCGCTCCACAAAGGTCAACAAAATGAGGTAGCAATCATGCAGGTAAGAGTAGGCAAAAGCCATTTACCTGTATACTGCTACACTCGCAAAGGAAAATATGCACAAGGGTTACAGGCTAGCTAGCTTCGTCGATGTTGTACAGGCTCTGACTTGCCACATACATAACTCAGACAACCACCAAAGATACCTTCCACTGTCTAGCATTAAATAATGGGAAAGAACAGCTCAATAATTAGAAGCACCCCAACACTAGGCTACCATATGACTATGACTCTAATAATCCCTAAAACTAGTGCAAACATATATGGAGAGCTGGTGCTGGTAATACGACTGGCCGACTATGGAAGTCGTATGCAGAACCAGAAGGGATAAGTAATTGAATAAAGAGAGAAGTATGAAAAGGAAGAAGTTCAGAGAGAGAGAAAGTAGGTTAGGGGGTTGTATGGGGGACAGATTGC